>VFFE01007126.1:954352-1082679 GCA_008921705.1 Burhinus oedicnemus | reverse complement strand
ATCCATATGTTGTCACGAGTGATCGATTAAAGTTATTATGTTCAATCGGTAGGAGCTATGGAAACCAGGTGCACTAGGGAGTTGCCTTAGTGTTCTGGTCCATTGTTCTCCACCTTTTCTTTCTTTAATGTTAGACCATTCTGTGGTGTTCTGGTCATGGTGTTATTATGTGGCCCAGGTGGGGAGGGCATCACGCCAAGTATCAAGAGGCCTGAGAGCGGCAAGGGGGGTTGCACCACCACAACCTGCTATCATCCATTCTCAGAAACAGGATCTTTGATCTGACCCTTTCTCATCATTCTTATTTATCCTCAGCCTCGCCCTGGCCTTTACAGTATCTTCTGTAAGATAGGTTTAGGCTAGACATTAGGAAAAAAAATTTCACTGAAAGAGTTACCAAACATTGGAACAGGCTGCCCAGGGAGGTGGTTGAGTCACCATCCCTAGTTGTGTTTGAAAGTCATGTAGATGTGGTGCTTAGAGACATGGTTTAGTGGCAGACCTGGTAGAGTAGGGTCAATGGTTGGACTAGATGATCTTAAAGATGTTTTCCAACCTAAACGATTCTATGATTCTTTGTAAGCAAGCACAAATTAAGCTTAACATGAGCCACTAATGTGTGCTCACAGCCCAGAAGGCCAACCACATCCTGGGCTGCATCAAAAGAAGCGTGGCCAGTAGGTCAAGGGAGATGATTCTGCCCCTCTACTCATCTCTTGTGAGACCCCCACCTGGAATACTGTGTCCAGCTCTGGAACCCTCAGCATAAGAAGGACGTGGACCTGTTGAAGCAGGTCCAGAGGAGAGCTGTGAAAATGATCAGAGGGATGGAACACCTCTGCTGTGAGGACAGGCTGAGAGTTGGGATTGTTCAGCCTGGAGAAGAGAAGGCTCTGGGGAGACCTTATGGCAGCCTTCAAGTATCTGAAAGGGGCCTGCAAGAAAGCTGGAGAGGGACTTTTTACAAGGACATGTAGTGGTAGGACAAGGGGTAATGGCTTCAAGCTAGAAGAAGGTAGATTTAGATTAGATCTCAGGAAGAAATTTCGCTCTGAGGGTAGTGAGGCACTGGAACAGGTTGCCCAGGGAAGCTTTGAAGGCCCTGTCCCTGGAAGTGTTCAAGGCCAGGTTGGATGAGACTTTGAGCAATCTGGTCTAGTGGGAGGTGTCCTTGCCCATGGCAGAGGGGTTGGAACTAGAGGATCTTTAAGGTCCCTTCCAATCTAAACCATTCCATGATTCGATGATTCTATGATTTGTGATAGTACTGCAGCTACCATGATACTGTTGGTGTAAAGGCCTGTGCCCAGCTTCATGATGAATAAACATTTCTGAAGATGTCTATCATTAATCAAATTGTTTGCAAGGCTGAAATCAACTCATGAGAGAAAAGATAAACGTGGTTTAGCCTTCTTTTATCAGTTTGATTCTTTGAACACACAGCTTTTGAGTGAGATTATTTATGCTGGTAATTTTATGATGGGTAAGACTGTTTTGAGAATGCTTATGGCATTGTGGAAAATCCCATTCCAATGCACTCACTGAAATGTTCCTGTTCTAAAAAGGAGAAAGTCAAAACCCTCAGGTATGTGTCAAAGTCAGTTTGTCCCATCTAGCTAAATGACATTCTGTTTTGGCGAATCTTATTCTAATAATTTATTTATTGCTTAATAATTTTATGACTGTCTAGCTTATAATAGTTTAATAACATATTAGACCAAGTTATTTTTAACCTGCAGAAAATTTTATTTAATAGCGACATCTAAAGAAGATTCCATTTAAGGAAGTCAAACACATTTCAAAAATAATGCATTTTCTGTATTATATAGGCACATTTATTTTCTTATTCATTTGTACTGTTGTACATATCTTTTTCTGTAGTATTCCTTTACTTCATGTCTTGTATTAATGGGTGCTTTGTGTGTCTGTTTATTAATTCAACTACAAAATATTGTTAAGAGCATAATTATCTCGTATCTTAGGAACTTGGCATAGAATAATAAGAACCTTTGCAGAATAATAAGATCCTTTAAAACTATCTGTTTAATCTTTTCTGGTCTTTATGATCTCTTTAGAGTTCCACTACTAAAGTTTTATTACTTGCATAGAAATTTAGGCATTTAGGAATTACAAATCCTGGGCTAGATCACCGGTTTGTTTAACAGGTTGGAGGTTAGGTTGTTGGGGTTTAAATATTTAAATGTTGGTTTATTTTCCTATTTACAGAATGAAAAATGCACAGCACTTCATTTTGCTGCCACTCAAGGAGCAACTGAGATTGTAAAGTTAATGATGTCATCCTATGCTGGTGAGGAATCCATTATTGATGCTGTAGATGGGAATAAGGAAACATTGCTTCACAGGTAGGAGCCTGCTTTGCCAGACTTCACTATAAATAGCGAGCCATGATATTCTTAGTTATTCTCAGCATCCAATTATATTTTATATAATATACTTTGGAACACCCTTCCACATGGGTTGGAACTTCTCCATGGGATGCGGGCTGGTTTTAGTACAATATGAGAGAGTCAGTAATTTGGTCAGAATATTAAAATTTTGGTGCTGATATAAAAATCAAAACAATTCCAATTACTTTGGAACCATGTCAAGGAACAGTCACTAACGCTTTGTATTGAAAATTTACTCCAGTAAGGTAGTAGGTGAACAAGTTTATGGAATTGTTAACAGCTTCTGAGGTTGAGGAGCAAATGTCCTCATCTAATGGGGTTATGGTCTCCAGAAAATGAATGACAAATAATGTAAACAGTTTAAAAAATATTTTCTTTTTTTTTCCCTAAAAAATTATCTTACACCTGATCAGCTACAAGTAGATGTCGGTACACTTGCCTATGACTAAAAAGTTGCAGATGGCATTTGTGTGTGTAATAATCCTCTAGACTTTCTAGTCTTTCACAGTCTATTTGAAACCACAGCACTAAACTGTGGAGAAGTTTCCTCAGTCCTCTGTAGCAGAAAGACGCTTAGTTAAATGTGCTGGCTACCAGCTCTATAGAAGATAGTATATTTGCCCATCTATATGTTTTTGCAAGAAAGATATGTCTCACTGCATTTAAGTGTAATAATTTTACAGTGTTATTCTACAAGGAGTTTTACAATATGAAATAATTGGTAGAAGGTTAGAGACGGTAGAATGATTCAAAGACAACTGAAGAAATTAAAGGGGGAGTGTTTTTTAATGTTAAGATAAGGTTTGGGTACACTTGGAAATGCTACCATGATAGAACAGTATTGAAGGCAAAGTGATGACAGAACACCAAAGAAAATTGTGCAGACAGAACATACTACTGAATAGATAACTGACTGTCATAGCCATGAAAATGATTGTCCTTGGAAAAAGCTTAGAAAAAGAATGACACTCTTTTGCTCCCTGTGTCTGTGAAAGAGGAAAAAAATATTACCAAGAATCATCAGAAAGGTAGAAAATCACCCAAATCTCTCAGAATATAAATAAACTGAATAGGAACATTAGCTTGTTGAGAAGTGAAGGAGCACTGAAGCATAGGCAGGACTTGATCTTTTTACATTCCTACTGTCATGTTTTCATCTAAATATTTTATAAAATGACTCGCTGTCTCTTCCGTCACCTTGGAATTTATTTTGAGCGTGTGTGAAGCATTCAGTATTTATGCCTGGCTGGAGGGTTCTGCTGTAGATAATGGAGGCATCTCTACTTATTTGGAACCATGACATGATCTTTTGAGTAATCAGTTCTAACTATAGTATACCCTGTGTTATTACCTTTTATAATGCTAAGGGAACGGTTATCTTTGAGATACAGTACAACCTTGGAAGTGTCCTTCTGTGTTGCTCATTGAGTCAAAATCTTTAATAGGGGTCTGACTTCTGAAAACATTTAGAGCATGTGTATTAACTGTGCTATACTTCCTGCTTTGACCATTTTTTTCCTATCATATATAATTTAATGTCTTATTATAGAATAAAACGTGAGAATTTTTCACGTGTATAGACAGCTTTAAAATATTTTTATTAAATTAATGTCATCAAAATTTCTATCAGTATATTATAATTTTTCATGTTTTTTCGAGTAGACTTGCCTGCCAAAATATATACAGAACACATGTTTAGCTAAATTGTTACTATTTTAACCCCATGCTAGCATTCTTATGCAAAATATGTAGCAAGTTCTTTTTGAAGATCAGATCCATGAAATGGATTTGACGCTCTAGGTGTGCCTGAATCTGAAGTTTATGGAATTCTATATTGACCTCATGTAGTACAGCAAAAGATCTGACACGAAATGACTGGTTCTGTTAAAACTCAGTGGTAAAATGCCTGTTAAACTATCAACGAGGTCTTTGTTTCTGGCAGTGAGTTTTCAGTGTATTAATTGAATTGAACTTAGTTTAAAAACAAAACTCCATGATAAAAATGGAAACAATTTATTAAAATGAATTATGTAATAAAGGTATCTCTGTCTCTTTATTTTAAAATGTATTTATATTGAAAATATTAGAAAATGCAGCAAGTGGAGAAAAATGCTACCCTTTGGCTTGAAACTTCATTGTCCTTTCTAATGTTACTGTATTTTTGCATTTTTTCCCACAGGACAGCATTGTTTGATCATTATGAACTGGCAGAGTATTTGATTTCAATGGTAAATATTTAATCAAGAAACATGTTTATCGAGATTATTGCTATATATTACTACAGGTCTGCATAGAGACATTCATAAAGGGGAATGAGTTCTCAGGTATAGGTTATTTAGATATATCCATTTTTCATAATGTATAAGTGACAGTTACAGTACAGCGGTAGTTCTGGCTCCACAGTAGCATCCCACAGTTACAGAGAATGAAAACTTGCATTTTTATTTCCATTTTACTTTCTCAGAAAGGTTTCATAAAAATCTTTTGCCAGATATGACAAACTGGTTCAGTCATCCTCACTTTTAGGATATGAAATACGAAATAAATACTAAACATGCATTGAATATAGTCTGATTTTTCCAGAAAGCAAGCCTTTCTGTGAAGTATATACATATGATTGTTCTGGGATCACGTAACTATATATTGAAGTTTGTGCATGATCTAGAATATTTTTTAGTCTCTGTAGTTTGGTTATATTTCTTCACTGAATAATTCTGAGGGTGAAAGAGAATAAACGCACCCAGGGATGCTACTGGCTGTGCTCCAAGTGTCCATTTACACCAATTAAACGAAGGCTCATATAACCATTATATGCCCCACTTTGATGAGGAAATTTTCAGAAGTCAGCAGACTTCCATTTTATGTATGTTTAGGTTTTTTACTTAATTTCGTGACACTTATATTAAGAAGAGTTCTCTTCTACATTCAATTTTGTTTTTCTCAGAAACTGTTACAGAATTTGGATTTAGTCAGAGCTAGATGTTGTGCTTATTTTTAATTCAAATGTGAAATGATGAGGTTTGACTGCTTAAACTTGTCTGACAACACAACCTATCTATGGAAGTTATTACCTGATAAATACAGGCACACGTTTTTGCATGTGGAGGCTTGTGTGCACAAAGTATTAGAGGAAACATCTTTAAGACTGCATTTGCTAAGAACAAACTTCTATTCCTTGAGTATCATCTTGGCTATTTTGGCCTCTTTCGTAGAATCTATGCTGAGGGTTTGTTTGGCTTTTCATATAAAGCACGTCAGTTTTGAAGTTTTCAGACTGTTTTCATTTGCCCTGTCTGGGAATGGATCAAAATATGCTAGTTGGGGTTGGTGGGATGTGGCACGTACAACCTGTGCTGCCGGCTCTCATGGACTCCTGGCAAGATCACTAGGTATTGCCTGTGCTGTGGCGTACACGAGGGTGAAAAAGAAAAGGTGGAGCAATGTTGCTGCTCAAAAGGAATAGCAAATTCCAGTTCAGAATGGCTTTCTGGTTTTAATAAAGAACAAAATGTATTTATTTTATGCATTTAAATATCCACATTTCATACACATTAACTTACAATGTTTACTTCCTTTATTGTATTTTTGGTACTTTTTGTGTCTGAAAATAGAAGCCACTGTAAACAGATATGGTGTTACATCTAGCTCTTCTAGATGGAAAAGGTAAGATTAGCGATGCTAAATACAATTGTCCAGGCACACAGTGTATACTATGTACATTTAAATTACACTTTTTTTTTTTTGTAAATTGTAGGTCAATGTGCTACACAAAAATTGGAGAGTCAGACTCTACAGATAGTTCTTGAAGAGCTTTTAATTATTTCACATTTGGCCTCAACACGGCAATGAGTACATGCTCTTGTTTCGGTGAGATGTACAGCTATGGTTTGCCATAACTGAAGGCTAACCAAAGCCTTAAAAAAGGCAAAAGACAGAAACCTAGATCACTATTCCCTACTTCTATACATTACAGAACTTTATAGCTTTAAAGAAATGCTACTTACAAATCGGTTTGCAAATTAATCACTTTAAGCACAATGACTTTAACAATAATGTCAAAGTGGCCATTGTCACATTTGACAATTTGGTGCACAGTATCTGGTTTGTGCATGCAAATGGTGTGATTGTATTTACAAGCTATGTACACAACTATAAAGAAGAATAAAGACATGAAAATCAGAAAGTTCTCATGATTTAGCTAGTATCTTAGCGATTTCTCTGTGTCTTTTAATGGGTTTTTTTTCTTGTGTGCTGTACAATTTAGCATTGAGGTGTCTGCTGCTTCCTGAGTTCACTTCATTGATTTTATTGAAACATGCTTATTCAAAGTAAATAAGCAGTAATTTTACACATTTTCTTCCTACTTTTTTTTTAAACTTCCTTTTTCCCCCTTTTTCCTTTGACTTCAGTAACAGAAAAATGAAAGATTAAATTGGTATAAATACTAAGTGAGATTTTTAAAAAATTGTATAATATTTATTTTTATATTAATTTCTGTTTAATTCATATATATTAAAGTATAAATGCAAAAATAAAAAGAGTTCAAAAACTACGTTTACAAACTTAATTCAGCTGTATCTTAAATGTGGTAAATATATGTGGCAATATATAAGTTACTCCTTATTGTGATAAATAATCATGAATGCTGCTGAATTCATTTTGCTGAAGACTAAACAATGATGTTCGATGGTAGGAAGGTAATTAAAGATTGCACTATTAACTGGAAATTGCTGCCCTGTATTCACTGAAGTGAATGAGCCACTTGGATAAAAAAGGTCTATTTCTTTGATGAATAAGAACATTTTTAAGGCATTGTCTGACCCTGTGGAAAGGTAACTAGGGAAAGGGTCCTGCATGTGTTACTCTCAAACATTTCATCAACGTACATTGGAAGCTTCCTGTTCTCTCTGGTAATCATTGTACATTTATTAAATGTTTCTTATTACTACGTTACAGGTTTTACCATCCTAGAAAGTAAATATTGCTCATGATTATGTTTAATTCTCTCTCAAATTAGGACTGGACTCAAAGATGATTCAAGTTAATGGGAAAACTCCCATTGATTTTTTTTTTTTCCAATGATCTCTGGATATTATCTGAAATAAAATAGATTTTTTTTGTGTACTTTGTTCAGCTCATCCAGTTTGACTTGCAAGTCAATAACTAGAAAAATTGTAATTTAAACATCATAAAATATGTATATATCTCATTGGTTCATTTACTTATATCTTGTCCCGCCCCTTGTTGAATGGATTTTTTAGATAGATATGTTTATGCTCATCGTATTTGGCTGATATCATCATAGTGATACTGTGACCATGGTGACCATACTGTCCTGGCAATATGCATCATGTGCAAAAATAGGCAAAAATAGACAAAACAGACTGGGGTTTTGCCAGAATATCTCATTCTGGTCCTTGTACTTCCCCTAAGGAGAAGGGTCGTATCAAAAACCATGAGTTTGGAGAATACAGCTGTGTCCACTGTTGATACAGCTACTTTGGAGTCAAAATTAACTTTACTCATGTAGCTTATGATGAAGAATAGAAAATTAAGATAGATCAAGCTATACAGATCGAACTACACTAATGTCTGGATGCGTTACTTCTTGGAATGGTATGCATATAGCATAGAGATTCAAAAGGGTCTTGTTCTGGTAATTGTTTGATGGGTAGGACCACATCATTCAAAAGGGCTGCAATTTTTGTATTTTTCCAGAGCTTCAATCCCAGTATTTTCAAATTAGAATTATATATTTTGAGTATTTAAATGCATGGAAAGGTTCCCTAACAAAAGATTATGAGTTGCGAGTTCAGTAGACCTAGAAATAGGCCACTATTATTTAAGCATCTAAATTTATATATGTAGATGACTGGGCTGTGGCTGATAGTTTGAAAACATCGTGGTTTTATACAGAGATGTAATGTGTTTATTGAATTTACTTATCTGGAGCATCTGGAATTTCTAAGAATGCCTGCAATTCTGCTATGCTTATAAAGGAAAGCACCGTTTTAAAATTTAATTTATTCATTATTCGTGATAAACTTGAAATTCTTTATTGCAGGGGGCTAATATTGATAGTGTTGACATAGAAGGTCGATCCCCGCTTCTGTTGGCCACTTCCTGTGCATCATGGAAAATTGTGAATTTACTGCTCTCAAAAGGTAAAAAGGAATGCGCACATATGATATACTTCCTTTGAGGGTTCATACATGTTAAAACTCTGCATGTAACTTCCCTCTCAATTTCAATTCAGCTGAGCTAAACAGCTGCACAGTGCTGTTATCCCCCGAGATAAAGGAAGAGTTAGTGTGATGATTCCACTATTTTTAATAGAGAGTGAACAGGCTGTAGAAAACGGTGTATGCTATGTGTCATGCTTATCAAGGTAGAGGTGGCACTGGCACTCCATCCCTGCCTTCCTTAGCAGTTCACAAAGTAAGCAGAACTGTGGAATAAATGCGCCACTTCTAGAGAGTCGTGTTTCATACCAGCAATCAGTCTTTAAATGTTGAATCCCATATTTCAGGTGTTACCTGTGATTATATATAATCACAGTCACCTTGAAAATGTTTGAGCTATATCTTTCAATTGCTACACTTTTGGTGCAAGCTAATTATTGTTACTGTATTTCCTCTTGTTAATAGTAATATAACTGATTTTGTTAATAAGCCTTGTAATAAGTTTTGAAGCTGTAACAAGATTATAACTTTAAGATTACAGGAGGTGAGCATCTGCATCTTTCAATTACCTCTTGATTTGTGGGTGTTCAGTATCTCAATATAAGGGCCCCACATAAATCTTAGTGCTGTAGTGAAATATAAAATGTGTACACACATGAGATAACCATGAAATCTGAGTGTCAGTAGGGGGGTTTTTTGTTAGTAAAATTATATGTTATAAAGTTGACTTGAAATAATAATTGTTGTTTTATAGATTCATAAACATGTTTGTTCAACATTTGTTCCTTTGTCTTAAACGTTGCCAATTAGTACCAGGGGCCAGCAGTTTTGAAGTTGCTGGTATTTATTTCCATATTTATCTAGGAGCAAATGTATCATTAAAAGATCATCTTGGTCGGAATTTCTTGCATTTGACGGTATTGCAGCCTGGAGGATTACAGCATCTGAATGAGAAATTTCTACAGGTACAGTAAGCATCAATTTATGTCTTTCTGTTATCCTTACTAGAAAATGTAAAGACAAAAGCAACTACTGTTTTATTTTGGAATGTTTGTAAAAGTTTGTGGTACTTGTTAAGTTGCCCAGTGTCACAGAAAATAGTTTGAAGAGGTACATATCTCTCATTAAAACATTTCAAAGCCAATAATACAGTTTTCTTATTGCCAGGCAAAGGAATAACATAATCCCATAAATTATTTTGCTGTTGGGGGATTGAATAGCTCAAGAGGTAGGCCATAAAACATAGAATTTTTCACTTCTGTTTTCCCAGCTTGCATGCAGTAAAGCTAGGGGATGTGCTCATATTCAAGTCAGGCTCTAGGACTTAAATAGCTTACAGCATATTCTGCAGGATCTTTCTGTGGACTGGACTGTAATGTAGTCTTGGATTTAGTTTTTAAAAGGATTTCAAACATGGATTTGTATTTAGCCATGCTGAGGTGAAGGACTCCTGTTGCTAGAGCCCAAGCTCTCTTGAAAGAGTTAAAATTGCTAGCCTTCAGAGCTCCAGAAACAACCTTTTAAATGTGAGTGAATTATAACTGATCTTACAACATCTGCTGAAATCTGTAAACAACTTTAATTAGTAATGCAGAATGGATTTAACCTCCCTTTTCAGCAAATGTAGAGAATCAGTTTTAAACCAGAGTGATAACTGTTCAGTTGTCTGCATTGACTTTCTGGTTATTGATCATGCTAATAATTCAGACAAAGGAGTGGAGCAGACCGGGGGAGGAAATTTTTAGTTGCTTTAAGAAAGGATATACACAGGATAGTGTTAGGCAAGGTACGGAGGAGAAACAGGGAAATGAAGGTGAGAAAGAGAAATGGGTGAAATAAAATTATGCTGTAAACCAGTGAACTGATGGTTCTTGACAGGCAGAAGTTTTGCTACTGAATAGGGACTATAGACTACCCTTACTTTCTGTACAAGCCTTCTGTTGACAGCGATGAGTATTGTGGTTGAATGGCAGCAAAGAAGGATCTTCTGTATTATTCTTGTACTGTGAACGGGTTGCAGTAAGGGTGCAGAGTGGCAAACTGCTGGTTCTTCGAAGAGTAGTTGTTTGAAAAAATGGTGACCCACAAATCAGCAGGCATTAAATGCTCGTTGTTGCTAAATTTACTTTTCCCTAAGTTTGTTTGTTTGTTATTTTACTGCTTTAAAGTATTAATGCTATTGTTACAAACTATTAGAAGCTGTGGAGCATTGGTGATATAAATGTAATTCTGTGCTTTTGGGTTTTTTTTGGGGGGTAACAGATGGAACATATTAAAAATCTTGTAGTGGATGAAGATAACGAAGGATGCACTCCATTGCATTATGCCTGCAGACAAGGTGTGGCCCTCTCTGTAAATAATTTACTCAGCCTCAACGTTTCCATCTACTCTAAGAGCAGAGACAAGAAGTCACCATTACACTTTGCTGCCAGGTTAGTAGTGCAGTCCAGGCAATGGAATCAATGACATTTTTTCCATCTGTATTTTTTTGACAATAATTTCTATGTTTGTCTTTCAAAGCTATGGGCGCATCAATACATGTCAACGACTTATAAGAGATATGAAAGACACAAGACTTTTGAATGAAGGTGATAAGAAGGGAATGACTCCCCTTCATTTGGCAGCCCAGAATGGTCACGAGAAGGTAGTTCAGTTTCTTCTGAAGAGAGGAGCCCTTTTTCTCTGGTAAGTATGCAGATTTCTATTCATCAAGGCAAAAAAGAACTATTACCCTGTATTTTATGTCCATCTGCTGGGACATTAATACAATATAAATACAATATATGAAAATATTTAATACATTTATATATGCAAATATAAATATAAGAGCAAATTTATAAAATATTTGTAAAACTAAGCTGGTTGATTGTGCCTTGCTTCTGGCTGACACAGAATCATGGCTAGCTGTAAAGGCTTCTAATGCTGGGGAAACAGAGGTTTCTCTAAATCCAACTGAGAGAAGAATATTGAACCTTTTGATGGAAATAATATTGTTTTGGAAATACTATAATCACATCAGCTTCACTTACAGGCTTGAATAGAGGTTCGTAGGATTGGTCATTCACAGGCAACTTGCCTTGCACTCTAAGTCCTGATTTCAGGTCAAAGATCCTCAGATCATTGGCAGCTCCACAAAAACTTCCATGCTTACACCTGTAAAGCCAGGAGCCAAAGCTACCAAAAGTTTGGAGTTCTATTTCCAATGTGCAGTCCAGAGCTTTAACTTTCAAGTCCTGTGCTTCCAAGTCCACTGCAGCTGCACCTTGGAGCTAGGGGCCTAAGCATTCTGAGGAGATCCTTTAGCAAACAGACCTATCATATGTTCGTTATTTGTGACTGCGGATGACCTACTAATGGATTACTGTCAGACCCTTTATTTCCACTGTTCTTAGCTGGACTAGTACAGCTAGCAAGGATAGAGGTGATAATATACATATAGATAGATAAAAGTATATAAATGTATCTATGTGTACACATGTATGTGTGTATGTATTTAGGCTCAATTTAGACTTAAATCTGGCATTTTTTTAAAGAAATGTCGTGATAGGTTCTGTGTGATAAAAGGCTTATTGAGTTTCATTATACTAAGATGAAGTAATATTAATAGGAATAGGTTTGTGTGCTTGTCATGTTTTGTAGATTGACTATCTTTAAATGCAAAATTCTGCAATATGACCATGACCTATTCCACGTCTTCTGCCAAGTATTAGTAACAGAATGTTGCAAGCATTTGTGTCATTTTCAAGGGACGTAGAAGAAAATGGGCACAATCCAGATATATACAGAAACAGAGAGAGAGAAGAAGAGAGAGAGGGATACCCAAATACTGTTACTGAGTTGAACCTTTTACTTTCAAATGATGCATTGATAATCACATAATACTTGATGGAAAGCATGGACATCTCTGTCATGTCAAAGAAAAGAGATTTAAGTCACAAGAGAAGACATTTACATTGACTTAAATTTAGAAAAAGTTTTCCATTTATAATTCTTAATTTTATATGTATTTTATATATTTTACATGTAAGTGATTATAAAGGCTGGACAGCCCTGCACCATGCTGCCTTCGGAGGATACACTCGCACAATGCAGATCATTTTGGATACAAATGTGAAGTGTACTGACAGAGTGGATGAAGAAGGGGTATGTGTTCACATAGCACTGTTTGTTTCATGTCTGCTATTACTTCTAGACCAAACGTCAATACTATGCTATTAGTAGTTTTCCACTGTGCACTACATGTGTAATATTTCATTTCCCGTGGGAGATTTAAAGTCTTTATATTTCACCACTGTTAAAGTTTATGGCTGATATTAATATATGGTTGCTGAAATTGTTATCCAGTTCTTATAAGTGGGAGATAAAGACAATACAAATAGCCTAATAGAAAACATAATTACTATGTTAAGCATGTCCCTCTTGACCCTTTTACAGTGCAAGAGTATTTTAAGTTTAGTACAAACATGGTAATTTAAATTTAAAGAGCTTATACAGATTTAAAAAAATCCAATATCAACTGTAGCTCATTAACGTATTGTTTGAAATCCATCTGTTCTGCACAGCAATGTCCAACAGATACAGTTCCTATCTTGCTCTGAAGTTTGAAAAAATGTAGTATTTGTTGGGTCAAAAATTCATTTTCTAGATTGCAGACCTCTTGTATGAACTTGCCTAACAATTCGCCATCAGAAAACATAGAGTGGTCATTTTAAAGAACTATTCAGTTTCCAACACAGAAGGTGTTGCTAATTTCTCTGAGGACTGGTGTTTAAAATATTTAGAATTATTAGATTAGGAACAAATCTTGCCTAGAAATTAATGAGAATCCAATGCTTAGTTCTTAATTTCCCTCAGCAAAGTCTGCATGAAGTGAGAAGATTCAAAAGTCAGTTTCAGTGTGACTTGATTCCTAAACCATTCATTGCCTTACTTTTATGAAAATACCAAAGAAAAAATTGTTCCTCTCATAAAACTGTGCCTGCAGATTTTCTTGTGGATTTGTTTGTATGTATGATGCTTCTCTTCCTGGTTATCAAATGCATGTGTTCTGTATCTGTAGATACCATCATTTTACCTATTTGTGATTTACAATTTGTTAGTTACAAAATTAAAAGATACTAATGAATTGGCCTTTCTTACCTACAGCTGAGTTTCCTCTTCAGATTTAGCACTACTGTAGCTGTAGACAAAGAGTAAAGAACTTGTCTATAATCTCCATCAGAATCTCTGTGACAATATTCTGCTTTTTAATGCTGCTAGTAAAAGTATTCAGGACTTGCAACTGAGAATAGCTTGTGGCTTTTCAGTATGGGAAGGTCTGAAATATGTACTTTTTTTTTTAAATGATCCTTGTGGATGCATTGCTCCACTACTTTTCTGCACAGAACACAGCTTTGCACCTGGCTGCAAGAGAAGGACATGCAAAAGCAGTAAGGTTACTTCTTGACTACGGTGCGAAAATTCTGTTCAACAAAGCAGTAGCTTCTTTTTTCCATGAAGCAATACACAATAGGAGAAAAGATGTAGTGTCTGCTGTCATTTTGCACAAAAGGTAAGATACACAGAAAATGCTTTTTGAATTTATTTTCTGTTGTGTTTTGTTTTGGTTTTTAACTGAGATTAAGTTCTGAAACCCTGTAGTCTAGTAAAAAAGACTGAGTACATATTTTAAAATTCCAGAGATTATGTTGTGTTCAAGTGAGAGCAAATAAAAAATGGCATAATTGTAATGGACATCAGATATGTGGCGTGTTGTTTTCCAAATTAGGTTGAGTATTCGAATTCTGTTTAAAAAAAAAAAAAAAGTAGAAGCCATTAGAAATAAGTAATCCTTCCATGTCTTCCCTCTTCTTACATATATAATTTTGACCTTTCACATAATGCTTCAATACCTACAGAATTTTAAACAAAATGTGAGTACAACTGATACCATTCAAGAGATTTAATTTAAAATTGTTGTTTTAAATGTTACAAATATTTTAAAATGTGGCAGTTCAACTGCAGTTTAGAATTTTTTACATTACAATATAGAGAAGCCCCACTTCAGGAATAAAAGTGTTGCACCGTTGCCTAACGATCACATCTCTTGATAAGAGTTGCAGGAACACTGCCAGTATTTTACTGTATTCATTATTACTTACCTAATCTTGTAACCCAAGATTCTAGCTTTAGTTCAGGTTTCATATCTCTTAGAAGGTCTTAGCATGGTTGAAGCATTTCTGTTTAATTGATAACAGCTAAATATGAATCATTCTTAGAGAAACATCCAGAATGTTACTCAGTTACTCCCCAAGCAGCTGATTTTTACAGTTGCTGGTATGTAAACTTGTTACATATTGTGATTTGCAAGATAATATCTTAAATAAAACTCAAATAATCTAAAAGTAGTTAATTTAAAAGAGGAGCAACTAATTCATTTTCCATTATCCGCTCATTTTTGCAGATGGGAAGAAGCTGTTGTGACATTCTCTCACTATTCCAGTGCCAATAAGTGTCCTTTGCTGGAAATGGTTGAGTATCTTCCTGATTCATTTAAAGTAAGTTTTCAGCACGTTTTAAAGAAATGACTGCACAAAATAACCTTAGCTACATTGCATCATTTGCCATTGTTTTTCTAATGCTGTCCTCATTAATACGTATTATTATAAAATAGAAACAATATAGATTCACAAATTGATTTAATTGTATTTTAGTGATGGTTTCAGTTTGGCCAGTTTAATTTCTTTAGTTTTAGAAAAAGTTATTAGCTTCCTGAGGTCAATGGAGTTATATGGGTATAAAAGTAGTATAAAAAGGAGTATAAAAGTGATGACAGTCAGAAGAGAATTGGGTTCAAAACCATTTGAGATATTTTCACCTTCTGAGCTAACTGTTAAATGACACTACAGAAATGCTTTTTATTAAAATAGCAAGTGACTTGGTATGTTTATATTCATAAACACTTCACATTTTATGCTTGTAAACTAGCATGTAGCCTTGTAAACTGCATAGTTCCATTATTCAGCTTCTTCCTGTAAACTCTGGAGTTTTATGTCTTCAAAACATACACCAAAAAATCTGACTGAGTTATCACTTCTGTTAGATGACTGTTGTATTTGAAGGTCATTTTCTTCAGGTACAAACATTATATTCTTTCATATGAATGTTATCTATATCACCTTAATTCATTTTTCTGTTCATCTGCAAAGCTGGTTTTGGACAACTGCATAATTGAGTCTTCAGAGGAAAAGACAAGTCGAGACTTCTATGTAAGTGCATGAAAAGATTTACAAAGACAGTACATATTATGGTCTTAGGATGGAATATGTCACAAGGTGCCTGCCTATATGTTAGCAGCGGTACATTATTTGGATAATAATTAAGTTAGAAAATCATCAACTTGGCTTTTAGCTACTAATACTGGACTAAATTCTAATACCCCTTAAATATTTTCTGTAGTTGCAATTGTAGTTCTACAGTTGGTAAATTGAAATCAGCCAGTATCTTGATGATAACTTTTTGACTCAGGTGGTGGAGGAGCCAACAAGGAGAGGTGTACTACTGGGCCTAGTACTGACCAACAAAGAGGGACTGGTGGAGGACATTAAGGTTGGGGGCAGCCTTGGCTGTAGTGATCATGAGAAGATCGAGTTCAGTGTTACGTGCAGTAGGCATAAAACGACAAGTAGGGTTGCAACCTTGGACTTCAGGAGGGCTAGCTTTGATCTCTTCAAGAAACTGCTTGGAGAAATACCATGGGTTAGGACTCTAGAGGGTAGGGGGGCTCAAGAGAGCTGGTTGATATTCAAGTATCACTTCCTCCAAGCTCAGGATCGGTGCATCCCTAGGAGCAAGAAATCAGGCAAAGGAAGCAGGAGACGTGCATGGTTGAGCAGGGAGCTTCTGAAAAAGCTCAAGTGGAAGAAGGAAGTTTACACTAAGTGGAAGAAGGGCCTGACCACTTGGGAAGATTACAAGAATGCTGCCAGAGTATGCAGGGATGAAACGAGGAAAGCCAAGGCCTCCTTGGAATGAAATCTGGCAAGGGATGTCAAGGTCAACAGGAGGGGTTTCTTCAAGTACATCGGAGGCAAAAGGAACACTAGAGAAAATGTGGGCCTGCTATTGAATGAGACAAGGACCATGGTCACAGATGATGCAGAGAAGGCAGAATTACTGAATGCCTTCTTGGCTTCAGTCTTTACTGCTCAGGCCAGCCCTCAGGAGTCCCAGATTTTACAGGTAACAGAGAAAGTCTGGAGGAAAGAGAACTTGGTTGAGGAGGATCAAGTTAGGGATCAATTAAGTAAACTGGATATCCACAAGTCCATGGGTCCTGATGGGATGCACCCACGAGTGCTCAGGGAGCTGGCAGAAGTCATCGCTGGGCCACTCTCCATCATCTTTGAAAGGTCCTGGAGAACAGGCGAGGTGCCTGAAGACTGGAGGAAAGCCAATGTCACTCCAGTCTTCAAAAAGGGCAAGAAGGAAGACCCGGGAAACTACAGGCCAGTCAGCTTCACCTCCATCCCTGGAAAGATGATGGAACAGCTCATCCTGGGCGTCATGTCAAAGCATCTGGAAGAAAAGAAGGTTATCAGAAGTAGTCAACATGGATTCACCAAGGGGAAGTCATGTCTGACTAATCTGACAGCCTTCTACGATGGTGTGACTGGACAACTAGATGAAGGGAGGACAGTGGATATTGTCTGCCTTGACTTCAGCAAGGCTTTTGACACTGTCTCCCACAGCATCCTCATAGACAAGCTTAGGAAGTGTGGGTTGGATGAATGGCCATTGGGTGGATTGAAAACTAGCTGGCAGATAGAGCTCAGAGGGTTATGATTGGTGGCACAGAGGCTGGTTGGAGGTCTGTGACAAGTGGTGTTCCCCGGGGGTCAGTACTGGGTCCAGTCCTGTTCAACATATTCATCAATGACCTGGATGAAGGGATAGAGTGTACCCTCAGCAAGTTTGCTGATGCCACAAAACTGGGAGGGGTGGCTGACACACCGGCAGGCTGTGCTGCCATGCAGCATGACCTGGACAGGCTGGAGAGCTGGGCAGAGAAAATGAAGTTCAACAAGGCCAAGTACCTTGGTTAGGGGTTGACTGGCTGGAAAGCAGCTCTGTGGAAAGGGACCTGGGAGTCTTGGTGGACAGCAGGATGACCATGAGCCACCAATGTGCCCTTGTGGCCAAGAAGGCCGATGGCATCCTGGGGTGCCTCAAGACGTGTGTGACAAGCAGGTCATGGGAGGTTATCCTCCCCCTCTACTCTGCCCTGCTGAGGCCGCACCTGGAGTACTGTGTCCAGTTCTGGGCTCCCCGGTTCAAGGGGAGGGAACTGCTGGAGAGGGTACAGCAGAGGGCTACAAAGATGATTAGGGGGCCGGAACATGTTTCTTTTGAGGAAAGGCTGAGGGACTTGGGTCTTTTTAGTCTGGAAAAGAGAAGGCTCAGAGGGGATCTCACCAATGCTTACAAATACTTAAAGGGAGGGTGCCGCGAGGATGGGACCAGTCATTTTGCAGTGGTGCCCAGTGATAGGACAAGAGTTAATGGGCACAAACTTCAACATAGGAAGTTCCATCAAAACATGAGGAGGAACTTCTTTCCTTTGAGGGCGGCAGAGCACTGGAACAGGCTGCCCAGAGAGGTGGTGGAGTCTCCGACTCTGGAGACATTCAGAACCCGCCTGGATGCCATCCTGTGCAACCTGCTGTAGGTGACCCTGCTGTGGCAGGGGGGTTGGACTAGATGATCTCCAGAGGTCCCTTCCAACCCCTGTGATTCTGTAATTCTGTAATATTTGATCTTGTTCTATGAATAATTCAGTAGTTATTCACCGATAACTGTATTTGAATCTTTCAATATATATTTGGCAAAAAACTCTTCAGTATTAGGATGACTTTTAAAAATCACTTCATCACATACTAGCAATCTTCAACTATTAGTTTCTTTTTTTTTTCTCCGCAAAGCCACTCATTTAATTCTCTTTATTGCCTCTGTGACGCTGAAATGAAAACATTTTGGACTTGAAAGTTTGAGAAGTACGCAATGTGTATACTTTAATGTGTATGTCAGGTTCATATGGATGAGATACACTTGTATATGAATGTCAGATCTTAGGAGAAAACACAGGCAACTGACCTTATTTTATCCTTTGGGCTGTAAATGACTTTGAATTTCAGTTTCTGTGATCTTTGTGCTTATGCATTTTAACAAGTATAAGATTAAACTTGAGCAATCTATAGAATTTATCTTTGCTGTGTTAATTCTTGCAGTCAAGCTGCATAGCAGAGGCTATGGATATTTCAAAATAACAGTGATAGAAGACATAGTATCTATTTATGCATATCAAAAGCATGCCTATTGTAAGTAGTACTATTGTCATCAATAATTCAGAGTCCACCGTGTTTCTTTTCTGTAAATTCTTGTCCAAAATCTTAAGCAGTAGGTTGCTTTCACAATGCTAAGGAGGCATGAATGTTCTACAGTTATATTACTATTGAAACCATATTGAAAACGACCTTATCAATGATTACATTGGATTGTGTCTACGTCATTAACAGAAAACTTGCAAATTTTCTGCTACTGTACATTTTCTTTATATTGTGTTATCAAAGCCATTTAACCTTTAAATACAAGCTTTTCTTCAAAGTCAACATTAAAACAAATTACAGTTATGAGAATAACCTTTTTAAACTGTAATATTGGCTGCTTGTTTACTCATCTTACAGTCACAGATGTGTATCTTGATGGCATGTGTTCACTGGCAGAGTAACTAACAATCAGTATACATCAGTGTTGTAATTACTTTGACACAATATGCCTTTTTTTTCCTCTAAAGGGTAACCTATTTTAAATTAAGCACATTATCTCAGTCTTAGATTATCAGTTTCATCACATTTAAATGCTGGTGTATGTTTATTATTCAGATTGAATATAACTTCAGATATCTTCAGTGTCCCCTGACACTTAACAAGAAACTAAAGGATGGTGAAGACATTTTCTATGAACCACTTACCACTTTAAATGTAAGTTCTTTATTTTACTCTGACATCATTCTGTGCTGTCTTTCTTTAGGTAAAATCAAGAGGTTTGAATTTTTCATCATAGTATTTTTTTCTCCAAAGCCCGTAACGCTGTATATTTAAAGTATATTGCAATGAAGTATGGGCCAAAGTTATTAGAGTCTAAGTAATAAATAACATTTCTTTTAGGTTTACATAAATATTCTTAGTTTATTTAAACAACTATGAATGTTTCCAGAGAACATAATGTATGTGCCGGTAATACAGCAAAGAAAACCATACTCCAGTCATTGTATTGACCGTGCACTGGAATGTAAGGCATTGAAAAAACCTGACAAAACTGACTTTTTCATATGCTAATTGCAAAATACTTTCTGAACCTGAAACAAATTTTGCTGTTCTTTCACATTGCCAGTCTGGTCTCTCATTCTTTGTCAGAAAATGTTTACAGAACAAACTTGCTGGCTTAAAAGTTTTTTAAAGTTTTTTGGCCTTCCTGTTGGCAATTAGACTTGGTATACTGTCTAATAATAAATAAAGAGGTATTTTCTTGTTGAATGTAACGAGAAAAGCTTGGTCCTCTTACAGGTGTAGTTGGCAATAGTCTGTACAATTTTTTAAAGCTTGAAATAGGTTCACAGAGCAGCAGGAGAGAAGCTGGATGCCTCAGTAGGCAGAGAAGGCAAGATAGTAATAGCTTTGGGCGAGAGTGCATAAAAAAAAGAACTTTGCAATATCTTACAGACATTTTACTTTTCATTAGGCTAATATTCAAGTAAAGAAGGTGGGCTAGCCAGTTTTGTAAGCACTTAACTAGATGAGATAAGTTTGACCTTCTGCTTTCTTCTTTTGTAGGCCATGGTGCGTCACAATCGCATGGAGCTACTCAGTCATCCCGTGTGTAAAGAATATTTGCTTATGAAATGGTAGGTGTATTTTAATGTACATAAAATATGATATTGAATGTCAGGATGAAGCCTCTTGTGCCAGAGAGTTGTTTACTAAGATGTACATATTTATAGTGTTGACTGAAGCAAATTTCTTTTCCATATGTTTCATAAGCATATTTAGAATATGCTGATGATTATCATATAAAAAGCAGCTTAGCATTTAGTAATGATACTTTGATATTTACAGCAAAAACAACCACTATCTTTGTTTCCATTTTATTGCAAAAATATATGATAGGATTGCCGAGTTGAAAAAAAAAAAAAGAACAGTATTTCAGAATGGCCAACACACTTTTGTCAACATAAAGCTCGATGAACACATTCATCACAAAAGGATGTTTTAAGAAATGTTTATGCATGCTCTTCTAAATTTGTTAAGTGTTCTAACTTTAACATTCTTACTTTCAAGGATGGCTTATGGGTTTCGAGCACATCTGATGAATTTAGGCATATATTCTCTCGGTCTCATCCCACTGACTCTTCTGGTCACTCACATACAGCCAGGAAGACCTTTGAATGGCACAGATGTCTATGAAGCAAGACCATTAGAATATGAGGTACAGTGTTTTCTTACTAGTTACAATGTGTTTAGGTTTTTTATAGCAAAAAAGTATGATTATTTAAATAATTTCTAGAATTATTTATGATTTTGCAACTGTAAGGAATAGAATTGAAGTGCATGTTTTTAAACATTCAGCAGCAAGTTCTGTTGATAGTTTTCAGTTCTCACTTCTTGTTTTTAATCTTTTCTGAAAATTCTGCATCTGGTACATGGTTACTTCTATTTCTTCCTGGAAGTGAGTATTACTTAATGTTGAAGAAAAAGATTCATGCGTATTTAATGATGAAAACACAGAAAACAGTGGATCCTTTACCTTTCTGTGTCCTTTTAAGTTTCAACCAAAATAACTGGATGTTGCACATTTAAAATTTGACATAGAAAGAGCAGTCCATAATAAAGTGCTTTTGGGTATTCAAATACATCTTTCTTTGCCCATATAATGTATTACTTTCCCTTGCAGGCCCAGTATTTCTTCACTAGGCTCATAAACTATAAGGCTAAGACAGAACAATTTTTTCCAGTCTGTATATAGGTACCTTGTGTACAACAGTAGTGAAAAACATAACAGCAGAATTCAGTCATATATGGATGGAAAACTCTGTGAAAGGTTAAATGCATTGGATGTTTCCTATAATCCCTTTAATAAAATTAATAGAAAAAAATAGAAAAAAATTGTGTTGTGCTAAAATGTGAAGGGTATACCCCCATTTTGGAATTATGATATCTCAAAATGAAAAGCTTGATTATGTAGCGAAGTACATATGCATCATAGTGACTTTTGAATATTTGTCTCTCAGTCACAGCTGTGACAGGTTTGGGGCTACTCCAGTAATTTATGAATATTGATCTCATTCATGATATGCATTGGATGGAAATGATGCTTTAATTGGGGTCATAAGGAAAGCAAGCAAGGATGAACCCTGTTTTGGGATAAGCCTGTCCTCCATAGATACTTTGGGGTTGTTAAGAGAGAAAGCTCAAACTTCTTTTCAGAAACTGGAACTGGAATAATTAGGACACCATAGTGAACCGAAGAAGTTAGACTTGCCAGGTCCGCCACTACAGGAGAATGAGGCTTCAGAAAAGACAGACATTGGTGCGACTGGTTGATGTCCTTTTTCTAAGGGTTTCCTTCCTGCAGTTAAAACTAAGCAGTATTCTGTCTTTCAAGAAGGCTGTGTTGTCCCTAACCTGAACATTGTACTAGACTTCCAGAGAAGGAACTGCAAGTTCTGCTGTTTATTGAACCTGTGAGTACAACTTACACATAGTGTTACACTCCTGTGTCCATGTGAAGGGCAGGAGAGTCACAGAACTCTGTCTCCAGGACATGAATGAGATCCACCCAAAGGTACTGAGGGAGCTGGCAGAAGTGCTCACCAAGCCACTTTCCATCGTTTATCAGCAGTCCTGGCTAACCAGGGAGGTCCTGGTTGACTGGAAGTTAGCAAATGTGTCACCCATCCACAAGAAGGGCCAGAAGGAGGATCTGGGGAACTACAGGCCTGTCAGTCTGACCTCAGTGCCAGAGAAGGTTATGGAACAGATCATCCTGAGTGCCATTACACGATACATGCAGGACAACCAGGTGATTAGGCCGTCAGCATGGGTTCATGAAAGGCAGGTTCTGTTTGACTAACCTGATCTTCTATGACCAGGTGACCCACTTGGTGGATGCACGAAAGGCTGTGGATATTGTTTGCCTGGACTTTAGTAAAGCCTTTGGCACTGTTTCCCACACCATTCTCCTGGAGAAACTGGCTGATTGTGGCTTGGATGTGTGTATGCTTCCCTGGGTCAAAAACTGACCGGGCCCAAAGAGCAGTGATGAATGGAGTTAAATCCAGTTGGTGGCCAGTCACAAGTGGTGTTCCTCAGGCCTCGGTATTGGGACCAGTTCTCTTTAAGATCTTTATCAATGATCTGGACAAGGGGATCAAGTGCACCCTCAGTAAGTTTGCAGATGACACCAAGTTGGGTGGGAGTATTGACCTGCGTGAGGGTAGGATGGCCCTACAGAGGGATCTGGACAGGCTGGATCAATGGGCCAAGGCCAGTGGTACAAGGTTCAATAAGGCCAAGTGCCAGGTCCTGCACTTGGGTCACAACAACCCCATGCAGCGCTACAGGCTTGGGCAAGAGTGTCTGGAAAGCTGCCTGGCAGAAAAGGATCTGGAGGTCCTGGTGGACAGCTGAAGATGGGCTGGCAGTGTGCCCAGGTGGCCAGGAAGACCGATACCATCCTGGCTTGCATCAGAAATAGTGTGGCCAGCAGGACTAAGGAAGTGATTGTCGCCCTGTACTCAGCACTGGTGAGGCCCCACCTTGAATACTGTGTTCAGTTTTGGGCCCCTCACTACAAGACAGACATTGAGGTGCTGGAGGGTGTCCAGAGAAGGGCAAGAAAGCTGGTGAAGGATCTACAGAACAAGTCTTATGAGGAGCAGCTGAGGAAGCTGGGGTTGTTTATCCTGGAGAAAAGGAGGCTGAGGGGAGACCTTATTCCTCTCTACAGCTACCTGAGAGGAGGTGTAGAGAGATGGGTGTTGATCTCTTCTCCCAATAACAAGCGATAGAACAAGAGGAAATAACCTCAAGTTGTGCCAGGAGAGGTTTAGATTGGATATTAGGAAAAATTTCTTCACCGAAAGGGTTATGAAGCATTGGAACAGGCTGCCCAGGGAAGTGGTGGAATCACCATCCCTGGAAGTATTTAAAAGACAGGTAGACGTGGTGCTTAGGGACATGGTTTAGTGGTGGTTTTGGCAGTGTTAGGTTAATGGTTGGACTCAATGATCTTAAAAGGTCCCTTCCAACCTAGATGGTTCTATGATTCTATGAAGTCATATATACTGAGAAGAGACACCTGTGTCATTAGCCCTGAAACAATAACATACTGGTGTTAATGGAGACAAGTTTTTGTTGTGTGACAAACTCTTCAAATGATCCATTTCAAAGAAGTGATTGTTATCGCTAAAACCAAGGATTTTGGCAAGAAAAAAAAAAGAAGCAAGAAAATATTTTACACTTCTTTTGGGAGAGAAAAGACATAAAACTGAAATAGGAACTCAAAAAGGATATGCTAGTAGAAATATGAAATAAAATAAACTCAAGGGATATAAAAGGTTCATGAGGATATCCTGATAAATGGAAAAGTCTGGAGAACCACATACCCAGCTCAGTACACACAGGATTCTCAAAGATTCAGAAGCCAGAAGAACTAGCAGAACTGGAAGAATTCATGCTCCACTAACTTGCTCATCGTCCTGGTGGAAGACAGGAGGATGACAGGAGCTGCATAGGGCAGACAGGAATGATTCAGACTGAGCCAGGTCCTTGAGTCATCAGAGAGTAGGTGGAGGAAGCATAGTTGGAAGAGAGGGTCCTGTCTTTCAGTGGGGAGTGATGCCAGCTGGTGGAGAAGCAGCACACTGAACGAGAGCCGTGAAGGTGCTGCCTGAGAGACTAGAGCAATAGCAGTGTATATGAAATGTCATGCACTGGAGGAGACAGTGTCCTAATGACTCAGTAATGGGAATGGAGTGGGGAATGCCAGCTCTGTAGGGAGCGCAGCGTTACAGAACATGGTGCTATACTCTTAACCCACGTTAAAGAGGGACATCGCAATGGGGCAGATGCTGATGCAGCACCGCTGAAAAGTGAGTCTGTGGTCTGCCTATGAGTTAATGAACCCCTCAGGTGGGGAATTAGCTCTATGGGTTATTTATTAAAAGTGAAATTCACTATTGTTATCTATGCCAACAGAAGGCTTTTCACAAAAGTTGTGTTTGCCTATACTGGTTGTAAAGGGAGACATCAAAGGGAGCAGTTGTATGCCAGGAGTTCCAATTTGTCCAAAGACTTCTATTGCCATTCCAGATACTGCAATATGATAATGAAGTTATTGACAACAGAATTTGTCTTTATTTTCATCCAGTGCCAAAACATACTGAAAATGTGGCTTAAGTATTGCAATTTCAGTTCCCAAACTCACATAGCAGTAATAAGGAAGCTGCACAGCAACTGTTTATCATGGGAATGCTCAAACTTTCATACTTGGTTTTAATTACTTAGACACAATATACATGGCATGGATTACACAATAAATATTAGTAAAACAGAATTTAGATAGTAATAAGCTTATTTGAAGCAGGCTAACAGAGTTCCTTAACTTGGCAATATAATGTATATGTAGTAGGTAGAGCTGAAATAAACATTCATTTGATAATTTCTAATTTGTTTTGTGCTCTGATTTTTGTTTCAGAACTCATACTTCACAAGGGTGTGTATGTGTTTAGTTTTAATTATGAGTTTACTGGGAATCTGCAAAGAAATATTTCAGCTCATTCAGCAGGTAAATACACAGAGAAATAACATTAATCAGACAGTGTGCTTGCATAGCAGTTGGTGTGATATTGAAATAAATCTGATTTTTGCCTAATTAAAAGGAAAATACCAATTTATATAAGATTAAAAGTGAGAAGCAGAGTTAAATAGTGAGTTGAATTCAGTCCTTTAATGACGCATGACTTGTAAATATGTATCTGTCTCTCTTAAATCCTAGAAATTGAAATATTTGTTGGATTACTCCAATCTACTGGACTGGACAATTTATACTACAAGCATAATTTTTGTGTCTTCTTTATTTATTAATACACCAGCTCATTTGCAGTGGGAATGTGGAGCAATTGCTGTATACTTGTCTTGGATGAACTTCTTGCTTTACCTTCAACGGTAGAAGTTATTTACATCCTTTACAATAAAATACTGTTAATATTTTCAGATATTTTACATATCCTAAATTGTGACTGACCAAATGTGATAGCCCTGTATTTTATATTATTTTTTTCAAGCTATACAAGTTTCCAGATTAAAACCATAGGAACTTTTTCGCCTAATGAACTGTAAAGTAGTTTTCAGTGTTTCACGTGTAGAGAATCACAGCATGTGTTATGGCAACTAAAGAAATAACAAGATTTATTTTAATGTTAAGTAGGGAAAGCCACCACATATGTCTTTTTAAAAACATGTTTCATTATACTGTGTAGACTTTCACTTAAAAAATTAAAAAAGGATATGAATTACAAGAGGCCAAAGGAAGTATGTTTTTATAAGTAATACCTGGGAGAAGGTAAATTTTTTTATCATTTTACAGATTAAATGGCACACCCCACTTTTCTACGCCATAGTGCCCTGTCAAAGAATTATAATGGATGAAATTACTTCTTTACTTGACATTAGGTCTGTTTATTGTCATTAATGATTTTAATTATGTCAGTGGTACAATAGTGTCCAAGAGTTATGGACCGCAGGAGAGCTGGGTGGAGGGAAAAATAGTGTGGGTGTAGTGCTTAAGGCTAATAAATTAAACATATTTGCGCCTGAGCAGGACTGCCTTGCACAAAGATGAGGTGTGGCTGATAGCAAAAAAAGCAGTGATTTGGAGCTGTTCAGAAAATAAGCATGACGGTATCTGATAATACTGCATATACAGTCTTCTGATTCTTGCTGTATATATGCACTGATCACCTTCACAAGGTCTGGCAGACAGACAAACATGGCATTTGCTGATTAATTTCAGGATCATTTTACTGTAGTTGAGTTGTTTAAGGATAACGTTTGTAAACAGAGTTAATGTCATAAAGAGAGTCTATCTTTATGGTACTGCCTCTGCTGACAAACCTTGTCCTACATGTCTGACCTTAGATGACTAATGAATGGGTGAGTCCTCTCTGCTGTGTGCTGTGGGCAAAATGGGGGTTGAACCTAAACAGTGAACAGTAAATTCATGATTGCCCAGCGTTCTTTCTTCTGCTATATGAAATGCTTCCCTGGCCTAAGTATTTTACATTTGTATAACAGTAGAATTCTACACATAATTTTTCTAACTCATTCAGGCCATCTCTTCTCAAAACCACCTGTAGCTCCATTGACTTCAGTGGAGTTTTGCCTAATAGATAAGTAAATAAATAGGAGAAGATCCAGTTTGCTTTGCTTCCAGCTTGATCTTTTCAGCCTTGAACATAATAGTTCAGGGAGAAAATCCTGTGGAGGGATTTTCTCAGTTGCTGCTGTTGTAGCATGAAACAGTCATCTGGTCCCTGAATCTGGCAGAGGACATAAATTCCCAAGTTCAGGTTTGGGCGAAAAAGTAGCTTAATCTGCTTTATGACAAACCATGTTCTGAGATACAATTTTTCTTTAAGCAAAGAATGGGAGAGGCTTGCCAAATGACAGACTGTTGCTGGAAACAGGTGTCTTAAAATTGTGCTACTCCCGTTCTCTTCCTGAGCGATGTGTTTCTTTTTGTTTGCTTGTTTTCCATACTTTGTAGTGTCATAAAAAGAAAAATTTTTTTAAATCAGGCATGTGGCTGATAGATGGACGATGGTGCCAGTTGTTCTTTTTTCTGGTTGCTAATTTGCTTCAAAAAGCAGGAAATAATGAGATCATTTCCTAATGTTATTCAGAGTGCAGCAGCTGTACAATATTGTACTGTCTGTGGCTATGGAGAGAGTAAAAGTTGTCCATGAAAAATAGTATCTTGAAGTACTGCTCTGGTGCATTAAAATGTAACATTATGTAGTTCAGGCTTGCTGTAAATAAGACCACTTGCATTCTTTTGGGTGTGAAAGTACAACATGTTCATACCATCTCAGAATGTCTCAGAGAGGCAAAATGTCTCTTTTCACACATGAAAATCAGGATTACTTACTGCCTTATGTAAGTAACTGTAAGGACTCTAACTTCAGTATTTAATTTTGCATATCTTTTCTGTTTACTTATTACCTAGATTTGAAAACTATGGCATCTATGTTGTGATGTTCTGGGAAATTTTGAGGACTTTAATTCGGATTGCTGTCGTTTTCTTTTTCCTGATATTGGCCTTTGGACTGAGTTTCTTTGTCCTTTTGGGTTCACAGGTTAGTTGAATGGTATAGTTAATGTTTATCATTATAAATACTATTTTTGACTAAAGAATCTCAACAGGTTATTTACAAATTTAATCGGTTCAGGTTTTTTCTTGATTTTGGTATTTCTTCTTTTTTGCAGCAAACGTATAGCACACCTCTGCTTTCTGTAATGAAGACATTTGCAATGATGCTGGGAGACATTAATTACCATGATGCATTCCTTGATCCATTACTAAGCAGTGAATTGCCATATCCATTCCTTAGTTACACAGTTCTCATTATATTTACCTTGCTTATTCCAATCCTTCTTATGAACTTGCTAGTAAGTAAACTACTTATTAATATACAGAAGTGGTTAAGTACAGATTTATACACAGATGTAGCATATAGTATTATTTTAGTGCTGATTCGTGACATTCATTCATTATTTAACAAATTGACACTTTCAGTAAGCTATTAAAAAGTTGCCTTTCCCTGGACTCATTTTCCCTCCAGTTTACTGTTCTAAGTATTTTCCCATAGTTAACTCTTGCAGGGTTGTCTTTAGGTAGTAGCTGTGATGGAATTTGAATTGGAGCTGCAATGTATTATTATGAGGTATTGATAAAGAGAACTGGGGAACAATGATTTTAAGAAGTACTTTGATAAATGTGTGTCTCCTAGAGTAGACATAGCTTTAATTGTTGAGCCCCTTGCAGTATCCTAACCTGGCGCTAACGGTATTTTCTGTTTAAAAAAAGCCAAAATTTAGCTCTTCATTGCATACAAAACAGCTGTCAACAGTAGTGTTAAAACTAACTAATGAGCCTGACCTAAACAAAAAGAATCAGAAAACCTTGTAATATGGGGTAAGGGGGGAAAATATGTAATACATCTTCAGCCATGTTCCATTGAACATTACTCTTTTTTAGGAAATCAATTTTTGGTATGAGCTGAGCAATAAAAATCAAACAATTCAGGTTTTTTAAGTTATTTATTGTTGCCATGATCCTATTCAATCAAGAGGTCAACAGGTTTTTTAACATAACAGCAGTAAGGAAGAATCAAAAAGCAGGGGTGTTACTCTTGACAAATATTTGAAGTAGCTCTTTAGTGCCTCACTGGTAGACAGATAGTTGGCATTAAAAAAGCTTACTACATTTCTTGATACGGATTTTCCAAATAGGCACAAAAGAGGTATGTTTCCAAATTCAAGTGAAACAAAATAAATTTAACTTTGGAGTAATTTTGGATTTAAATGTGAATAATAAATACAATTGAAATCAGACTATGAAAAAAATCTTTCTTGGTATTTTCAGATTGGTTTGGCTGTTGGGGACATAGCTGAAGTACAAAAATATGCTGCACTCAAAAGGATTGCAATGCAGGCAAGTAGCATACCATAGAAGTACCAACTATAGGAAGCAGATGTCATTGTTAGAACACCATTTAGATAGCTAGCTGATTTATCATGAACAACCCTAACTAATGTCTTAGCATCTCTGTAAAGCAACTTGGTGAACATGAGCATCCTATTCTGAATCTCATTTTCAGTCATGTGAGTCATTGTCAAGGAAATGTATAAGGAAATGCAGTTTTAAGGAGCTTTTGAACAGTCAGCTCAATAAATTCTGAGTTATTCCAACAACAGAATCTCAAAATCAGTAAATGCAATGTTTGAAGTTGGAGAATTTAAGGAGAGAATTGATGCAGTGGAAAGAAGGTTAAGGTACACAGAAATCAAAAGGACACCAAATTCATTGCAGTATACTGAAGGCTCTTGCTGGTCTGCGTACTGAGGAGATACTGTGCAATACCAGGTGTAACTAAGGAACTTAATGTTACATTTCTAAATGTTTTTAGTTACCTTAAGATGTATAAAGACATCTAACAGAATTTCGGTTAAAATCAGAAGAGTTTAGTAACCTGTATGCTTTTGAAAACTGTATGTGTCTTAGATATATTCAAACTAACTTTTGCAAGTGTCTTCCTTACATCTTACATAAGGGGCTAGGGCGACAGCACAACTTCATAAAATTTTCGTTCTAAGAAATTATAAATTTGGCATACAGTTTTCAAGAGCTTTTTTTCCTTGTGAACTGAAAGCTTGACTTTCACAAGTGATTCTATGATTCGTGTTTTGATAGAAAATGAATTTGGTGTTTTATTCATTCATTTGAAATAGTAACTACTGCCTTGGAAAGTATAAGGTGATTAATTTTCCGGTATTTTCAGATTATATTAGCAATACACAACATCAGTGTTTTGACATGTCTAATAGTTTTACTCATAACCAAGATTTTGCAGTTTGGAAGTTTTTAGCTACATGAGCTGTTACAAGCTAAAATAGAACGTTGATTTAAAAGCTGAGGAAGTATTTTATACATTACAGTGCATCGCTGAAGATCTTTTGTTAATACAGAGAGCGATGTGAATTATGGATCTGATTTTCTTTCAACCACCCCCGATATCTGTTGGAAGGACAATACAGCAGGCCATAAGCAATCCAGGAGGTTCCTGGAATGCATTGATGATAACTTCCTACTCCAAGTGATAGAGAACCCAACGAGGACAGGTGCCATGCTGAACCTTGTTCTCACCAACAAGGAGGGGCTAGTGGGGAATGTGAAGCTCAAGGGCCACCTTGGCTGCAGTCATCAGGAGATGCTGGAGTTTGAGATCCTTAGGGCGGCGAGGAGGGCACGCAGTAAGCTTACTACCCTGGACTTCAGGAGAGCAGACTTTGGCCTCTTCAGGGACCTGCTTGATGGAATACAGTGGGTTAAAGCCCTGGAAGGAAGAGGGGCCCAAGAAAGCTGGCGAGTATTCAAGGACCACCTCCACCAAGCTCAGGAGCAATGCATCCGAACAAAGAGGAAGTCAGGCAAAAATGCCAGGAGGCCTGCGTGGATGAACAAGGAGATCCTGGACAATCTCAGAAAAAGGAAGTCTACAGAGGGTGGGAGCAAGGACAGGTAGCCTGGGAGGAGTACAGAGAGATTGTCCAGACAGCCAGGGATCAGGTTAGGAAGCTAAAGCCCAGATAGAATTAAATCTGGCCAGGACATCAGGGGTAGCAAGAAAGCCTTCTATAGGTATATCGGGGACAAAAGGAAGACGAGGGAAGATGTGGGCCCACTCAGGAAGCAAACAGGAGACCTGGTCACCTGGGATATGGAGAAGGCTGAGGTACTCAACAACTTTTTTGCCTCAGTCTTCACTGGTAAAGGTTCTGACCACACTGCCCAAGTTGCAGAAGGTGAAGGTAGAGACTGGGAGAATGAGTAACCGCCTACTGTAGGAGAAGACCAGGTCCAAGACCAGCTGAGGAACCTGAATGTGCACAAGTCCATGGGACATGATGAGATTCATCCACGGGTCCTGAGAGAACTGGCGGATGTAGTTGCCAAGCCACTATCCATCATATTTGAGAAGTCATGGCAGTCTGGTGAAGTTCCCGCCGATTGGAAAAGGGGGAACATAACCCCCGTTTTCAAAAAGGGTAAAAAAGTTGACTCGGGGAACTACAGGCTGGTCAGTCTCTCCTCTGTGCCTGGCAAGATCATGGAGCAGATCTTCCTGGAAACTCTGCTAGCACACGTGGGAAATAAGGAGGTGATTGGTGGCAGCCAACCTGGCTTCAGTAAGGGCAAATCGTGCCTGACAAACTTGGTGGCCTTCTACAATGAGGTTACAGCGTTGGTAGTTAAGGAGAGAGCAATAGATGTCATCTACCTGGACTTGTGCAAGGCATTGACACTGTCCCACGATATCCTGGTATCTAAATTGGAGAGACATAGATTGGATGGATGGACCACTCGGTGGAGAAGGAATTGGCTGTATGGCCACACTCAAAGACTTGCAGTCAACAGCTTGATGTCCAAGTGGCATGCAGTGACAAGTAGTGTTCCTCAGGGGTTGGTACTGAGACCAGTACTATTTAACATCTTTGTTGGTGACATGGATGTTGGGACTGAGTGCACCCTCAGCAAGTTTGCCAATGACACCAAGCAGTGTGGAGCAGTCAACATGCTGGAGGGAAGGGATGCCGTCCAGAGGGACCTGGGCAGGGTTGAGAGGTGGACCCGTGCCAACCTCATGAAGTTCAACAAGGCCAAGTGCAAGGTCCTGCACGTGGGTCAGGGCAATCCCAAGAACAAATACAGGCTGAACAGAGAGTGGATCAAGAGCAGCCCTGCGGAGAGGGACTTGGGGGTGTTGGTAGATGAGAAGCTTAACATGAGCCATCAATGTGCGCTTGCAGCCGAGGTGGCCAATGGTATCCTGGGCTACATCAAAAGAAGCATGGCCAGCAGCTCAAGGGAGGTGATTCTGCCCTTCTACTCTGCTCTCATGAGACCCCACCTGGAATACTGCGTCCAGCTTTGGAACTCCCAGCATAAGAAGGACGTGGACCTGTTGAAGCAGGTCCATAGGAGGGCCACAAAGATGATCAGAGGGTTAGTGCACCTCTGCTATGAGGACAGGCTGAGAGAGTTGGGGTTGTTCAGCCTGCAGAAGAGAAGGCTCCAGGGAGACCTTACAGCAGCCTTCCAGTATCTGAAAGGGGCCTACAAGAAAGCTGGAGAGGGACTTCTTACAAGGGCGTGTAATGACAGGATGAGGGGTAATGGCTTCAGACTAGAAGAGGGTAGATTTAGATTATATATTAGGAAGAAAATTTGCACTCTCAAGATAGTCAGGCACTGGAACAGGTTGCCCAGGGAAGCTTTGAAGGCCCTGTCCCTGGAAGTGTTCAAGGCCAGGTTGGATGAGGCTTTGAGCAATCTGGTCTAGTAAGAGGTGTCCTTGCCCATGGCAGAGGGGTTGGAACTAGAGGATCTTTAAGGTCCCTTCCAACCTAAGCCATTCTATGATTCTATGAAGTGGAAATACACAAAGTATACACTTGTCAAATAAAGAATAAAGATTACTTCTCACTAATGTGTTGTTAGAAACTGTCTGTCCATGTGCTGCCTTGAAGTTCTGCTCAAAGTCTGTATTGTGAGAGGAACTGAACATTCATAAAATTGGTGCAGAGAGTGGCTTTGCCTGTGTTCCCTGCAGGCTCTGCGTTTTCTAAAAAGTTTCAGAGCCTATGTAGTGGCTGAGCATAAAGAGAGGTGTGCACAGGCAGAATACCCAAGAACAAGAACATCTCAGAAATAACTTCTTATAGTCATGTAACTTTAAACTGTGTGCTGTACTTGCTTAGTTCAAGTGTACTTTAAGAATTCTCTTTTAGAGTAGCATTTCCTCCCAAGAGATACTTCTTTTGCGAGAGATACAAATGACTAAAGCAGAGGTATAAGGGTAATTCTTGTAGCAGTTAATGCTTTTCACCTGTTTAGGTATTTCTTTACCAACAGAATGCTCAGGAAGGATGTTGTCTTCCAACTTCAGACAGTACTACAAAATCTTTATTAAGCATGTAACCTTTTGTATGTTTGACAGGATTATAGTTGTCTGCAATAGGCTTATACTGTGTATCCTGTTCTTTTAGATACATACGCTCAGTATTTCTGTAGCAATTTGAGAAGGACTGGAAAGGTAGCATCACCTGAAAAGGCACTCATCTACCTGAGGGAAAACTCCTTTTCTCACAGGCATTCCACTGACATCTTAATCTATGCTTACTCTGTCATAATCTAGTAAAAGGGTATAGCACAATTAAAGAGAGAAAGATCACTCTCTTTCCCTGTATTAGTTGGTCTTAAAACCCGTGGCTATGATAGTTATTCCATCTTTTGAACGTTTCTGCCCTGTAATTCTGTACTGCAACCCACAGTCTACTAAGGAGCTATTCAAGCCATTACACAAGAGGTAACTCAGTTTTGGAGCCACTTTATTTATAAGAGCGTGCATCTGTGTGGAATAACTAATTCTGCTAAGATGCTCAATACTGCTATGACTAGATGGTTTTTAGTATTTGGACTGGACTGTTCAAATGTTATACCATTGTTGCCAGTGTAGACATTCATGAGGCTTAACATCTAGTAATAGTGATTTGAATATAATGACATGATGGTTATTTTCACATGATAATCTGTCTTTATCTTAAGAGAATATATCTTATTCTAAATGCAAAACTACGTTTAGGTTAATCTTCATACCAACTTAGAGAAGAAGCTACCATTTTGGTTCTTAAGTCGAGTGGACCAGGAATCAATCACTGTATATCCCAACAGGCCAAGATACTGTGGATTTATGGTAAGACAGTGAATCTTAGACTAAAGAATTCTTGTTAAAATGTGATATGATTGACTTTGTACACAGATTGTTAGGAACATTGCATTAAGAAGACTCAGTCATTAACTGGCATCAATGGAATCGTGATTAGACCTTGACTATCTTCAGTGAAAATGATAAATCAGTTTGAGTGCAGCTTAACTTATTCAGATATAATTAGTGTTTGAATTCTCAGTGATCTGTAACTTTACTAAGTGAGAAAAGCTGCAAAAGTTATTCAGACAGAAAATAGAATTACTCCCTTTTGGCATTTCAGCTTTTATTTGTTTACTTTTCATTTCAGCTGTTGGTAGACTAAATTTTCTGATTAAACAAATTTTGCAAAACAAATGTTTAATATACAAAACTTAATAACAGAAACTCTTTTCAACTTTAACAGTGTGTGGAAGCTGTTACCATTCACATATTTCGGATTTTAAATCTATTGTCAGACTATAGTGTCTGATTTCACTTTGGTTCCATGTTTTGTTTAGAGCGTGTTCCAGTATTGCTTTGGATGTGAGGACTCTACCACAGATGCACAGAGCACTGATACAACATTAGAACTGGAAGTTCTGAAGCAGAAATACAGGTATTCGTTGTGTTATTTTACTGGTTTAAAAATAAGTAGAACAAATATACTCCTATTTTAAAAAGTGTTCTAAAGCTCCATACTGTACCTAAAAAGTAGAATTCAATGTATCCTTAGGCACGCTCCCTCACTATGGTAACTTAGTTAGTATTTTATATTCTGTCATGTATTTACCTTCAAAATACTTGTGTGCTAGAGGGATATTTTTACCCCATGGCAGAGAAAGAGGACAAACTTGTTTGCTCATGAGAGGTTTGTGATGGAGGTTTTCAAATGTTATTTTAAACTCACAGTTGATGTAATTCCAGTTGGTTTGCAAATATACACAATCTGTAACTGACTTTCCACTGGTCTGATGGTGAATCTGCTTCAGATTGTTTCCCCAAAAATGGATTGGTGTCCTGGTTCTCCTTTGAACAAATCATCTGTTTCCCAAAGCCTTGGAAGGAATTCTCTGTACTTACTTTTCTTACTCATATATCCATAAGAGTGCTTTCAGAAAAGCCTTCTGTGAATATACAGCTAGGAAAATCTATTCTTTCTCACACTGTCTCACTCTCCCCTGCTCTTTTTTCTCTTTTTTTCTTTCACTTTTTTTTTTAATCTACTAAATTTTTTTTCTCTCTGTACAGATTCAGATTAAGTATTTTTTTGCATGATGGACTCAGCAAGAGTTGAAGGGGTGAGAATACACCCTGCAGATGTAGGCAAGCCATGGAATTTAACAAGTCTTTCTTCAAATCCATACTACATCAATATATTAGGAACCAACATAGAACATACTCTTTGGGGTTTTTTTTTTCCCTACAGAGAAGGAAGAAATCTGTCATTTTATAAAATTATAAAATTATTTGGAATAAAATAACTTACGGCCATCTCACTATGGAAAGTTATATTTACTGCTCTGAAAATATTTGCTGAAAACTTCGTTTTACTGTGTTGCCAGTATGTTTTATTGTCAGAGTTCAAAACAGAGTTCAGTTCCTACTGAAGCTGGCGGCAATCAGTGCTGAGTGTTTATGTTTTTATTTTTTGATTTGGATTGGGATTTTTTTTGCTTTGTATTAATGTTAGCTAATTGCTGCAGTATTTTAATTCTTTTGGGAAAAAAATGGCAACTACATCTAAGGAAGCCCCAAACTGTTCTTCCCAGAGAACCTTTATATTTCATGCAGTAATTTTGTGAGTCTTGACATTCTGAAAAATAGATTTTCAAAAAGCTTGTTTGATAGTTTTATGAAGAGAATTTCTAGACACATTTCCCACTTATTTCATTGTTTCGTAAAAGATAACAGATACTGTGTTTTGTATGCATGATGCTAACTGATGTTAACTCTTTACTTGTATCTATTGCACTTTGGGCAGCACTTTTTAAAAGAGATCAGTAAGTGCCTCATCAGTATCTCTCATATGCTGTTAAAGTAGTTGTGAAGTGCACTAAATGTTTGTGGATGTTTAATTGCCATTGCAATCTGGCCCTTTTTTCTTGCCAGAATACTTCAGTCAATAGGAAAAACTTTTGATAGAACTGTTTGGAATTTTATTTTGAGAGTGAAGTTGCTCTTACCTTAAGCATATAGTAAGTTACTTTTCTCAAGAACCAGGAATTTGTTCTTTAAGCTTATTTCCTGAAACCTGGAGAAGTACCACAGCTTGAAAAATTAAATGTAATCCAGACCGTATTCTTTGTTAGCAGAAGGGTGAAGTTGAGAACTGTCGGGTCTTTTACTTCTGTAACTTTAATGACTAAAATGTCCTTCAAAACCAAATGATAAAACCTGCTGTATGCATATTTTTTCTTTTCTTTCTTTTTTTTTTTGTTTTGTTTTTTAGGCTCAAAGATATATCAACACTGTTGGAAAAGCAACATGACCTCATTAAATTGATTATCCAAAAAATGGAGATAGTGTCAGAGGCTGAGGATGAAGACAGCAATGATTTATTTCAGCACAAGTTTAGGAAAAGGCAGTTAGAGCACAAGAATAGTAAATGGGATACAGTGTTAAAAGCTGTTAAAACAAATGTGCCTAACCCAACCACAGAAAAGAACAATAGCTACTTCTAGACATGGCTGTGATATCATGTTGTATTATTATTTTGGTTTACTTTAGGGTCACTTCTCTTATTGTCTGTGCATAATGTTAATGTGATACATCATGTATTCAAGTATAAAAAAAGGCCAGATCCGAAAAAAAGATGTGGGTACTCAAAGCAGTATTTAAGGAGACTAAAGATGTCTACATCCAAAACTGTGATCCTAAGTGGCTGGCTAACCAGGAAAGCACCTAACTCACCAGATGCCAACTTTGCTGTCCTGACAGTTCCCAAGGCTTCTGTCTAGCTCTGTTCCTGGATTTGGCCCTAACACTCTTACATGTGGACTTAATTACATTATTTACTGTTATGAATGTTTTTAGAATTTCCAAATTTTTAGAAATTCAAACTCTAATCATTTAGTATTCAGATGTTTTGAGAGAGCCAATGGGCTTTATGTAGCTTAAAGAAAAAGTAAGAAACTAACCTGACAGATCGCATTGGAAGTTTTGCTGAGTAAGGACTGCAGGATCAGGCCTGAAAGGTAAGAAATAAAAAGATCAAGAAAATGTAATGTAAGAGAAGGACTGGTTTTGTTTGTGGATAACTATATGCAGTACTCAGAGGGATCATTTGTACTAGCATGCATATAGCAACGATAGAATGGCATGTTAAATATTAGTCATTTACAACTTGCTGTCCTTATACTGCTAATGTGATTTTGGCCTTCCTGATAACCTAAAAACTGACTTTGCTACTTTAATCTGCACTTTAGTTTTATTATTTATTTACTGGATATTCAGTGCATTATGTAATATACAGTACTATATCAAATGTGGAAATAAACATGAATCAAACTGTGTTTAAGTACTTGAGTATATTTGTTTCAAAACCAGTGCTAATAAACTAATTATGACTATATGTGGTTGTAACGCTCTGTGGTGTGCTTTTGAATTCAGACATTTTCTTTAAGAACTTAATATATGTTAATTCTTTATGTAAAGAACAATTATGATTCCTATTTATTTAGAAGGTAGCCACCAGAAGGTAATTCACACAGTACAGAACTTGTCCAATCTTCAGAAAACACAGGAAGATGCACTGCGAATTAGTGAGACTTGTGCCTTAAAATTGCCATGGATGACTCATGGTTTGGTAGGGAAGATGCTTTCTCACCCAACTGCTTGCTTTGAGCCGTTAAATCCTTGCCTGGTAAAATAGAGAAAGGAGGAGGTTGTCACTGGTTATGCCTATTCTACTACACTCACTAAGGTGAACAGTTGCTTAATATCTCATGGCCGATGGCATCTGTAAAGGTTCAGGAAGCTTTTGCAGTCTGTTTCTCTTTACTGGCAAGATTCATTGATACCTTTGAATCCTGTGGCATAAATCCACACCAGTTGTAATTGAAGGTGCTTTATGTTAAAACTGAAGTTCTGTTCTGTGTTTGCCTCCCAGAATCTGCATAGGCATTTTGCGTTTAAATGTGGCTGTAATAGTTTAGTTAAGTAATAGCTTGAGGCAGAAAACAAGCACGTGGCTACTGCATTCAAACAACAGGTTGGGGGCATGGACATATGGATTGCTGTGTGACTGTGTCCACAGATGTACTCCTGGGTGCCCCCGAGGCCCCATGCTTATGGCTGCCTCTGGATCACATTCTAACTGCCCTGTTGAGATCTGGTGTGTACCATCACTCTCACATACCCAGGTAGAAAGAAATGTGGTGCATTGATAGTGGAGCGAAAGTGTCTCCAGTTTTCTCTTGACACCTAGGGGATGAGGAACGTGTGCTGTGAAGCATGCTGCATCTGCCCTGCAGGCTGCAGGAGGAGCAGCTCTGGGTTCAGCTTCAGTCTGGTGTGAAACCGGAGAGAACCAGTAAGCAGAGTCAGAGTCAAGAAAGGAAAATTGAAGGGAACTAACTGTAATCATTGAAATTGCATTGTGGCAATCTAGTCCTGTGAATAAACTCTTGGGATTTTCTGAGCTACTGTGCCTCTGCAGCTCCCTCTGTCAGTGGAAACAGGAATGTTGAGGTTCTCAGGATAAGGCCAAACTTGAAAAATGTAGATTTTTTTTTTTTTTTTTTAATTCTTAAAGCCAGAAAAGTAATTTTAAATTCCTGACAATCTGTACCATTAACACTAGATGGCAGTGAGTGATAACATTTTTGAATAAGTAAATTTGGCCTAAATACATAGTTTTAAGTGAAGAGGAACAGCAGTACGGCTATAGCAGAAGCAAAGTAGTCAGCATTTATAGTTTTAAAGTTTAAGCCTTTCAAGCCTCTTTAAACAGAACTCTGAGACATTTATACACAGCAGCCTCACAAGACAGGGATTTAACGTTTTCTGAGCTTTTAACTTAAAATTTGAGAAATGTTTGGTTGGAGTTTTTGGAGGGTTTTTTTCTCAGGCTCTGCTTCTTGCATTCATTTGGCAGCTGTCATTATGGTGGAAAATAGGAGTAACCCTATCCACCCTTCCCACATACACATCCACATTGCATCATTTGGCTGCATGGAGGACCATTTAATGGTGGGTGTTAAGAAACTTCCAGATTGCTAAGTGGTTTTGCTTTGTTTTATTTTCTGTGACTTAGCCGTAGCAGGTTCACAGCCTGTTAAAACTGTTAGCAACAGCTCTTCCACAAATCGGAGTGGCTAGACAGCTTGGACATCCGATGTGGATCTAAAGCCAGTATTGCCATGTCATGGCATTCAGAAGTGATTTTGGGAATGGAAAAGCTTCTGACAAACTCCATGCTGTGTCAGAATACCATTTATAAAGGTAAACGCATCCCTGCAATTAACTAAATTATTCACACTTTTATAATGTAAAAGCCATTATTAAAGTTGATCTGTAATATTTTCAACTCTCTGGATTTAAAGAAAGATTACCAAATACACATTATTCAGTGGGTAGTTAGCACACAAACAGGTAGTTTAATAGATATTAGGATTTGGTATGCATTCTCAGGCTACCGTGGCCATCAGGATAGATTGGCAGAGAAATGGTCATGTCCATTGTGCTGACAGTAGGACTGTACAAACCAAGGGTGGCAGAAAAGTTTATGGTGGTTGGGATATGGAGAGCGCCTGCAGAGCAGGACTCTCTTGATCCTACGCAGAACCAATAGTGGCCAGTTCTTGGAAGAAAACACATAAATTTAAAAAAGGTGTTTCCTGCAGTTTAAGGTAAAGATGCAGGGTTAGAGCCTGGCTTTTAAGCTTCATGAAGGAGCAGTTCTCAGCAGATATAGAAATAACAGTGGATAGAAAACAGTTAAACCACCTGTAGGCTAATTAATATGCAAACAAAACCCAATTGTGGTCAACAGTTTTTATATGGAAAGACAGATAGAAGGTATTTTATATGAGCTAATACTACAGCATTGAATTTGTTATTTAACTTTCTGTGGAAATCATCAGACTGATTATTTAATTGCCATGTGCTAGAAATATATAATAGAGTCTAAGTACAAAAAGCTATGTTTGAAAAGAATTGTGTAGACTGAAGGGAAGATATTAGGCCATTTCGGCAATGTCTAGAAAATGTTAGATACGTCCATATATATGCTAACTGAAAGTGTCATGTGAATTTTTAAATTCACACATAGAATTAACATGGATAAATTCAACTGAAATGGATTCCTTGGCTGTGAGTATGGTATCTGCACACTGTGGGGGGAGCATATCTGTATCCAGACTTCATCTCCCACTTCCCTTTAATCTGTATGGACAGTTTGATAGGCACGTGTGGGCATCATTCCTCTCTCAGGATTGTGTACCAAGTATTTCTGATGGTGAGGGTCAGCAGCTCTGGCAATGTTTTCACCTCAAAGCGAACAGCAGCGTGGGTCAGGCAATGGCACCATCTCCTTCCACAAAACCAGGACGTCCCCAAGAGTTCTTGCCAGGAGGGTTGATCATGCTTCCCCTGTGTGACACACTGGAAGGTCACAGTCTGGGACAAGAAATGCCATTACTGTATGCTACGGCAGTCTGAAACAAATTGGCAATCCTTTGCCGAAACCAAATGTCCAGAGGCCTGGCTTTCTAGTGAACACATCTCACTCTTGCTGGGAAGGGCTGACTAGCAAAATACTTTGCCCAAGTGAATTAAAATCAGCTACAGCAATAAAATGCATCCTTACGAGAAAACCTGAAGTGCCTGAATTTGAAGTGGACTAGAGTGAGCCTATTTTAGGGCTGGAAAACCCAGTAGGTGGGAAATAATTTGCTTCAAGCTATCTAGTGTGCATATTTGTGTCCTTCATGTGATCCTATGCTGCTGGAACAAAGACAGAGCCGTTCTATCAGTAAGCCTCCATCACTTTTTGACTCACATTTTGTCTCCAAAGAAATAGCCTTGCATTCTCCTTACTGTATTGTATAATACCATGTTCTTATCTGTAACATACTGAAGACGTGGCTTTGTAAAAAGTTTCACACCAAAATGTCATCCCTTCAGATCTAGAGACAGTACCTGCTGTGTGAAAAACTGGATTATAGAGGATGGGTAGAGGAGACCCGTCCACCCGCTGAAATCAGCCAGGAAGGATTTTAAAACCTTGGGGGCTACATGTATTGAGGAAGAAGAGAAATTGGTATGAACACAGTGGTGGCCTTCCTAACTGCATAGGGTTTTGTTTTGTAAGATGAAATGCCCATAAGCAGAGCGTGTAGTGAGAGAGAAAAAAAAAGGTGAGAAAACATCCTTAATCCGTATTGGAGGACCCAAGAGAAGAAACCAGAGCCAGATTTTCCTTCAGGTTAATGGCCTTTTACCCCACCCCATCAGTGTAAGGAATCACTTGGGCTGCAACACTGTACGCATCAGTTGTGAGATATCTTTACATTGACTGTCTGATAGAGGGGGCAGAGCAATTAGGCCCGTGTTATCAGCAATGAATGGAGAAAGCATAGGAGTGTAGCAAACCTCACCCTGGAGTTACGGACAGCAGGAGAGGTTTTTGAGCTTTCCCTTTGAAATGATTGTGTTGTGGTTTGGGCCGGATTGGCTCAATCAGGCAGAATGACAGATGCTCGCTCTCTCCTGACCCTCTTCGAAGGGAGGCAGGAGAGAGAGAAAGTGAGAGACCTGTGAGTTTAGAAGGAACTAAACTACTTTAATGAAATACTAATAATAAAATAATAAAAAGAAAATAATGAAATATATACAAAACCGTATCAAGCTCCCAGGATGACAGTCGCGTCACCAGCAGGCACTGGGGAAGTCCCAGACTGGACTCAGTGACAGATGGGAACTGGATTCCAGATCCGGATTCAGGATCGGGATCAAATGCCGGCAAACAGACAGAGTCCTCCTTGGATGCCGGCCATTGAAGGAAGAGAACCTGACCCTTTGATCCCTCAGCTTCTATACTGAGCATGAGGCAGATGGGATGGAATACCCTGTGGGTCAGTTTTGGGTCACCTGTCCTGTCCGCTTCTCCCTGCAGGTGTGACCCTTCTACACTTTTCCGCTTCCGACCCTCCAGTGGGACAAATAACCAAGTTAGCTGGCCTTGGTTGTTACAGTGATAAGGATAAGCAAGAGCCTCTCTGCATCCCGTTCCTTGGCATCAACTATAAACATGGGTCTTACCACTCTGAAAGCGAACAGTTGCTGCACAACAGGCTGTTAATTTCAGCAGTTAGAAGAGGCCTAGCTAAAAAACAAAGTTACTGAACAAAATTGGTCCTGTTTTACCTCAAACCAGGACAGATTGAGATGCTATAAAGGATGGTGCAGGATATGAGAAAACCTCTGATACTAAAAGTAAGAGTACTGCTTAAAAGGCAGCATTTTCTGAGCAGTACGAAGATGCTGGGGGGTACCAAGGTGTGGCTCAGCACTGGCACCTGAAGTGCAAGTGAGCTCCATGTGAGCCTGTGCATGGGTCGGTCTCTGCACAGGCCACTCGAGCATGTCTGAGCCTGTTCGGCAAAGATGTTGGCGTCTGTATAGAAATGCAACAAGACAATGTCACGATAATCGTGACAGAAGGTGCTTCAGACACTTGAACAAGTAGCTCAGGCAGGGAGAAATCTCAGCAATGGCAAGACTTGGTTTAGAAGTCAAGATGGGAAGTAATCCAAGTGATGATTTTATGTTGTTTCATGATTGGGAATCACAGCTTAGAAAGCAGAACAAAGTTTAAAGCTACTTATTTCAGAAATTACTAATAGTATTGTTAATATTTATTTATCCAGAGAGGTGACTGCAGTCTAAAATCATTCAGCAGCAGGAAACTAGGGATTGAGAAAAACAGAAAGCTCGAACAGGCCAGTTGGAGAGAAACTGAGAGTAACACTGACATTAGTGTGATCACCCTAGAAAGAACCCAAAGCCCCAAGACACCACTGGCCCAGTCTGAGTACCACGGTGGTGCTCACAGGAAGGGCAAATTTAGCTGCATTCAGCCATCTGAGATCAAGGATGGGGAGAGTTGAGATCATTTAAACTCGTAAAACCCGAAAGCATGTTCCTCAACTCAGTCCTGATTGCAATGTCCACGGGAATGATTCAGCAAGGCAGCGTGGAAGCGATGCAGTGATAGATAGCCATAATGGACCTGAGAGTAATTTCTCATCAGTTGAGCTGACTCACTTCCTGTGGATTTGAATTTTAACTTTTATTGGCATATTTTCCTAGTCTGTGGGATAATTACAGTTGCATTAAATGGCTGAAAGCAATCATGGCTAAACGTTAGCACTGGCCCTGTTACTGTGTTGTGAGGAAAGGAGCATGTGTGCTTCAAAGGATCTGGTCTACTTCATTTCAGCTTGAAGGTTGTGTCCACATCTGTGCATGAAGAATTGAAGTACGGTGGCTTCACCTTAACAAGGGGGAGGGATTCTCAAGGCAAGGGATAGCTGCACTTTCCTAGGCTGAAATAGTTTGTGTAAAAAGTGCATCGGGCATTTGAGAATGCAAAGAAACCCGTTTGCATGAGCACCGACCAGCCTCCAACCATGGCTTTGACATGATGGCAGTGCTCCCTCAGAAGCACTCGTTGCTCTGACCCCTGCACCCTGTGTTGAGTCCCTTCCCTCGCTGCATCTGCTGCCACTTCCAGCTGTCTTCTGTGCCCACCAGGCCTCTGTGAAGCTAGAAGACCAAAAATGCTATACATAGCCAGGTCAGTCCTTCAAGCACCCAAACTGAAAAGAAAATGAAGCAGGCCAGGATTACCAGCAACATTCCAACAAGTCTTCAAAAATTACAAAATTCAAAGTTAGAAGAAAAAGAGTTGGATTTGTGTTTTCAGATGAGACCAAGGTATCTGTAGGTAATGGTTTTATGCATATAAATGACATTTTAGATAAAACCTGGGACGCAGAGAGTTCTTACCATCTAGAGCCCCAGTTTGGTCCAGTGGGATCTTGCTCTCACATATCCATGGTGATGACAGGAATATAGTGTTTCAGACCCTTAATATGACTGCTCCGCTGTAGTCACAGGAGCAGGAAGGAAATGACTTTGCTTCTGGGAAGTGTCAGCATCTCCTCTGCTCTATGCCACTGCTGAAGCACAGCATCCAGGGTGTTACGGGTAGAATCTATGTATGCGATTCCTTCTGTAAAAGTAGATAACTAGAAGATAAATTCTCTGTTTGCATGCTCGAGACAGATCTTGCTGGGAGTGAGATAAAGACGAAGCAAAGAAGAAGTATTTGTTCTAGTCGAAACCATCATTGTTATCCTTCAGCACAGGCTCATTTCACACATTTACTAAGACAGATGGGATGTGTATCACTTGGAGAAGAAAAAGATAAAATGCGAGAACGCTGTACCTTCATCCTGCTATTGGCCCAAACCTGTTTTGTTTGCCATCGTGGTCAGCCTTTACCAAAACTAGAGCAGTAATAAACTGTATCCATTGCTCTCCAGCACAGGAACTTGTGATGCACTTGCTAATTTTTGAGATGAAATTTAACTTTTAGTGTCGAAAGAGAAATGTACTGAGGTTTGTCTGTGGCCTTGACAATCTGCAAGGGTATTTTATGTACGGTGAGACCTCACTTTGTTTATTGCCAAGTTAAGGACTATGCTAGTGGTTTTGTCTGGTCTCTGGCCAGGAGGTGGCTTTGTCTGGCCTTGCCCACAGGACATCAGCATTTCTAAAGAGCTCTTGGGCAAAATAGATACCTAAAAGCAAATTTGACCTCAGAGCGATACTGCTCGATTCAGCGGAAGCAACACCTTGGCTTGACAGAGCTGCCTAAGGGTTGGATCCTTGCTCTGACACTGCCCAAGCACCCGGCTTTTAAGAAGTTGCCTCTCTGTTTCATGCAGGTGGAAAGCAAACTAGCTCGCTGTCTGGAGGAAACGGAGGCAACTCTTTTGAGCTAAACAAGAATGTAGGTTACTGTATTCATGCATTTATATCTGACCATCTGACTGTAACAATACACCACACTTACAATGAAATAGTCTTTATTTTTACCCACATATATATATATATTGCATATAATGTATATTTTATTTAGTATATGTATCATATATGGCTACAAATACTATATATATATAAAAAATAGATGGCGGGTATTTCATACTTGTGAGAGTGGCGATCAGAACCCATGGTCATGGTGTGCCCCTCATCCCCAGGCAGAGGTAGTCAGTGGACACAGGGACACCTCTCCCCTGAGCTGCGTGGGACAGGCTGGAGTCTGGCGCTCCAAGGGCCCACCTGGGAGAGATGCCTTCTCTTGTTGGATTTTAGCCAGGTTGTTGTCAATACACTGCAGAAGAAAAGGCAACAGCTCGAATCTCAGCTGGCTCTAGTAAGTTTGTAGGATGTTCTGAGCATGCTTACCTCATTTGGTTTTGAGAAGACCTAGGATTAGTGTTTCAAATCCATATCTGGTCTGTTTGGGCACTGACTATTTCTCCCTTAAGAAAGCTGGCTGATAAAATGTGTTCTGCTTTATGAACAAGTTTCACACACAGAGGAAAAGCTGGGGAGTTCTGCATTACTTCAGCCTTCAACTTCAACCCAACAAACTTTGATAATTAATAGACCTAAACTTATTTAATTTCATTACAATTTGTTCCCTTGCTAGTTACAGTACGGCTTCTTTCTGAGCATGTGAAAAAAACTTATTTCACGTTTCTTCATTAATATATAAAACTTGCCAAAAGATTTCACTACTCTCTTCATTCCTTCATCTGACTCAAATAAATGGTATTTTGCTTTGAAAAGGTCTCTGTTATTCTGTAACATAAGCAAATAAGTACTGGGGAGGTGTAAAAATACATGCTATAATTACACCAGATGAAACAGAGACAGATGACCCCAGTCAGAAGCCCGCACCTCCAACCTCCTGCCCATCAGACAGGCAGGGTCTTGTGGAAGAGCTGAAGGCGATCCAAAAGTCAAGCTGCTACTACCAAGGAAAAACTCTGGAAAAGTCAAAGAAAGTGTTTCCCACGAAAACTTGTTACACGAAGGTAAGGCAGAAATATGCTTTGCTAAACATTATAAAAGGGTCTTAGAAAGTGAAGGTGACTGCTGGAATACACCTCTGCTGTCTCCAAGCCAAAGCATCAACTATGGCCTATGACCTGGTGGTTCCCTCTCTGTATTCCTCCTTTACACCAAAACCAATTGTTGCTTTCCCAGCTGCCTTCACAGCTGCTGAAGTGGATCTATGACGTCTTCTCTGCCTGAGATAAGCCGTGTGATGGATGTCACCACAGGGAGAGGTCAGGCAAAGGGTGGCACAGAGGGTGCCACCCCTCTGTACCCCCTCCTGGCCAGAGCACAGCTGAGGCTTCCCCTGAGGTGCACAACAGGGTTTCTCCAGAGAGCATGAGCGAGTGAACATTCACTGTTAAAATAACTATTTTCCTAACTGTATAATCTATAGACATGGATAAAGAGGCTAAGGAAGATCTGTGTGGAGTAGTGAGTGGAAGATGAGGAGGACTGCAAACATAAAGAATATCTGACCCAACCTGGGAGCTGTCGGCAATTACGGCAGAACTTAAAAGGAGGCGAGACAACGTGAAAGGTGCGATAGAGAAGGTAGCTTAGAGGGCGCTTGTGGTGTTTGGGTTTGGGACAGCAAAGTCTTCAATGCTGTAAAGCTTCTTAAGTTTGACTGGTGAAAGAAAAGGCAAGGGGTGCTGGGGGAATTAAGGGTGGAGCCAATAGTCCACAGCAAGGACTGTGAGTCACCAGGGAGTTTTGTTTGTTTTCCAGCACAGTCATAAAAGCATCATCCACTTATCTGAATAAATACAACAATGCACAAATTATTCCTAAGGAACTCATAAAACATGTATTAATGACTCTAGAGATAAACAATAGAATCCTAGCTCTAACATGCATATTTTCTGATCTAAAAATCTGCTTTTTAATGCCTACAATCCTACTTTACAAAATAGCCTTTAAATAAAGACCAAATGATTGATAAAGAGCTTACTTTTGAATTATGAAATCAAGTAATAATACATTTCTAGGCCAAGGCATTTCTTTCCTATTAGGCTTTAGAAATAATTAAAATGTCTAGCTAGAAGGAAATAAGAGGGGCTGAAGAAAATAAAAATAAACATCACTTAAGCTTCGATATTTGGTTTATTTTATAGTGTATCTAAATCGGGTCATGAAAGACAAAATGCTTCAGTGAGGCTAAAGAAAAATTAAAGCGGGGTTGGTCATTCTTAGATTCAGCACCCAAAATCCTTTTGTGTTATCCCAGCTCCTGGTCTGCCCTAATGCATGCATTTAAACATGCATTAGATGACAGCAGAAAAAAAAAGGGAGAGTGAATACTCCTGGTTATTTTGGCCCCAGTGATAAATCCACTATTGATTTCCATGAGATCTCACTTTCTCTCAGGTGACTGTTCCTTCAGGAATCTCACCTGTGGGTGGTAATTCTTGTCCAGTCACACTGAATGTCACACTGCTGTGATGGGACCCAGCCCAGGCAACCTGCTCCAAGCCCTTTCCCATGCTCTCCAGGTCCAGCTCTTCAACTGTTTCCCCACAAAGTGGGATATATGGCTGCTCTGCTGTTTTACTCAAATGGAACGAGATAGCCGTAGGCTAGTTTGTTTCAGATACTCTATTTCTGGGTTGTTTAGGGGTTATTTGCAGTGAGTCTTCCCTACTTTCCTGCCACATTCACCCTTCACATCTCCTAGGAGTTTAAAAAATACTTGAAGTGCCTAGTGACTGCAGGCGACAATCCCAGTCCCTGCCTGGGGACACAGGCAGGTGGTTGCACCTTAGTTCACGTATGGCATTCCCAGCCTGATAAAACTTTGGAAATGCCTGAAAGATCCATGCAAACCTTCCAGTAAATTACGCCAGCTTTCAGAGCATGTGTGGGATGTCTGAAGACATCCTGAGGAGAACTGCCGGGGACGTTTTGCCCTGTGTTACACAATCCCCCACCAAGCACATTCTCAGATGAAGGAGCAGCAAACCTGTACTTCTCTCAAAGCATGAGTATGTGGTCCCTTGCTGTTCCAAATACAGCAAGTTTCTCTTTACTGCCAGGACCTCTGTGCTAGCACAGCACTTGTTTCTTGGTTTCTATCAGCAAGATCATTGTCCCAGGGAAGCAAGATAAAGGGATCCCGGTTGTGGCAGCATTAGTGTTGTCATTAGCGGCATCCATCTTATGTTAACACCCTGCTATCCATAATTTAAGTCGGTTGGGCTCCTTCTGGGGGCAGCTGGGAGATTTGCTCGGTTTTTGTGGGCAGTGACACAGCACAAGCTATTCCCAGGGCTGAACACCCACGGCGGTCCCTGGGCATTGCTGCTCTCCCTGGGCACTTCCCTGCCACGCAGCAGCAGTGAGCAGGTCGTCCAGCATGCCCAGCGCCGGCACAAAACACGGGGCTGTGAAGCACAACCGGCGCTGCAGAGGGGACCCCCAACTTCCCCGGCTCCACTTGTGGGGTGTGCTGGCAGAGCAGCAGCCCGGAAAACAAACCAACAGTGGACGAGTGATATATTCCAGGATAAAAATAACCTCCAAAAGCAGTGTTGGCCAGAGTGGTTGCCCTAATCTGCTGGGAAACTTCTAACCTGCTGCAGAAACTGAAGTTTTACCACCTGTTTGGCTTTTGCTGGTTCAGTGGCCTGCGCTCTTCCTGCAATACACCCTCAGGATGTTTATAAGGAGAAGACTATGCATTACTGTGGTATTGTTATCAAAATAGGAAGATTTTTCAAGATCACCTTCTACGCTAGAACCAGAAAAGCAAAGCAAAGCAGTGACTGGCAAGAAACATATGGCAGGTGGCACAAGTACTGTAACATGTGTGGTCTTTCCCAAATCAAAGCCATATGATGTTTTCTGAGAGGCTTTCAGAGTTGCAAAGCCTTGTGGATGCCCTTTCTGTAGTGTGGCATGTTGGCACTTGGCAGCATTTGTAGCACAGCTCACGGCCATGGGAGCAGAGGAACAGCGTGGCTGCCATCAAACCTGCCAGGGACCCTTCATCCCCCCCTCATATTTTGCTGGGAGGCTAATTAATAACTGCACAGAAGCGACAGCATTATAACAACCATGTCAGCAAGTCCCACGGATCACTGAAAACAAAGGAAAGATCCATTTTTACTTCAGAGATCTTGAAGTCAGCTTCCAGGTGTGCCTCGATATAGGCAGCAACTTGAAGATGATTCAGGCATAGTTAATATGATGGGTAGACTAAAGGAAACCAAGTCCTGACCGAGAAGGAAGAAAGGACAGAAAACAGTACCCTGTTCTTCATAACTCCTAAATTAACTGAGCTGTCAGTACAAAGGATCACCTTAATTTCTTTCTCTGTTATTTTGACCCTGGCCAAGGTCCCCAGTCCCTGCACGGAGCCATGACACCCAACAGAGAGGTTCCTCGCTGTGCTCCACAGGGAGCTGCAGAGGTTGATGTTCACCCACAGAAGGTTAAAGCAGGCTCCAGGGAAGACAATTTGCCTTTCCCGCGGGCGCAGCAGGGCAGGGTAATCAGCCAGCTGATCGTGCAGGCTGAGTTACTCTACCAGAGCGTTGGCTGGACTGCCAGCCCTCCTCCCACCCCAGCTGCACCAGCCCATAGCACGCTGGGCTTCGCTGACTGTAGAATCCAACCCTTAACAAATTGCCTTCACTTTCGTAAATTTATCCTAACCACAGATTTTGGCTGCTGAAGTGGTCCCTGACCAGGGGAAACCTAAGCTGTCCATGCCCAGCTCCTCAACCCACACCGTTCTGGTGTGGCAATCTCTAGGGGCAGTTAAAACCACCTGGAATATTTTTCTATTGCTGTGGTTCACAACCATGGCTATTTTTTATTTTGTAGCATTGACAATCTTTTCGTTTAGTATTTTTCTCCTTTTCCCATTAAGCAAAAAAGAAAAGTTTGCTCTCTTTATGTAAGGATTTCACCAAATACAATAAAAGGCATCCCTACCACAACCCATGTAAGACAATACCACTGACCCTGGGATGCTCTTCTCCCCCTCTCAATATTCAGTAGAAAGGTAAATTGAATATTTGCTAGAGAAGGCAGTAGAAATAGACTCTTACTTCCTGGTGAAAAAAAATAATCTGAGTTTCGATGAATCAGGACACATATATTGTACACCTAATTATGTCAAGTATCAATTAAGCAGCCTGAAAGAGGCTTTTAGATAGCAATCACCATTCTTTTGTTTTTTCTCAAAAAAAACAAAATCGTGCCTAAAAAAATACAGCTTTCCATTTCTATAGCACCCAGGAAGCTGAGTGTGCTTTGTAGACACTACTTCATGGCATCTTCATAAGGCCGCTGCTTTTAACTGCTTGATACAAGGAAGGAAACATAAACACATGCTCATTGGATGGTTTTAAAATGTTTTTTTACAGAAGGAGTTTTTTCATCAGAAAACACTGATTCATCAAAATATAAATCACTGACAAGAAAATCAGCATTTCAAAAAAATTGATAAATTGTGAACACATCCTATTTTTTTACTTGTTTGAGGTCAGAAGGAGTTAACCGTTAGGTTTAATTGATTTTCATTTTGAAATTTTAGGATTTTGTAAAAAAAACCCCAAGGATAAGTACTGAAAAATATATGATAATGATCAGAATTAGGTATCAGAATTAAATATACCATGGTTTTAGTTTTAAAGTTTTTAACCATCGGCTTTATGGTTTTTATTTTGGACTGAGAATTTTAATTTGTTGTCTTGATCTGGCCTGTGAAATATATTTTTAAAACCCACAACATGGCACAGGGAAGGATATCGTGCTGACCCAGCTCTAGCTACAGGCTTGTCTGGGTGCTCCCGAGTTGTCCATCAGCGCGGGTGACTGAGTCTCGGACCCCTGGAGCTGAAAACCCAAACGTCACCATTCAGCTCCCCGGGGCAGAGCTGCACTTGCCTCTCTGGCCGGCCTGGGGAAGGTGGAGTCGCTCCGTTTGTACTCTCCTGCTCAAACAAACGAGTGAAGATCCAAAGATAGGGCACGAGCCCAGCTCTGCAGAGCGCCGGCTTAAGCCTTTGCTCCTCCAGCCAATGTTTTAGCATGATTGTATCAGGGAAACCAGATAGAGAAAACTCTGTTTTGTTCTTCCTGCCAGCTCTCAGTTAACCTCTGAGCCCTTTGGATGAGCAATATGGTGAAGATGTGTGTCTCGTACGTTTTTTGCTGACTTCCAAGTCACTCTGTAATGCTCCTTTCTGGGAAAGCGAGCAGTGAGGACTGACTTTAGGGGAATCGCAGTTTGATGGATGTGGGAGGTTTTTGTGTTTGGAAAGAAGTGTTTCAATTTTCTTCTGATTACTTTTTTGTACACATGCCCAGAGATGTGGCTATGGGCCCACTTAGAGCTAATTAATAAATACATTCAAGGCTTTGGGTGTTTTTAAGGCAAATTTAACTTACTCGCTCATCCACTACAGAGGCTGTAGCGCTGAGAGGCTCGCTGGTCATGCACCATTTTGTAGCAAAGGCAACACGGAAGACACGGAGCTTTCCCTGTGCGTTACCAGCTCCAAGCCCTGTCCCTGACATCAAGGTTAGATTCAGAGGAGAGAGCCCATCGGTGGGTGGCTCTGCCCCGCCTGCCTTCCTCCCTTCCCTCCGGGGCTTCTCCAGCCGACCCCGAGCAATGCTTACTGGTAGCTGGACATTGGCCCCGCTCTCCCATCTCCCCCTGCCCTGCCGGCACCCGTCCAGAGGTGTGACACCCTGCCCTCTCCTGCCTTCGTCAGAGAGCCTGGGGAGCTATTAAAACGCTGTTATAAATCATAGTTATTAGCCAAGTGACTCATCTTACAGCACTGAGAAGGAATCTCCGATCTCCCGACTGCTCAGTGTCTTGCACAGAGAGCGCTGGGGTGTTGATTAGCCTTTATGGTATCCTTATCTTGCATTTCCAACAGCAAAACCCGACCTGTGTTTTACTCATGCTGTTTATATATCTAATCAAAGTGGGTCAGGAAACGTGGAAGACAGCACCAGGGCTGCCTGAGAAACATAATATTTGTCAGAGAGCATTAACTCAGCCTCTCTCTTTCAGGGAATGATAGATGAAGTGTGCCTGAAACTCTGTTTAGATTATGTGAAGTAATGCACTGGTGGTTACATTCATTCTAAGCAAATCATTTTCACTCACTTGAGCTGCCTTACAAAATTTTCCAATAACACTTTAGGCAGCCTAAACCAAAATGAAGTCTTCACAGGTCGCTCACATGGGAGTTCCTCTCAAGAGCCCACTTGCTCACAGACAGACAGGTTCAGAGGGCTCTGTACCTAAAATAGAGGTGGGCTCCAGGCCAAAGCCCGGATCAGCATCAGATCCAAAGTCTGGGAGGTGCCAGGGCTGGTGCCCATGTCCACTGTGCAGTATTTAAGCTGGTTCGAGCAACAGAGAAGCCTGACACCAAAGAAACCACAGCAGCCCTTTATGAAATGGTAGGGTGACCTTCACAGAAGTTCTGAGAAGCTTCTGTGTCCCCATGGTCACCCAGGCAAGGGCAGCTGTCTGCTCTCTGCTGGGGGCAGCAGAGGAGGGCACCTCTGCTCCTGATGGGAGCTGCTCCCTCACCCAGCTAGCATCATCCCCAGGCAGTGGTCAGCACGGGGGACATCTCCTGGGCCCCTCAATTTGAGGACCATGCTGGCTGTGGTCCTGCCAGTCCCCCAGCTCCATGAGCTCTTGGAAAAGAGGAGTAAGCCAACATGCTGAGCCTTTTCTTCCCCAGGCAGGGAAGCCCGCACCAGGCCATGCACCAGCAAAACGAGCTCTGGACTGACCCCAGCCAGCCTCGAGACCTGTTCCTGCTCCTCCACGAAGCGTAAGTGAAAGGGTTGCTCTAACAGAGAACACTTCAACTTGAGCATATCTCTACTGAAGCCCAAGGAATCTTACTAGATATAATTATGGATTGCTCAATTTAATAATTACACAGGGATATATTTCATCTGCGGTCAGTGCCAATTCTCAGCTGAAGTGAACGTATTTGCTTAAGTTTTGTGTTTTTTTAGGGAGGAGTGCTATAATTTTCAGGGGAGGAATGCAATTAGATGAAGCTTAACAGTGTTTCTGCTAGCCAGCATATTTTTAAAAGGTTTTGCCTTTATCTTTTTTTTAAAAGGAGCCTTTGTTGACATCAGCTCCTGCTTTCACACGTGGTGTGGCCCCAGCAATTAGGAGTTCTGGGGATTAAGTAAAAAGTACCGTTTAAAACTTCTCAGAAAATACTTTGAACAAGAGGGGGAAACCACTTTAAGTCAGCTGCTTCTGTGCATGTCTTTTTGTGCTATGAAATATGACTTCAAAGAAAACCCTTCTGTTTCCATTTCAAGGTCTTTTTGTAAGGCAAGGAAGATAGGCAACCGGCACTGGAATGCTGCCGCTGGGAGATTTATTGGAAGTCTTGAAGGGCTCAGTAGACTGGGAAGGTAATTTTTGTATCCTACTGCACTCAAGACTGATTTAATTTTGTGTCAGTTCTGGAACTGCAACCAGAATATGAGCTGTGAGTTTATAAATTGCTCCTCCGAGTGCCTGACCTTGCAGGGGAGGGGAAACGAGAAGGAGTTAGAAGATAAAGAGATCCTGCACAGCCGATCAGATGCATTTCACTGGGTTGGTGGACCTCTCGTTTGTTCTTCATTTCACCCTCAAGCGCTCTCATTTTGACAGGATGCCAATCTCCTTGCCATCCTTCATGACGCAAGGGTGCCACTGTCCATCAGGATATGTCTGAAACTTGGATCAGACTTTTATGAACAGAGGACACAGCTACTGCAATAACCTATGTCTATAACAATTATTATTAGGTGGGGCTTTTTTAGTTTTGATACCATAATGCATATAAATTTTGAACTGAAGTGGAAGTTCAAAGAAAATATTTAAGGGCAGCAAATTTCATTCAAATAGCAGGAAAAATACATTAATCGGTTGATTAGATTTGGGAATATTCTCTGAAGGGGAATGCCAGAAGTCCCATCATATGAGTCACTTACAAATAGATTAGACAAAGTTCTTGGGGATGCATTTCAAAAAGCAGTTTTATTTTGGCAAAAATTAAAGACAAAATGAGCTAATAGTACTGTAGGATTTTTCATTGTTCAGTTCCAGCTCAAAAACCTATGATTCAAGTCCTGAAATGTGTATAATCTATGAAGTCCCATTAGAATCTAAGTTCCATTTCCAAAGAAAATTTGATTAGAATGAATTGCACTTTCTTGACATTAAATCACTGCTATACGTAAGATATGAAGTATAGGGTGACAGCCTTTAACAATAATTTCAAATACCTGAGATTAATATAAACATTACATTGTAGTTGCAATGTTTCAATTTTTCTACAATCAATCTTCTCCACGACAAGTGCAGAGCAATTTAAATAACACCATGCATATCAAAATAACATCATCTAATTGTGGAGGCGATTACCACCACCACGCAGCACGTCCTCCACGTGCTGGATGTATAATACGGGATAGGGACTGTCAGATGGCAGCCCCTGAGCTGTGACGGGCTAACGGGTCACATGCTGCTGAATCCTATCCTGGTTTCCATCTTAAATTTTTGCTAAAAGAAAGCTAAATTATACTACAAACTTTGCCCGAATATCAACTTACCGTGTAAGCACTCATTGCTATACCAGGAGTGCTATGCAGTCAGTAGTGGAAAGCCAAGTGATCTATGAACTATGCTGGTGAGACAGAAAAACTGAAATCCCCCTGTTACATATCAAATCAACAAAGACTTACTGTATTATATACAGTTCATTAATAAATGTCATGTGTGATTAGCACTGGTGGAGCTCTTTGGGGAAATATATTTTGTATCTTTGTATTTGCTGCACTGTCCGCTTCAGCAATCACTTTGCAGTTTTATCTTTTGAAGGAGTTATCTCAAGGCCAGGTGGGAGAGATACCTTCTATTACCTCCTGATTCCCCCTTATCTTGTTCATTCACTACTGTGAGCCAGAGGCATAGAAGGACTGGCACGGTTTTCCAGGGAGAAATGTCTCCCACATTGAGATACTTCACTGAAATGGGAAATTACCCAAGAGAAGCTACGGAAAATATAATAAACCCCATGTATTCGACATCTTCATGGGATCACCAGACACTGTACATTGTAGAAACATTCCCGTCTGCCATCCTCTCCTTGCTCTTTCCATTCTCTATTTTGTTTGATTTTCATCATTGTTTACTGTTCCCTCACCTTTGGGGTTTTTGGGTGCGGGGAGAGAGATTGTCTTTGTGACTGATCTATTACAGCACTACTGCAACAGTCTGTTGTTGGCCAGAGCATTGTGAAATGTTCTCGGTGTGCAAATCCCACATGAGATAGCCTATCAGATATCATCTTGGAATCCTTTGAATTTGTTTACTTTATTCCCACTGGCACTGGGGAGTCCACGTATCATGACACATACTGTAAAAAATCTCTGAAACAGTGGTTGGTTGACTTCAGCTGTAACTAGCAGTGGAAGTCTCAAATGGAAATTACACGCTGTTTTACCTCAAATGGGGCTGGGGGCCATGCTTGCTCACATTAGCGCTATGATCACACTCCCTGTACTTGATTGTGGTGACATTTTCTATTTCGTATTTAGTAGACTACAGAAGACAGTAGAAATGAAGAGACCAGCATTTATTACCCTTTAAATGGGAGACTGATCTTTCAAGTGCTCAGCAGGTAATTAAACCCCTAACTGAAAAAAAGCAAATAATGCTAGCAAGAAACCATAAGGAAAGTTTTTGTTATGTGCATGTCTGTGTTTGCTAAACATCCATATCCTAACTAGCAACTGCAAAGATAGAGGCTACTGAAAACTCCAGAAGAACTAGCCTAAAGGACGTGACACAAAGACTAAGGCTGTATTGTTACAGTTGAATTATCAACACCATTTACCTTGGCTGGAGACAAGTTTCCTTCCTGACACACAAGCTAAACAGAGCTGGTCACCTCTCCATTGAGGACTAAGACCCAGTCCCATCTGTGATCCAGACTTCTGTTTTCATGACAAGTATTTAATTCCAGGTGCTGACTTTGTAGGTGTCGTCTTGTTTGAGAGGGTTGAGCTGTCAGGCGCAAGAAAATATAATTCCAGAAGGAATATCAGAGAAAGAAACAAGCCATCACCCGGTGCTCATTTAGCATTTCCCCTCATACTCCATCCATTTTGCACCATCCAAAAGGGATCAAGAGATGGAAAGCAGCTCTGAAAGTCCATGTCTGTGCAGGCAGAGGGGATGCCTTTGCTAGGGCACTTCTGAAGACAGTTCTAAGTCACCTTCAGAGGACGCTGTGGGGCTGGAGTACACATGATTATGGTGGGATGGAGCTATGTCTCCAGGGCTTCAGGTGTTGATAGTGCTCACTGAGAAACCCCCAAAAACCACAGCCTTGTGCCTTTGCAAGAAAGTTGAGGGGCAGAGAGGGAAGACAAATACTCACTGTGAAGTTCACCCTCCTGCCCAACAGGGTTTATCAAGAGATGAGAAAATTGCCACATGTTTTTTGAAGTTCTTGCATTGCAATAGCTGCTCTAAGGACCTTTCTGTTGACGTTGGGTGTTGGGATACTTCCTTTTGGCCAGATTATTAATGACATACCCTAAATGAAAGTGTCAGGCATAAGAAAGCTGGAGAGGGACTTTTTATATAGTGATAGGATATAGTGATAGGATGAGAGGTAATAGCTTCAAACTGGAAGAGGGTAGATTCAGATTAGATCTCAGGAAGAAATTTTTCACTCTGAGGGTGGTGAGACACTGGAACAGGTTGCCCAGGGAAGTTGTGGAGGCCCCATCCCTGGAAGTGTTCAAGACCAGGTTGGATTGGGCTTTGAGCAAGCAGGTCTGGCAGGTCTCCTTGCCAATGGCAGAGGGTTTGGAACTAGATGATCTTTAAGGTCTCTTCCAACCTAAACCTTCTATGTTTCTATGATTCTATGAACTTTAGCTTGGAAAAATGTTGTCTTTGCTAGATATGCAGAACCCTGAAGTATTGCAGAAAAGTCTCTGCAGTCAGCAGTCAAATACAATCTCCAAGTTGTTTCTGCAGTGGCTGTCAGTGCATTACACTAATGACTCCTTTCTACCTGCCCATACACAGGCTTATTCCACTGTCCACCTACAGTGCCTGCAACTGGCACATTATCAAAGTAGTAGCTGGGCATACCCAGCTCTGAAAATATGTTTTGCTAGTGAAAAAGTCTATTGCATCTGCAATATTAGTGGGTCTATCCACAGGAAAGCTGAAAATGCAAGAGCTTTATTTGAACCAGCTTTGTGTGTCTGCATTATAGAGTTGCTATTTTTGTTTTTGATACTCTGGAATACCTTCCATGCTTGGAGACACAGCAGCTGAGGTGTTATTTCTAATAATTTTACTGTTATTGTCTTAACATCTGAGTTAATACTTCCATTAATATTTAGACCTGTGATGCCCTAGAGAACTAATACTGCTGAGCTAATATGTTTTTGTACGCAGCAAGATTAAAAATCATGGTGCTTAAACTGGGATATAGCTTGATGCTAACTAAGCATCATGTCCTATCACATTTTTTTGGTTGAATGGAAGCTCGGCAAACAGAAGGCCTTTACCAGAAATGGCTGTGACTGATATCATTAGGCATTGGCTGGCACTGATTTTACTCACCTTGCATATGTGCTCTTTATTTGCAGATATGTTTGCAGGAGATGTATGCCTCTTAGGGTATTGTGTGTTTATAATCGGTAGCTGCACGGAGGACTGAAAGCTCACTGAGGCTTATGTGGAGATAAACATACTAAAACAAAAACTCTTTTGGGGGCCACAGATTGGAAGATCTTCTTCATTTTTATTCTTTACTTTCCCCAGTGTGATTCATGTGTTGTGTCTCCTGCAGGAGCAATTTGCAATGTGGAGTTCTGCACACAAAGATAAAGAAAACTGTCTCATAACATTTTATGGAAGAACCACCCAACTTGTCCTGTTGTTATCACAGGTTTTCCAGTTCATCGGGTACTTAGAATTTCCCTTCTGCCCCCCAGTCTAATTTCTCAGGTGTAACCTGGGGTGTTCTACAATAAAACTTTGTTCTGGTAAAAAAAACCAACCATGCTATTAAGTCCTTGAAAAATCTTTCATTTGGCTCTGTGGTATTAGTATTTCAGTATTCACATATACATTTTTCTTCCCAAAATGAGCGAAAAAGCTACGTGACATTCTGGACGTTTTTCCCTCTTGGCAGTGCTGCTCGTTACAAGGAACTTTCTCAAGTGGTTCTGATAAGTATTAAGTATTTTTGTTAAAATGAATCATGTCAGCTACCTAAAGCACAAAAAAGCAAACTTAAATAAATATTTTGGGTGAAGGAGGGGAAACATTCTGGAAATCTTCTGTGTATTTTCCTGGGGTCTGATCTTCTATAATTTGTCTGTGAGCAAGCTGAAAAACTTTTAGCTGTTCCTAAGCGGATCCTATTCTGCTTTACCACTCTTCCCTGCTGTTTATTCAAAACTATAAGGGATCCTTGGATATTTTGCTATACTATTATTCAGTCAAAGGATGAAAAGTCAGTGGAATGCCAACGGATTATAATTAGCTTGCAGACAGCTCTCTTCTCAACAGCTTTCAAAAGCTCTTCTATCCATCTCAGTTACCCAAGTAATTAATTAAACACAGGTGCAGACTAGAACAACTGTTGCAAAAAAAAAAAAAAAAGTGTTTGCCGTTTGCTTTTCCTGCACACTTTTAGCCAGTAGAAGAAGAGGAAGTCACGTAGGAGCAGTTACAACAGCTAAGGACTGTCTGCTTCACCCCTAAATCCTGTTAAGTAGGAGAGAGGGGCAAAAGCATCTGTGGAGCACAGCACTTGCTGACGCCGATTCATGCCCACAGCAGGGGTGAATCTTTTGAAATCACTGCTAGTCTCATGTGACTATGTCCTGGAAATGACCTAAGGAGGAAAAGCCCTGAGGATCCTTGCCAAAACTCCTGTGTCATGTCTTTTTTACACAGTGTTAGAAATAAAGTACATAAGTGGGAAAAATGAAATAACTGAAGCAGTCTGAGTTTGGAAGGCAACTGGCAGAAAACTGGAGCAGGTGACTTTAATACTTTCAAATGTTCCTGGAAGCAAATGGTGCTAAAAAAAAAATAATACTGGAAATGGTGCCGTCTTCTCAACTGCTAGATGTGGCAGGCTCAAAGGTGCGGGGGACTTAAAATAAATTCCTTTGGGAGAATTAAAGGGAAAGCAAACCGTACAGCTCAATCCCTCAAAACATTCAAGGATATCATGATCCATGGAAGAAAGTGACTTGGGAAAGGTATGTTATCTGTCCGAGAAGCCAGCTATCAGGCCAGATGATTGAAAGTTATATGGCAGAGTTATACAATGAAGGTATCATTAAATGTGAACAGTTAACACACAGACAAGCTAAGCAATACAGGGCAGCCATGTTATTCTTTCCTTTTAATGGCCTTTACCAGCCAAACATAGCAAAGACCACAAAGAGAAAGTAACTGTACCACTCACCAGAGCCAGTATTACTTGGGGCCTTCAGAGCATGAAGTAGCTATGGAGGTAAAGACCCAACAAGCGAATCATAATGCATCTTTGTTGTCTTTTCACGTATCAGCCACTTTCCCAGCAGAAAATGTAGAGAAGCACAAGAAGCAAGGGTTAGTTTTTTTCAAAGAGTGTCTGGGGATGCACATGTGCTGTCACAGCCTTCCCAGTTTGCAGTTACAAATGGCCTGCCACAGCACCAAATATTTTATGACCTGTATGATTGCTTTTCCACAAAATGCCAACACTGTCAAGGAGTAAGGAAGCCCTGTACCCAGGGTTTGGGTTGGTTTTTTTTTTTTTATATTGCAATGTGTTCAATGGCAGCAATTCTGGTTTAAAATGAAAAAGGGATTTGTCCTGGAAGGGGAAACCATTTATCCTCACAAGGCACAGGTTGTGCAATGTGCGGAATGTCATCGCCCATGTCCCATCCAGCTTTCTTCACCCTCTACGTGATGATGGAGGTCCTGCCTGCTTGCCTCGAATGAGTCAGGGACCATAATGAGGTTTCCAGAGTCACGGCTGGAGCCTATGGCTCTTTCCAGACACTTCCAAAGATATTTTAAGGGCACTCTAGACACATATACTTGTCATGAGCTCCTGTGCAGACTTGAGGCTGAAAGATACAATTTTAAAGGTCAATACTTGAAAGCAGATGTATAGACTGTAAATAAGTATTTGAAAGGCCTTTGCAAATTTTTTTTTGTGTACATGAGGTGATGAGCGTTGAAGTCTTGCCCCTTGTCTCCTAACTGGTAAACGGGACTATGAGAAGGCGCAATGTTGTTCACTGGTGAACTAAAGATACTGTAAATGAGATGTTTGGGGGGTAATGCTTGAAACAAAATGTAGGACTTTGGCTGCCCATATATTGCATATATTATCTATTACTAATGGTACTGAGATGCATTGTCTCACAGGAGATGTTTGGAAAACACAGAATTAACTAACAAAAAGGAGGAAAAAAAGGCAAAAACAGACAAAAAAACCCAAGTGACAGTCCTTAGCAAGATTATTCAGGAAAGGAGGTGCTCTTCAAACAATGGTAGCTGGTATTCAGATTAAGCAGTTCTGGATTTTGCTAGGTGTCGCATGGGCAGCAGGAGGGAAGAGTGCCAGCTGCAGCAAACCATCACCTCACACCTTCCTTGAGGTCCTGCAGTGGTGTAGCTAGCGGGAGCACAATGTTCTGCTCTTTCCAGCCCTTGAGATGCTATGTGCTCTGGCAAAAATGGGGCTAGAGCAGTTTCCATATTCTTCAGGGCACATATCCTGCATTTTTTCAGGCCTTTCTTTAGTCAGTGTTGATGGTTTATGCTATTCCTCCTTGCTCTAAGTTAAAAAGCAGGCTATATCTGCTCTTCAGTGATTTTAATAGGCTCTCTATAGATTTTAATGAGCATAGCGACTTCCTTACAGGATGTGGTAACAGATTCCCAGCTATCTTCTTACAGTGTTTCTCTTCAGGCTAGTTAATAAAGTCGTATCCTGGAGGCTTAGGATAGTAACTCCACTCCTCTCTGTTCAGCATCCCTCACGTTCCTCCTTCATTTGTATTTAACTGCATCATGTTTTAGATGAAGGACCGTATTAATTTTTTTTCTTTTCTCAAAGACTGTAAGTTTGATCAGTAGCCAGTTTCCACAGTTTATTTTCCAGCTTCTCATACTTGCTGCTTGGTTGACAGTGCCTCTGCCACCTTTGAGATGCACCAATGACTTGCTGACCATAATCCTTACTATGATTCTCACCACGTGGCAGGGGAGGCTTGATTCCCACTGCAGGATGGCTTGCCTTGGTCTCCTGCCTCCATGTTTTGTCTCCAGTCAGGCTAGGTCTGCTCTGGAGGAAGATCAGAGTGAGCACACACTGCTTGTCTTCCTGCTTAAGCCTCTCTGCTGCTGGGAAGAGAGCAAATAGAAGGCAAATTGTCTGTGCGCCACACATTTGCAGCTATAATGGGTGATAAGCGTGTCACTGCCAGTGTTTTTCCAGTTCCTACCACAGAAATTAGATAATTAGATTGGTTTAGGAGTTCAAAGAGAATTTCCATGTATAATTTTAAAGGACACTTGCTTCTCTTTGTCCTATCTTAGCTTCCCTACCATTTTTTTCCTTTTTTTTTTCCCCCCCTGAGTTTCTCGCTCTATGGTCAGGAGATGGACTCTTTGTGCCCCATTCAATAACTGAGACTCACTGAGATGTTGTTCTTGACTGTCCCTGACTCAAGTATTGTGGGAGTCTGGGTGGGATTTGGATTTCTCTGTACTGTTGAACACTCCAACTGATCTGAGACATTCCAGGTTTTATTCCACCAGGCCTGTCTGCTGATCTGGAGTTTCATTAAAAGGCTTCTCTAAACAGCAGTAGGTTATGAAGAAGTAAATGTAATGAAATCCTTTCTAGACTCCAAATATTGTAGGTTTAAGCAAATGTGATTGACGCTTATGTTTTTGTATTAAATTATGACTATAGGAAGATCTGCTATGGCAAAAACTGTAATTTCTTACTGAAATGCTTCTCTGAAAGGCTTTAAAGAGAGAACCCCCAAGGACTGAAATCCAAATATTTACTTGGCAAATGGATATGCCAGCATCAGTGCAAGGTCCTGTTGGTGCTGATTTAACTCTGTTTTCCACGGTAGACCTTCAGAGATCTCACTGATACTGCGGCATACTGACAGTGGACACATTCTGGATTTGAGCTGCCTGCTGAGGCTGGCAGCTAGAACAGAGGTTACAGAAAGTTTTCTGAGCTGAAGGGTGCCTCAGGTCATCCGCCTTGCCCATGTGGGTTACAAAACCGCTCTACCTGCCTAACAGCTCTCGACTTGGATTGAAACGGGAGTCAAAGAAAGGAAAGGGCTTAAGCCTGGTACCAGCACTGCAGGGTGACTGGTTTCACTTCACGCACATTCAGAAGACACAATGTAGTGAATTCTAAAATATTATCCATGAATCAGCTGCAGGAGCTTCAGCTCAAATACACCTCTAATCAACTTTATTTGACTTCATTCAAATACTTGAAAAAAAAAAGAAAAAAAGAAAAAAGAAAGCCAAGTATAAATCTATCACAACTGTTAGCTCTGTACTTACTGTTTGTGCCACTTTATACTTGCATTTAAGGTGAGGAAGGAAAATCTTGGGGTGAATCCTCATTGTCTTAGTCATCCCATTCTCAGTGAAGCACTGTGAGGATTGGCCCCTTTCCATTATGCACCTGCTTAGTTGCAAGTATGTCTTAGATTTTGACTTTTGTACTCTTCCGGGCTGTGAAGGGCCATATTAAAAATAGGAAAAGCATGGTCTTGTTAGAAAGTTTTCATACAAATTTGTCAGCCCAGGCTGCACTCTCTTAAACACTCCCCTAACTTTTTTTTTTTCTATATCAGTATATTCAAGATTTTATTTGTTCTGCAGGAGGATTTTGAGGTCTCAACAAGTTGCATTAACTACGATATAAACACCTGTTGGCAGACAGACCCTAGCATAAAAACTTTTTAAGTTAACAAGATAAGACAGAAAAAACGTAGGTAAGAAAGGAAAAAAGATGTACTATTCAAAAATATAAAAATGTGTAAGAAGAACACAGGGAGATCAGACGCCTGTGCAAAATCACCCAGGAAGTGTGGCAGAATCAGAAATTAAATGCAGATCTTCCCTATTCAGATCCAGAAGCATGTGAGCAGGCTGACTACCATAGCATATACCATAGAATGTAAGATTTTATTGGGATGACCTCTGCCAACACTGAATGTTGCGTATGTCCCAGATAACACTTTCCGGGAGGTGTGCTCACTTGAAAGTGAAATTTTGCATCCTTTCTCCATATTTTCTAAAAGAAATCAATTAATCAGGCTGTATTTCAATCACGAGCTTGCTGCTGTTCACGAAACAGCTTAGGCTGTCCTCTCGTAGTTTATGATGTCAACAGGCCCCTTGATTGAAATACAGCCTTGAAATCCACCTCTTTCTTCCAGACTCCAGTATATATTATTCTTGTAGTTTTTAAAGACAGCTGTGTGAATTAATGAACTGATCTGAGAATCGAGGTTGGCCAAAAGCGCCATTTAAAAGTCATGTAGATGACCTCATAAAAACTGCAAAGAATGCTTACAGCTTGCTTGTAAAACAAATCTATTCCTTAATAACTCAAAATGCCTACATAATTCAGTACACATTTTAACTCAAGTGATTGCTTCATAAGAGAAGATGAAAATTTCCCATGAAAAAGACATTTAACCGGTACAGGCAACTATAAACTTTAATTGATATTTCACAGTATGTACAAGTTTGCTCTCCAGGGAGTGTAGAATATCATTTTTGCACCTGCATTCTAACTGCGGTCTTATAGTATTTCAGCCATTAAACATTTTTCATTAAAGCACTTCATATAGAATTAGTATAATCTGATTTTAACAAAAGCATTCTATATATAGGTTTTTCACACCATATTAATGCAGAACTGTTAGAACTGGAGAAGCAGTACTGTGCAGGCAAACCCCAGGTTTCAATGCACGGGCAGTAATAGGGGTGGTCTGTACAAATATGGTGCTCTATTTGTAAAACATATTTATGGTAATGTACTTGACTGTATCGGAGAAGAAAGGTATTTCTAATAAATTAGGTTTTTTCCACATAAATTGCTTTTTTGCGCTAGATTTCCCCAAAGAAATTGGGGAATCTAGTGAAATAGCAGTTTATGGTACAGCACAATGGTATCACATTCTTTACAACTTCCATCCTCGGCAGTCGTAAAACCTAACAGTAGAAAGGGTGTTTGCATATTGGGCAGCAGAGGGAATATTTTTGGATGGCTATAACTTAGCAAATCTGCAGAAATATTTGTCTTATGGTTTGTATTTTATAGCTGTTATCTAGCTGGCAATCAGAGGTGAACAGCTGTGCAGTTTTAAGACGTATGATTTTTAAACAATGAACTGGAGGCCTTGCTAAATGGTTCAAATTAGATGTGGGTAGTAGCAAACATCACAGGACTTTTCACCTTGTGTTTGAGACAGAGATTGAAGTTAAAAGTGCTCTACAAACTCAGTGAAGGCAGCACCTCCTTAGTCATTTGTAAGAGACCCTCGAGAATATCTCCAGCACAGAGCTAAGGTTTCCTTGAAAATATTTTCTGGGATTCTGTGAACCTTTTACGTGCAGTATTTCCCTCAGATAGCTCTCGCAGGCCCTCACCCCAAAAATGCTTTCCCCTGCAGAAGAGCCAAACTTCACGGGCATTACTCTCTATACATTTGACAATGATTTTACTGTTTGACCAAAGGGGTTAGCTGAAAAATGGAGAAAATAAGATATGCAGAAACTTGAAGTGATCTAGATCTTGGTTTCACAAAAGCCAGTAAATGACAAAGTTTCCAGCATACACAATCTAGGATTTGTACAGGGCTGCAGGGAACGGTGGTTTGCCTATGTCTGTGATGAAAATATGAGACATGGTTTGTGTTTATTAGAGGTACAGGGAGATATGGTTGTTTTGTATAAAAATAACTCTCTTCATACCCCATAGACTTACCGAGGAGGTGTATGAAGGTGTGACTGATTGACTTTGTGATAACCAGCTTCAGACCACACACAGAAATGGCTTTAAGCATGGGTTTTTTGCCCATAAGACAAACACAAAATATAGTTTAGGATTCAGAACAGCCCAGCAAACAGTATGCAAACACTACAGCAAAAACGTTTGGGAGGATGGTGTGGCAAAATTTCCCCGCCTGAACATTTCTGCCATCACTTTCTTCAAAGAACACCACCTTACTCATGATGGGGAATTGGCCAGATCCGTGCTTACAGCACTCAAGATAGGCAGATAATCAAGGTAGTTTTCTTCCATTGTCCTGAAAAAGAAGGTCTTTACTTTCACAGCCACAGAGACATCAACTGAGGTCTTATTTTGCTCTGGATTTAGCACCCGATAAACCACTTAAACTTTACAACTTTCAGGGGATCTCCCAAAACACTTTGAGCCAAAGATCTCTACCACACAGAAAAATGTGCAGAAACAGTCCATGGGATTGCACGATTGAGAGTTAGTTGTGCTCTTGTTGACAATAGTTTGTCCCTGGGCTTGTCCTACTCGTCTGAATACTGAGGTATTCTCAGTCTCCTCCTTCCCTGTGAGTTTCCTCCTTGCACATGAGCCAAGGTTTGGGGTTTTTTTTTAATATTCTGACTAGCTATTTATCCTTCAGAAACACCAGGTCACCTATCAGATTAGCTTTTTAGTAACAACTGCCTTTTTCAGCTGAGTTTTTAACTGGTATGTTAAAAACAGTGACCTTGCTAGGAACATTAATGGTCTATTCAACATGATCGATAGGTAGAGTTTAGGAGACTACTCATCTGACCTATCTCAGCAACCACAGAGCTAGGCTATGCTTCTAAGAAATCCCAGGACTTTTAACCATACACCACCGTTATGACCCCACGCTGATCCCTTCACTGTCCAGGAGTTGCTAGGTTCCTCTGCATGTGGTTGGCAGACTAACAGAAACTGTCATGCTCGTGAGCTTTTTTTTCTCATTTTCGCCCATTTTTCCCTCCGCAGGACAAGGTGAGGTGAAGTTTCTAAAGCTATTTTGAGGCTCATCCAAACAAGATCTCTGGATTTGAAAAGTAATGTGCATGCAGCTAATGGTTAGTGGGGGAGCAGAATGAAATCTTGGGCAACCGAGATGTTACGGAGCCCGTCAGGGGCCCAAGGCAAAGCAGCTCGCGGGCTGCAGCCAGAGCAAGGTGTGAGGGGCAGCAGTTCGCCTCCCTGAGACCCACATCGCAATCTGGCTAAACAGCTGAAGTGGTGACGTGATCGGTTACAGTTCAGAAGAGAGGGGATTGCTAGGTGATTGAGTAAGGCTGGTCGTCGAGTGCCGCTTATCCCATAATATATTTGAAGATAATGGGAAACTGTTCCTCTTTCCTGGCTAATTTCCACAGGTACCCCTCGGAGAGAAGGGGAAAAGATGGGGACAGAACCAAGCTGGGCCAAAAAGTCCTTCTGATGTTGATTCAGGGAAAGGATTCCTAATTATTTTCAATTTTGTTCTTAATTGCAATGAAGCCTACATAAAGCAGCAGTTGAATTTATTTTCTGGTGGAGGGCTCAATGCAGCGGTTAAAGAGGCTGGATGGAACGTGGGAAGCAGCGCAGCAAGAGACCCCCCCTGCTCTCCTCAGTTTGGCAGTGAAAGTCCCACCCTTCAGACGTGTGGTCAGAGACCCTCACCAGGGAGTTTGCATATGAGGTTTTAAGAGGGTTCTAGTCGCTGGGAGCCCAGGCAGACAATCCTTTTATAAATATCACTTTTAAAGAAAGGAAATCACATTCATTGCTCATAGAATTGTCAAGCAACAAAAAATATAAATCTTGTCTAGGAGGCGAAGCAAGTTAGGTGAATTTCACTAACAGTTCAGCCTGTGGGAGCCTTTGGGAGGTATTAAATTTGGAGGGGTTTGGTGGTTTGTTTTCTCTTTCCATCCCACAACTGCAGATGAAACTGCTCCCCTAGAACATCACAGAGAAAATAAAATGCACAAGGAAAACTCTAAGTTTACCACTATTTTTTAGCTATTTGCCAGATAATATCTACTTCTTCTGGGTATAGCTTAAAAAGTGTGTTTTGTAGGCAAACTCAAATTCAGGGCAAAACAACATAATAGCTACGGCAACACACTGGGATAGAGGATACTTGGCTGTATTGCATGATCACAGCAAATCACTCTCCTGCCTGTGTTATTGCTCTGACCTCAGTCTGCTTCACTCAGGGAGATGGTAATATCTCCAAGTCTGGCTTGGTGTCTCACTACGGATTTGCAGAGCAGGTAGAGCACAGAGAGGTTCTGGTTTTTGGTGCCACATCTTGACACTACTGCCATGTAAAGGCCCATTACTCAGTAGAGCCTTATATGGAGGCTGTTGTGGAATATCTTAATTCACAGAAGTTGATGGTTGATGGTTAAACTTCCTTTGACTTCAACAGAGTCAGAATTTTAATCCTGCATTTTGGGGAAAAGGTTTGAAAAGAAACTTACCTTCTTTTTAACATTGGTTAAATCTTAGATCATGCTCCAAACCAGATGTTACTGTATGCAAGTGCAAGAGGCTCTTGTTGCCAGCATTTATACCACAGACAACTATATTATTCTTTGGATGCTATTGTAAAGACAGAGACCAGAAGATGGTTCTCTTGCTATGCTCACATATTGTCTTGAACTTCATTTGCCAGGGCTGATATTTAGTGGAGCAGTGATAGTATATCACTAACGTAGGATGATCTGTCTGATAGTAAAGGAAAACAAAAAGCTAAGAATAAAAAAAATAAAATAATGTGTTCATAACAAATCATTTTCCTTTTTACTTGGGACACCCTTTTAATTGCACTTCTTACACATCTAGAACAACTTCATTATTATGCTTGAAACTGAATTGATTCTGTACTTATTCCCATATTTCAAATGTTAATTTTTCTTGATTATGTGTGAAATGAGTTTATCTATGGAGTAATCAATCAGTTCTGTCCGTTTGTACAGTTCACATCTGTGATGGTAGCCACTTTTATAAATAAGACACAGTAAATTCCATAATCTGTGAAATAATTTTAGCCCAAACGAGCATTTTGTGCCCTTCTTTCATGGAGATTGTTTAAAACAAGGCACACATGTTTCAATAGTAACTGTACCCTTACTGAGAGAGGGAAGTTTTGCATACTCTCTTAAATCAATCATTCTTGCATATTTGAAGAGGGCTGGGTACAGCGAGCTGAACAGCTAACTTAAGGCCAGCTCTTTCTTTTCTCAGGATCGGGAACTTACATTTTCCCCTTTACCTGACTGGCCTTTTTTGGGGGGCTTTGTCCACAAGTTCCTGCAACATTCCTTACAGAAATGCAGCTGCTATCTATTGAAATACAAGTCATTGTTCATGGATCACATTTATAATCCACCCTACGGTGAGATGCATAATTGTATTTGCCATATGTGAAAGCAATTACAATACTTGGTAAAAAAGAAATGCCTTTAAGTGTCTGCTTGGCTAACTAAGCCTAGTCTGAGTCGTGTATTTGGGAGAAAAGCTGAGTTTTCTTAAAAGTAGCTGTTGATTCCTTCTAATGGGCCAATACACAGAATTTTAAGTATGTGTATAAAGAACGAGGCTTTTTACTATCCTGGTTTTCTTGCTACAGCCATTTTTGTCCATACCAAGTTGTTCGCTTTCAGCTGCCATAGTTCTACTGATTCCAAGGAAGATATATCCATTTATTTCAGCTACAGATCTGGACTCTCAGGCTATATTTTCTCCTTAAAAAATAAGAATTTTTTTCTGTCCTTACCTCAAGTCTTATATATATCATTCTTAAAAGATGGGCTTCCCATTTCTGATATGTTTTTGATGAAAGCTACTTGTCAGGCTCTGATTTCGTTTTCTCATGGACTTTCTTAGTCTGTAGATTTATTCATAGGCTTTCCTATAAGTAGCTACAACTTTAAAATGTCAGCAAAAAAACTCAAAAATATCTCTTCCTCCATTAACAGGAATTCTTTGCTCAAGTCCTGTTTCAAATTCACAGGGACTGTTCACGTAACACTTGTCCTATTCAGTGTGAGTAAGAGCGAGAGGTCTGGTCCTCTACCACTCCCTGCTTTTTTGAAAGCAAATATTCCATAATAGCATTTCTAGGGATCTTTTGCTCAGTGCTGTGTAAATCACCTCAATCTTTTTAATAGGATTTTGATCACATAACTTAATACCAGAGAACAGCTCTCCTATGTTAAATGTGAGTAGGTCAAGGCTTTACATTTTAATGTGTCCTTTATGCTTATTCTGCTCTTCTGCTGTAATGATTCAAGGCATTAATATATCATGTTGCCATCTAACCAAGTATATGAGAACAGCTTTGTGGGGCTGATGTTTTGTATTATTCCATGAATCAACCTAAAAGAGCTTGCCACAGACACTGCCAAACTCCCCGAGGGTGACTTGGATTTAGATGCTCTGGGACTTTAAACTGCGGAGTGCTGAGGAGCTAAGGAATTCAATGGGAGCCCACTGTCTACCAGAGCTTAGCAAAAAGAGGCTTTGAGTTTACTCCCGTGGCAGAGCTGTGTGTTAGATGTAGTACGCAGGGGTTTCACGTTTCCGTCTAGTATCTCTTCAGTTTTACATTCAGATCAAACAGTAATGATGTAAAACACTTCCCTGCTGCCGACAAAGTATTGCGAGAAGGAAATATTACTTACTTACAACATTAATATGTATTAGACATGCCCTTGTATATGAATAACGATTAAAGGTATATCAGAAATTTTTTGTGTGTATTTTTAAGACATACCCCTAATAAAATAGGGCATTCTTATTTCCTAGCAATTCTTAAGGAGAGCACACACAATGCTATAGTGAAGCTGGATGTCAGGGTACGTATGTCCTACTCCTCCTAGCTAAAGAAACCTGCATTTTCTAAATCTGAGAGGCAAGAAATTCTCTGTGGTTCTCTTCCAAAATGCGCATTCTGTAAAGCAAGCAAACTGTGTATCCCTAGATATGTCTCACTGGGTTACCCAAGGAGGCTGAGAATGAGAATGAGAATGAAAGACGCATTTTCCATACTGAAAAAGGTTTTTTTGTTAGCTAAAATAATATTGAATCATCATTTCGTCACAAACGTTCTCCCTTTTATATAGTTTTCATGACAAATAATCACTTGTGCACCTGCAAAGGCAGGCAGTTTTCAAAACTGGCTTCCCAAGTTAGTGACACAGCTTCTCATTTTTTTCCCAAAGACTAACATCTGCCAGAGATCACCGAAGACATCAGTGTATTACGGATCTCACTGTTCAGAGGCACGGCACTTAATTTTCCCTTGGGTAAACAAAGCAAATAATGGATAAATACTGTAGGATCAAATGTCTTCAAACTATCAGAGTTGTGACTGCAGACTTTAATCCACATCAGAAGTGAAAAAGAAAGGAGAGCTAAAAATTGTGGCAAAAGATTTTTAATTGTTGGGTAGTTGGCACTGACAGATTAATGCCACTGTTGGCATAGCATCTTAGAAGGGCTTTTTGAGAAGAAACACTGAAACTGAATAGCTTGGTTTAAAACGTTCAAATTCAGAGTTATTCAAATAATTATTTAATGAGTGTTTGTGTCACTTCATAACTAACCTAGAAATACTTTTTTAACTACATTTTCACTGTGAGCATAGTGCTGCCTTACCCTGACTGTAACAATACCCTGGGCATACGTGCAACAGCTTGCTCCTGTGTTGCAGTTCCAGACAAAGTCTGGCATACGCACGAACCTTTGACACTGCTGCCATTTTAGTGCGCGGTGGCTGCCGTATCTGCGGAGCAGATTCCTCTGGGAAACAAACAGCCTTAGTTTATCCTTAAATTTAGGGTCCTGCATTCTCTGGGGATAAATATTCTAAATTAAGGATGAGGAAGCCTCATGACTGTTTGCATAACAGTAAATAATTTTTAAACAGGCAGTACTTTAAAGCCTAGTCAGCCAACTTCTATATAAAAAGGAGGCTTTAAAAAAAAAAGAAAGAAAAAAATGTTTAGAAATCTATTTTAAATAACAATATGCGTCCTTTGCAAAGTCATGTTTGTTGGTTTTAGATGTTGATACAGTGAGGGTGGAAAAAATTATGGGGAGCATGGACCTACGGAACAGTTTGCTCAATATGTCTGGAGTCTCCAGTGACTCCATCTTCAAAAAGACAGAGAAAAAGAAAAAGAAAAAAACCTACACAAATTAAATATTTATTGTATATTCTTAGCTGGCAATTGCATTTTTTTTCAAGTTTGAAAGAAACCAACTCACTTGTGCTTTTAAGCACAAAAAAATATTATTTTAAAGTGAATGCCTTTCTTCAGAAGTTGTTTTTGTACTGGAATGACTTGCAGTGGTTTGAAAGTTAAAAGTTCAGTCTTGGCCATAGATAGCTCCAAGTAAGGACTGTGCGTGCTGTCTCATTGAGAAAATACTGTTAAAAAATTAAAAAGGAAGAGATAGTCTCATATTGAGTCACACTGGGCATGTGAAATCTGGGACAGGTAGGCACAGTTTCTTTCCTGATCTTGCCCATTTGTTCCACAGGTAGTCACTGTCCGATCCACCGTGTCAGAAAGGGAATGGTGACTCTCAGGAAAGCCTGACCTGGATGCCACCACTCTTCTCGTCACACAGTGAGGATGTGTGCAATGCAAGGGACAGCATTTGCAATAACGACTCTTCTTCATATGGAGTTTGTACTCTTGCTTGCAACCTCACATCTGCAGAGTCCGAGCCAAAACCTAGCTCAAAGCTGCGAACATCAAAAAGTAGTTTGTTATATATTCTTTGTGAAAAGATGGTAGACCAAACATAAGTTCACAACAGCTCTTCTGGACGCCAACACCCTTGATCAGTAGGACAAAGTTAATCTCATAAAACCTTTCTCCTTCTCGCACAGTGTGCAAGTTTTCTGAATCATCATGTTGCTCAGTTCTGGCTGATGGGAGGACTAATCCCCAAATCAAAATGAATGCATGGTATGAGGTAATTTTGCTCTTTCTCTCAAATAGTGCCAAGCTGCTTCACACCCCTCAGGTAAAGGCCATGGAAGATTTAAGCAGAAAGTTATTTGCTAGGCATTAAGGGTTAATCTGGCTCAGTAAGGCATTTGGGTGTAAGTGGACGGTCCTGAGTGGCTATAAAATATCTCTTTAAAGGGCTAAATGAGATGAACTGCTGGGTATTCTCTGAATAAACCTGAGGGTATATCAAGAATGTGTTGCTGCATCAGGACAGCTGTATAAATGTCCTTGGGCTAGGTGGTTGACAGAGCACAAAGGAAATAAAGTTGAACTTTACTGTATGCTGCTCTTCCTTACGTTGAAGTTTTGCCAACAAGATAATAAGAGTTTCCTACATGGTTTTTATTATGTTTTGAGACCATTTTAGCCAAATCTCAATTTTTGGAGACTTTTAACTGCATTGTCCAGTCTGCTTAAAGTAAAACCAACTGCTAACAACCCAGAATATTTTTTTTAATCTTGGATATTACCTTTAATCAGTATCTTTGACTACATTTCTTGTAAACATGCTTCCTTACAGGCTATTTATCCACGGGCCCTAACGGAGAAGTTGAGAACAGAAGCTGCTTGCGCTCCACCCCAGCGCTCTGCCCAGCACAGCCATTCCCCCAAGTTTGAGCAGGGCTACGATAGTATTTTGCTTAACGCTCATCCAGAAAACAGGGATGAAATTGTATCTGCAAAGATGGTCTACTTCTTTTGCAAGAAATAACACGTTGTGGGTGGAAAAGCAAGCCATTCTTCCCATTATAACGGCATGCAGGATTCTGATACTAAACTGCAGACTATAGCCTGTCTTTGTAAATTCCCGTAGAGAGTCTCTTTGTGGCGTGAATAACACTTGTAACGGCAACGGCACAATTAAAATGGGACTTTCAGATCTGCCCTGCTCTAGTATATCTTCTGCTTTTTAGAAGTAAAAGGGAATTTTACCACTGACTTCAGTGAGGGCCTGGATACTTTTAAAATTGCTCCTTTTTCATGGCCTCATTTGCTCCATCTAAAACTGTAAAAGAGCTCAGCTGTATGGAGTCCCTTGCACTAAGCAGTCTTTTCCTCCATGCCTATTAAAAGAATAAAGATGTTTTCTTTGGCCAAGGAATTCTTGTTTTTACTTCTGTGCTTTCATATACTTTGGAGGTCAGTCGGGGCTGGCTTGTCTGAGCTCAGAAGAAGTTTTTGATTAATTAGCAGAATCTCATTTCAAGATGTTGCTAATAATTGGTAAGGACGGGTTGAATCTTTTTAAAGGAAAAACCACTACTCAGCTAAAAACAGAGAACTATTTACCTTACCTCACTGCAAGATAAATCTAGACAGATAAACAAAATGAGGAGAGGAGCAGTGCTCATTTATGTTAGCTTAAAAATCTAAAAGATCAAAGAACTTAGAAATAATTTTAAAAATCTCTGCAGCAATTTGGTTTTATCTGAGGTTTCTGTTATTCAAATATTTTAGCCTCCTTGAGATATTACGTTAACCATAATTATAACGACAATTAAATTTTGAACATATTCTGATAAGAAGCAGGTAAACTTCTAAACTTCTTGTGTTGCGGAGGAATTTTGATTTGATTGCCCAGGTCTATTTCCCACACCAGCTTAAATCCTTATGCTGATGCAGCTATAACTTCTCCAGATCAGCTCTTCATGTTCAATCCAATTTAAATGGATCTTAAAATGTGTTTGTGAAGCTCAAAAAGACCTAAGCCATTTAGAAGAAAAAAAATAATGGAAATTAACTGAGAGATCTTTGGTCCCAGCTCTCTCCAGACCTTTCAAAATCTCCATATTTTTAAGAGATTTATATTCTGAGACTCTATAAAATATAGCAGCAGTTTTGTAAACTTGATGGATTTGGTATGTGTAAGACAAATAATGATTGCATTGAAAATGTTGACATTTACCATCTGAGGGAAGCCTGCTTTACCATTTCTTCCTCTGCCTAATATATTGATGGCAGGAACTCTATGTTAAATATGAATATGCATGATTGTTGACAGAGATAAATTGGAAATGATACAAAATCTACAGGCTGCTTCTCAGCATTGCAAAGTGGAGGCAGCTTGAAAACAAAGCATCTGTGAATCCTTGGGACTAATGAGCTAGTGTACTCTGACAGCGTTCTCGGAAATATTACCATCCAGACAGGGTGCTTCTGGCACTTGCATGCTGACCTGGAAGATGATGATTGTAGGGAATGAGGCCCCAGAAACATCTGCCCTTGCACAGTAAGAAACTGATCTTGTAGGATATACATTTGTGATCCTACGTGACGGCTACTGCGACTGCGTGAGTCTTGGACTCTCTCCTTGCTGCTTGGAGAGGGTGAGCAATCTTCCCAACCTTACTTTCTGCCACCATGCCATGCTCCTACTGGCCCCAACCAAACTGTGCATGCTTACCTGTGCAATTTACTTCAAGTGTGGTCTGATTTACCCCCATGAGCAAAGGTTTTAGGATCCTAGTAGCCATCCTGTGAGAATTATGACCCTATAGCACCAACGAATCAGCACTTCTAGTCCTACAGCCTATTTCCAGACATTTCTTCTGGGAATGAGGAGGAAAACAAAGATGTCCAAGATAAGCAGTTTATGGGAAAACAGCAATTTTATTACTAACTCAAAATATTCCTTATGTGAATGCAAATGAGAATTCTGAAAGCTAGTTTAATCTACCCACACGGAGCTTACATGCAGTACTTCATATAAATCAGATTTGCCCTGCCTGCACATGTGCTTTTAAAGACAGAAATCCGCATTCTCTTAAGGTCTTAGTCCCACTTCACAGAAATTGCCGCACAAATTTGCTCCAGAAGAAAGCCATTCACCCACCCTCCTACTTTTTCTCCTTACAGGATGTGATTCAGTTTATAGCTGTGGGATGAATTTAACTGAGATGAACAGAATGATTTACACAACAATTCATATCCTATAACACATATTTTGTTTATATCTATAGCATATGAGGGATTTCTCTTTTATATGAAGTCCCAATAGCACTCTACAAGTGGGCTGTCCTCCAGTTTCTACCATCAAAGGCCAAAGAGAATGCACGAAAGAGGTAAGAATATTGCGCCGTTATTTTCTCTCATACTATTTGTTCACTCCTTTGGGTATCATGAATTCCTGGAAAAATATTCAAAAAATCTGCTTCCAGAAAGCACCTTACCAATCTTGCCAGGGCCGCACTTTCCTCGCAGCTGTCAAGCCCAGCTTAATTTCTATTCTGGTTTCTATTCCTTTTCTTACAGCGTTCTTACAGTGCTCCAAGGCAAGCCTGCGAAGTGAGTGAAGAAAACAGGTACAGGTTTTGCAGAGCTTCCCCAGAATACATGCACTGCAGTGGTGAAATGATGATGAGAACAGAGCACTGTCATTCCTTCTGCTGGTTGGTGAAGCTTTATGATTGTTTCAGTTACTATGGTGTAAGCATGGGGGCAGTCGAGACATTTCAGGGTTACTCCACTTTTCACATTATCATCTGCTTCTGTCATCTTGGGACAGTTTCTTCCTTCACTTGGACTGGTGTAAATTCAGAGATATTTCTATTTACAGTAGTGTAACTAAGTAAAGATTGGCATTGCTCATGCCTAGCTTGACTGACCCACCAGGCTAATTTTATCTTGCTCCTACTGATGCTGAGAAATTTTTCAGGCCTGTATTGGGTCATCCGTGGTCATCACTATGGGTTGCATGAGTGTGCTTGCAACTGGCTACCAATGCAAATCTTATCTGTCCCTACAGTGGCCAGCGTCCGGCCTTTACAGGAGGGACTGCAGGCTCACTGCACTGCTCACCGTATAGGCAGCAAAGTGACCTTTCTCCCTTTCCTGCCTCGCTAGTTATATCCCTCATTCAGGATATATTCTTTTCCTACCTCACTAGTTATATTCCTTATTCAGGACCAGTTACACCTACAATTTCAACAATGCCTGGGGCAGAGAGGTTGTCACTCCAGATCTAGAGATTCATGCTCATGGAGAGACAACCATGTTCACGTTCTTCGTGTCCTTCAGGACTTTGCTGGAAAGATGGATTGCTTAAAGATGCAACGGCTAGTCAGCATCTTTCCACAGACCCCAGGGGCCTCTAATCTCCCTGTGTTTGACTTTTTGTCATGTGCAGATACCGGTATCCATCTTGGGGATCACTTTACTCCGTCAATTAGTCCCACTGATTGAAGGGGACTAGTGCTAGCTCTGCTCAGCACAGGAAAAGTCTCTGGCCAGGCACAGCCGTGTAATTTCAGTCCTTCTCAGTACTTTCCCTACATATTAAACTTTAATAACCTCGGTGTGGCAGGAGTTCAAGTCTACTAGCTTTTGGTATTTTACTGAATGTTAATGTCCATTTTCAGCTCTGCTGTACGGGAATATGTCTGGTCAAAAATGCTAACGATTTGCAGTTGTGATTTCTAATGCATCAAACACTATCAGTTTTTCTCAGCAGCTTTTTTGTTTGCTCATTCTTGCATGTTTCATTAAGACAATATTCAATATAGATTTTGTTGTGGTTTTTATGACAGTCACCTGAGATGAAATTTCGCAAATTTACAAACATGAACTCTAAAACGTACCCAGGGGTCTCATTTGCCTGCACATAAATACTACAAATACTTTGTAAAAGCACAGAAATGATTGGAGTTGCACATGTGTCGTTTATTGTGAGGCAGCAAGTAGGCGAACTAGGAGAGGGCCACATACAGGCATGAAATTTGTCCCTGCTGTGATTTTCCCCTTAAATAAAATACACGCTGAGTTCCATAAATCACTTACAGGATCTTTATATAACAAGCAGTATATGTTATGACTGAGGCCTGCTAGGCAAGGTGAAGACAAAATGAGCAACGCCATGCTGAAATTAACAATTAAATCTAGAGCAATCCCTTTAAAAGTGTTTCTTATGCACTTGCTTAGTCCTAGTCAGATTAGCAGGTAAAGAAACACTTCGATACATTTGTTTTGGTGAAAGAATGGGAAGTATGTGATTAACTTAAATCCACAAAAGCTAAGGAAGTCAAGACTTAAGCCAAATGAGGAGCTGTAAAGCTGGAATCCAGATCTGGATCTGAAGTGCCCCAAGTTGAAAGGCTTTTGGCACTCAGGTGATTTTGATTTGATACATGTCCTGAAGTGAAATTTTCTGCCCCATTTAGATACACAGCTGGATTTAAATCTACACTCAAACATGCAACTCATGGTCATTTTTACTGCTAAACCTAATTTCTGTGATGACTTTTCATTTATAAATCATTGTCAGTGCTCTTTATGGCCTGTTGCCTCTACCAGATTGCTTTTTTGGGTTGGATCATGGCAATATATATATATACACATTATAAAATCTATTGACATCCAAAAGCCAACATAAAACTAAATTGACATACGTTAAGCAGTTTTTCTTCCTTTTCTGAGGATCCACAATAATATTTTGGATACATATTCCAACAGTCACGACAACTGAAATATCTATCAGGTAGATCGAATAAAGAAGACATGGCAGTGTAGAGGGCTGTCAAGCACAGCTACCAAGCCAAAAACATGAACTTTCTACTGGTGATAGTATGCAGTTTGATGTTTGCCTATGCCTATGAAAGTACGTATCCACGAGTGCTCATTTCTGAAAAGTGATTCATAATCTCAAATTTAACACTACTTGTGTTCTCCTACGTAAAAGTTTTGACACAGCTCTTACAAAATATTTCATCAGAGTTCATAGGATTTTTATTTGATATTTTTAAAAATAATAGTAGGAAAAAAAAGACAATAGCGAAAGAAAGCTATCTCTTTTCTAAAGGGGCACAAACCGAAAAGTGTCTGATTTAACCAATATATCATGATACTGATTATGGATTCTTAAATAAGGAAGCTCTGTTATGAATTTTTTCATGAAATCCCAAATAACTGTAACAAGAATATAAACATAAGTCATTGTCTACAGCATACTTCAGGAAGTAATAGGTAAGTGAATATTTTCCTAATAAGAGCAATGACCTTTTCCCCATTAAATTTTGTTCAAAGCATCCTACCATTCCACAGCATCTGCATGTAGAGATTTTAAACAAAGCTCTAGGTCCAGCTCTTTGGGTTGGACATGGAAAGCAGCAGGGGCAATGAGAAGCTAAGACAGGGGATCACCCTGTGTCAGTGTTTGCCAGGGTTCTCTGTCTTCATCTAATTTCTCGCCCATTTGTATCTTAAAGTAGATGATATGGCTCATACAATTGGTAGGCTGTCCAACTATTTGTGTGCCTATTTGCGCAGCTCCCAACAGCAAATTTCAATCTGACAGAAGCTTTTTTCTTTTAAGCTCTAAGTCCGGATCACCTTCATGCACTGGTGAGAAGTGAGACATGAAGGAACATCTAGCATTAAACTTGTAGCTGCAATGTTGATACTCACCAGAGTTTTAACAACAGCATCACTTTATGATAAAATACACTAGTGGAAACTCAAAGAAATTATGGCTGCTGGAGCTCACAGTCTGTAAATTCTCTGTGGGTTCCTTCTCAAATAACCATCACCTGCTTTCGGTGGTCCCTCAGAGTATTTCTGCTGTGAGTTTAGGCAGGAGAAGGAATAATCATAAACTTCATTTCTAATTTGACTGACATTCAGAAATCAATAGAAGTTTATCTCTAAGTTGAAAGGTAATGGACTGGAAAACAATAGAATTTTTTTTTAATGATTCTGTGGTCTCTAATTGAAATTATATGCATAAAGGAATGAATCAAACAGAGTTCTCAGGCTCAGGGTGGCATCAAATTCACTGATGATATGTACAATGGCAGTCCTCTATTGCTTGATATGTTTAGTTAAGTGCTTTAAAACCCATATAGTTCTTTGCAGTTTCAGTCAAACAGTACTACTCTAGATTCATGCTGGTGGGCTAAAGGATGGGAATTGGTCCACTTTTAATTTCCAAATCATGGAAACGGTGGGGGTTTTTTAACTAAAACCAGTCTACCACTGAAAAAAAGGAAATCATTATTCACTTTTAGAATATGCCCTTTAGAAATCCGTAACCTGGTGATGTGACCAGTTCCCACCAAAAAAAAAAAAAAAGCATAAACCCCCTCAAAATGTAACTGAGGCACCCAAGCATTGCTGACTTGTTACTTGTTAATTATCCCATTTGCTAATGCGGAGTTGGAGGGTGCTCTAATTTATCGGGACAGAGCCAAAGGTTACATTAGCCTGGTGTGAGTAGACATGGAGTTCTCGGATAGAGTTGCTGGGAGCAGACAGCACTGAAAGGAGCACCTGGCCTGGACTCCCAGCAGTGCATTAGTTAGAAACAGGAGAGAGAAACAATTGCAGCACTAATGAGCCCCAGGTGAAAAGACTATTTAGCTAGACATGGGTCTTTCCTTTTTTGGGGGTTTTTTGGGGTTTTTTTTTTTTTGGAAAATGCTAATGTTTTGATTGATGAGCCAAATTGTTTGACATTCCTAATTGTTTATTACAATAAAACATACCTTTTGTGTTCTTTCCCTCTAAAATACAGGTTGCTCACTACTAAAAACATATGAATGAGGGGAAAGAAATTCCAGACACATACTGGAAGCCACTTGGTGAGATAAAGCTCTGTATCATATCCCGTGTTTGCTGAGTGTTTATGAGTCAGAGCAGTGCAATGGGATTCCCTGTGAGCTAAAAATGGCTTATTAAGCATTTACAATAAAAATTTTCATATAATTGCTTCTTTTGAGAGTTCGTATTCCTCTTTTTCTTTCAAGCAAGCCTTTTTTTAGTGTGTCATTAAAAAGTGCTTTTGATAGCCACAAATATATGTATTAAATTACGTATGTGTTGATGTGGATAGGTTTATTCTGTCAAATTGGTCAGTCTAATACACATGTATATGTATGGAGTGAGCTGCTAGCTAAAAGCAATTGTTGCTACCCTTTGACATTATTTTATTAATTTATTGATGGTTTATTTTATGTACAAATATTTTAGAATTGTCAGCAATAAAGAAACATAGAACTATAACTACCACAGCAGAAAATATTATAAGAATGGATTTTCACATCAGCAATAAGAAAAAGGTCACATTTGTATATAATCCTTTTTCAGCATCATGTAGCTTTTGGCCGCTGAGAGGATCCACATTGGCTTAAATATGGGGCAGACTTCAATTTTAATCACCATGGTGCAGAATTGTATAAATCTGTGTTAATGCTTCAGCAGAGTCACTGTAGGTCACCTCCATGGCACTGGAGTCATCCAGATACATCTCTAGAACTGAGGTCAGGTTCTGGCCATGGATTTGTTTTCCAATTTTCCCAGGGTGAATGATCAAGCCAGGGGTAAGAATGGGCCCTCACTTTCTGCTTTTGCAAGGGCCTGGCTCTGAGTCATTGAAATATTTTCTAGATCTTGAAATATGAAATATTTTCTGCTGTCCATTCTTGCTTGCTTATGGCTAACCATTTGCACCAGGTTAACCTGTGTAAAGAAAAATCTCTTTGACAAACAGTGAAAGGATTAGACATGGCAGAAGACCTCACATGAAATGCTCTGAGACGAATTGTACTTATTTCTTCTAATTCATGCAATAACTTCACTGCCTGTATTTCAGCACAAAAAGGGAGCTTATTTTGGCAGTGCATGATTAGCAGTCATTCATTATAGGATCCTAGTTAGTATGTTGTCATTACATACTGTTACTTAGTGCCATTGGGGTAGGGAGATTTATAGGGGCTGCCTCAAAGCCAGTAGATGTCAACCTCAGTTCTTGGTTGACGTCTCTTCAAAGCAGTTGTGAGTGGCAATGAAATAATAATGGCAGAATTCACACCTGGACAGTGACAATGCAGTGTCTGCTAGCATGAGGTGTCCCAGTGATAAAACAATCTGTGGAGCCCATCGCTGCTAGTGCAAATGAGGAAATGGAAACTAAAACCCCTAAAATCAGAAATTAAACCGGCGTGGGACTGGGCAGATAGGAATTAAATATTAGAGAATGTCCGCAGTGAAAACTCTCCAGTGTGAGATTCTGGTCTTTTAATTTAACACCAGATCTAATCAATGTGAATAAGCTCTGGGAAATTCACTTTGTATTCAGCGAGGATAATCCATCATGATTCTTATAATACGCTGCATTCATTATGAATGGTATGAAAACAGACTATACCATTTTTAGCTAGAACTGGTAGGAAATGCACCTGCTGATAAACCCATCAATTTTAATATGCTAGGGAGCTTAAATGGGCAAAATCAGAGTTATGAACCATCTCTATAACGCAGAACAACTTTCTGGTCTTCCCCACAGGAGAACAGTGACCATACCAAGCTTTAGTGGTTTATCTTGACTATGCTCTGCCTAAACCAAAATCTCAGCTGCTAGACAGCTGTGAAAGATCAAGCTCAATTTTTTTTTTTCTTGACATTGAATTTGAAGGGTGAATCCAAAGGCCTAACAGATCCATTCCATTGCCAAGGGTTTTTTTGCCAGTTGATATAAGTATGCATTGGATCTTCAGAAATTTCTCATTACCATGATGTCGGTCAGCCAAAATATAATCTGCTCAGCAGCAGAACTGTCACACTCTTGCTCCATTTCTGCACCAGATGGATGGGTTCACAATAAATTCTCATCTTGGTCCCTGGACTGGAAACCTCACATAAGAATTGACTTTTTAGAGGTTTTGTTTTACAAGGTGCTTTACCCCAGTGAGTTTCTAGTTATCTCCTGGAACAGAATTGCTTGAATTCATATCATGTTCTTCCCCTCCCTACCCATGCAAGACACCAGCTTGTTTTCTGCTACGAGCTCTAAGCTATAAGCCTGTATTTTGTTGGCTCTTTGCATTCATCTGGCCATTTCAGAAACAATTTGCTTTTCCTAAGAAGACTTGTCTTTACTTACATCCAGGCTTGTTCCCAACTTCTATTGTTTAAATCTTCAGCTTTGACTACATTTCAGCTGATGATTTCGTCTTTCTCATAACAATTTTGGATGAAACTTCCACAAATGAGTCATTTGAACCAGATTTGCCCTTGCTAATTTATTGGCTGCTGTACAGAGATGGTTGATGAAATCTGACTGATTCAGATGTTAATTAGAGGCAAAGTACGAAGTTAAAGAATTCTGGAAACAGGGATTTTATTTTATATTGAAGAATCTTTACACAGATAACTGAAATCTTGGTTAAGATAAATCAGTTTTTCTTATACCACCGATTAAAAATTTATACTGATAAGTATATCTTGTTAAAAGCACAGTGCTCGCATTTAGTTCAAAATGATACTCCAGGGAACCAGCAGCAAACTACATGCACACTGCTGTGGCAGGGAATGCAGCACTTAAAAAATTAGATAGGAGATAATATAAAACTAATATAATTTAATATAAAAATAATCCTATTAGAAGCATGGTGAGATCTCAGGACCCCTGGAAATGAGGATATATATTTACATAGAGCAATGATATGGTCCTGGCTGCTATGTTATACATCTTAATCAGATTACCTATTGCAAGCAGAATATAGTTGATATTGAAAATGTTCCACTGAAGGATGACAAAGTGGCTAGCAGCAGGGTAGCTGAGTTCAGGCACTGATTTACATCAGAGGTGGGTTTAGAGTTTTTTAATGTTGAACTGCAAGCATGAAAGTGGCTTGACTATTTGTAAAATCATTTCAGCATTTATGGTTTTACAAATCTGAATTAAAATTCAGAATAAACTTTATTACGATAGCTGCTTTTACTTTGCTTTCATTTGTTGATTTATGTATTTTGCACTGCTGTTGGTAGGATATTTAACTTGAAATTCATGAAAGTATTATAAGCTATGAAGGTTAAAGCCCAAATCCTGTAAATGGTTATGCCTGCATTACTGTATGGTAAAGGCTGTACCTAGTGTAAATGTATTCCTTTTAGTGGAATAAAGTTTTTGTCATAGTAAAGCAAAGTTGATTTCAGTTTCAGAAACGCTAAATCTTACTTTAACTTTAAATAAATTAATGGACTTGTAACTTAAATATACATATGTATGTATATAGACACATATGCATCTATATGTGTGAAGATATATACATGTATGTGTGTGTATACATATATATTCAGGACAAATTTTTCAAATATAGGAACCCAAGTGAGTGCTGATGAGGGATGTCAGAGTGATGTAGCTGTTTTTATCAGTGCATCTTTCTCCAGCTAATACACTGTATTTGTCACTGGGCTAACGAGCACTAGTGATGTATGTCACTAACGCTGCCCTCTTCTACATCAAGCTCCTCAGTGTTGCACTGTGGAGACACATCTCACATGACTAAAGGATACTAATTTCCTTAAAAATCCTGAAGGAAAAGTAGGCCTAGACAAAACATCTGGGCTTTTTATAACTGTGGAATTTCTATACAGGGGAAGAGAGCTTTGGCTGCACATACAGCCTAAGTCCATTTATGTCTGAAAGTGTGTTTTCCTCATAATGAAGTTAATTAGGCCTCAAGCTTTTTTTTTGTGCCTGCATAGGCATTTCAAATATAAACCTTTTCAATTAAGATCTTTTATTTCTAATCTAAAATGTAACTGATACTTAAGAAAACAGTTGGATAAAGCTTGCACGAGAATAAATTAAGATCATAAAACCAGAAAAGAAGCAGAAAATTATCATTTTAAAACATCATTTCTCAGATGAAGAAAAACTTACTCATACTTATTTTAACTGAACAGTTAAAAACACTGTGACACAGCCCTATTTAGAAAATAATTATAAGGACTTCATAGACAGGTATTTGACAGGCATTGTCTTGGAGATACGTCCACAGAAAGAAAGCCTTTGATATGTGCCACGCACATCAGTCTCATTATTTTTCTCCCTAACAAGAGTTCACCTAATCAGGAGCAAGCTGAAAGATCTTTTTTTCAAGTTGCTGTAAATAGAGAGGTCAGGGAGAGGGATATAACCTTCCATAAGTGCCTCCCTCCCTCCTTAACCTTGCCCCTTGGCTGTTGGGAGGTTTACAGGAGCTCTGGTTCTCCTCACACTCGACACAAGGAGTCGGATGCTCCCAGTGCACACCCTATTATTACTCAGACTCGATTTTGCTGCACAGTTAAAACCAGTGAGATAAGATGGGAAATAATTGAGAGTACGACAGCTGCAGCCTCTGCCAGGGTGCTCAAATTTCTGGTGACTAAGTCCTGGGGAAGACATTTTTCAGTCACTTGAAGATAACTGCTACAAATGTGATCCTCCCGTTTCATCCACTTGGAATTAAATTTTTAACCTTTTGTTTTAAAAAAAAAGCTCTTTAAAATTCATGTCTAGTGTCCTTCTACATATTCATGCTATAGGCCTGCTGAAGGGGACAGGAAAGGTGAACCTGTCTGTGGGAAAGGAGCATGAGAGCACTGGGAACTAGCTGAAGGACATCTTTCCCAGGAGATGGCTTTGGGATGTCCCAGCCCAAACTGAGAAACTGTCAGCTTTCTTTCCAAAACTGCTAAGTGCAATTGTTATACCCAAAGAAAAGTTTGGGGGTTTTGCCATGAATTGGGTTACGCTGACTCTTGTTAATCTATCTGAAACAGATCTTGTTCGAGGGACTTTTGACTGAAGCAGCACTCATCTGCCTTTGCTAGAAGAAAGTGAGAATAACTGCCAAAGGATGTAGGAGGGAGGAGGTCTTGGCTTTTCAAGCTTTAGCTTTGATTTATCAGTGCAGGAAGAATGCTGGACCTTCAAGTTTGGCCCTCATGAGAGGAGTCACAATAAATTTCTCCTATATTACTTCTTACTCTCATCCCTTTAGCGCTAGTAAGAGAATTAACAGTTCTAAACTCCAAAGTGAATGTCTGGCTACTGCAAACACTCTTTTTAAAGGACACGATGTTGGTCATGCTGTGTTGCACTCCAGTGATTTCACAGTAAATATCCTTGCAGGCGAGACTGAGAAACATTTGCTCATCATATAAGTCAGGAATTTGAGCCCTTTACCAACATGTCTTTCGCTTCCACACAGTTATCCTGTGATAAGAAAAAAATATAGAGATGTATTAGGGAAGAGGAAGTATTCTGCTAGTCAGCTCAAAATGTAAAAATCTCCTCTATTTGAAAGGGGTTTTGTACAGACACTTTGCTCTAGAAACTTGTCCTACTCAAATATTTCCCATCCCAATACATATAGTAGAGTGTATCCTGGAGGACTGAACTTTTACAACTATAGACATAAAAAATTATAGCAATGTGGAAATCCTGATCTCCAGTTATTTATTTTAACCAGATTGACATAAGAAATTATCAAGAAACGTTGTGATACAGAAGATAATCTTACATTGTTGACCAATGGAGGTACAATCCATGGAAATTTTGTATGAAAAAAGCTCCCCATGATATATTTAGAAGCTGTTTAGACTTTATTTCCAACAGGTATGCACTAATCTTATGAAAATATACTGACCCTGCTTATACCTTACATCTCAGAAAGAAGACAACCTATTTGCACTCCTTTACCCTGTTGGTCATCATTCAAAGTAATAATTTAATTCTGGCTTTACTGGGTAATTTTATTATTACTTTTAGGGAAAATAAAAAAGGAGTTTGGTTTAGCTCAAGAAATTACACTGAAATTTTATCTGGTTCTAGTTTCGATAGTTAATAGTTGTAAAGTAAATATATTTTTATCACTACATTTGGCAGCCCAAAGAATTCCCAGTTAAAGCTGGAAGGAATCAGAGTAAAGAGCTCACTTTGGAATGTAACAGCTTAATCTTAGGAGTATTTATATGGACTGGATGTTTAACATTATGTTTTATGGGTAGTCAATTGTATCTGCAATGAAGTGAAAACCTTTTGTGATAGCTGAGAATAGTCTATGCATAGAGTGAATCAACAAACAAATTTAAATGGTTTTGTTCTTATTGGTTTCTGATATGAGCATGCAAAATGCTGAACCCTTTTGATTCCAACAAATGCAACGGGACTCTATCAGAGCTGTACCATCCATGACCTGGCTCTTGCTAGAATGTTTTTAAAATAAATGCATACTGCTAAAAGGCAAATACCAAATAAACCAAAAACTTCTCAACCACCTAAAAAGCGGACATTTTTCAAGTGAAGTGCGAAGGCAAAGCCCATAATTTCTTGGCCCTAGTTTTTCAAATCAGTGCCAACTACCTATTCAGCAGCTGTTCTAAGTCTCTAGGATGTATGTAGTGTACTTGCATGGAACAGCTGGGCAGTCCAGAAATCTTATCTATTTTTTTCTAATTTTTCACTTTAAAGTTTATTGATCAATGCATTAGGAATATAAAGCATAAAAAGCCACAGTTTACCTTGATGGTCAGGCACAGACTGCAGAATCTTCTGGAGGACACCAAGGCAGTGCTAAAGGTCAGCCTGTCTTGGCAGCAAATCAATGCATTTTTGCAACATGACTAAAGACATCTGAAGCTTTGTTCAGCACTTCTTTTCCTTCCCCCACTCTGAAATGACATCACTTCATTCTTTGCACCGAACAGGCAGTGCTGGTTTACTTATTCAGGTGATTTAAAAGATCAGTGAAAAAAACGTCCTAGTACCTAGAACGACCACAAAACAAATCTAAGCTATGTAATACACAAGAAGTTGTAAGGAACGTAGGTGTGTGACCTGTGGAGATCTTTTTTGAGAAGACCTGCTATGTTCACCAAGCTTTCATCTGACTGTGACCAGTGTCTGCTTGAGTGCAACCAGTTGCAGCAGTGAGGCTTCACCAGTGGTGTTCAAGCACCAGCTGTTAGCACAGAATTTCTGTGCCTATGCTGGCTTTTTATTAACTTTAACATTCACATAGTCTTGTTCTGCTGATACCAGCCTTTCCATGGCATGAGTTTACAATGCAATGCACTAGGGAAAATGGCTAGGAACAAAATTTCTTGATTTACCTTAACACAAATTTGGTCATTCATAAAATGACCAGTACCCTTCTGAACCTGTCACTCACTAAAACCAAGAACCACAGGTGTGCATGCAACTATCCCCTGGGAAAAGGAGGAGAAGAAAAGGAAAACATCTGCAGAAGATAAAAACAACCAAAGCAAAACCTGATTGTTTTGCTTATAGTCCTTCCACAAAGTGTTTAGACTGAAAGACTGACCTCTAGGTGCGCGATATGCTACCTTCTGGGGTATTGGCGCTCTGATCATTCAGACTGGGGATTTGCTGGAGTGCTCCATAGCTCCTCTGCAGCTTGCAGACAACCTCTTCTTGGAGGTACACCAGAATCTTGATCCTGTGCACGAGTCAGCCTGTGGCTTGTATGACACCAGACCCACCTGGGACTAGAAGTGCTCCCACATTCTCCACTCTAGGGCTGCATGAATGTCTGCACGCCCCTCGGTCTCCCAGTTATCTGTAGCCAAAGGAATTGCAACATGACAGTATAGAAAAGAATGGTAACTTCAAGCATGTGGTCTATGTAAGCTTGGAGCTGCAAGAGCAGAATGTGTTTTTACCTATGGTAAATCACGGTGCATTTGCAAGTATCTGTGCTTATGCATTTATTAAGTCTCTAGTGTTTATGTTGTGGGGAAGGAAGTACAATACCTCCTCAGAAATTTCTAAACAAAAATCAAAAGTAGTGTTTCCCAGCCTCCTGTCCTGGAGCCATTAGTCAACCACGCAGTATTAGATACGTGACAGGCAAGATGGTTGTAAACATGTTCTTCCACAGACAAAAGACTCACATGTGCAAGCTAGCAAGCAAGCAAAGGAAATAGAGAGAAATAAATGTAATAAATGAATAGTCTTATTTATTCTGATTTTTAGGAAATTTTGTAAAGGGTCAAAAAAATTGTTTACTGGTTTATTTCAAGAAAGGTGGACACTGATTCAGTTAAAGAAATGTTGAGCAGTTCTGGTCCAGAAAGTCCAGACTAGAAGAAGATTCAAAGCCTGATTCTATCAAAGGTCTGAATTCGGTCTGCGTGCACATCATCTACAATAGAGGCTTAATTTAGGTGTATCTGCATATGTAGATGATCTGAATAGAGTTCTTAAGCATTGATGTAGTGTCAAACTGTAAAAAGCATAGATTGTTTGTGTTTATATGTTTTAATGTTTAAAGCTATGTGCATTTGATGCTGCAGATTGAGGAGCAAGACATGGATAAACTCCCTCCTGCCAGAAACAGAAGGCATTGTATGTGGTATCATCAAAAGAGAACAAGGAAGTATGACGGCGGGGTAACAGCCTTAGAAATCAGAGTTAGTTGAAGTGTTAATTGAGTCATGTTCTTTTATTCATTCAGCTCAAATGATATACTCAGTCCTGTGCAAGGCTGAGAAGAAGACATGATCTTTGTCCTAAGGATCTTACCATGTAACTGAACGGACCAATGAAAGTATAAAGGCAAATCTATCAGAGAAAAATTAATCCTAGCGGGTTTTAAACTCCTTTGACTTCTTTCTTTATTTTCCCAGAACAGGGGTCTGGTGCTTTGGGGCTAGAAACAACTTTCTGAAGAGTAGCTTGAAGGAAAATAGTTGACAGAGTCCCTTCTTGACCAGTGCTATCATGTCAAGAAAAGGAAAGAAAAGAGAAAAACTTGTATTATGTTTGGGCACTAGCCCAAGAATATGTGGAGGAGGACTCTCATCCCAGAATACACTTCAGGCACAGCCCCTAAATCTCAGTAAATTGTATCTGGGTTCTTATTTTTCTCAGTTGTAAAATAGGCTTAATTTTAAGGCATGACAAAAGCTCGTTCATCATCTGCCAAAAAGCACTTAGATATTGCATGGCAATAAGAGGGCATGTGCAGAGTTATTGGGATGGTTGATTTTATTAGTGTGCATTTTTGGCATTCTGTACAGGCATGAACCTTCAGCAGAAGCTGGAGCAAGCAATTTTTGCCAATCTAATCAAGAGAATGGTTATGGTTCATTTCCAGGGGCCTGAGGACCACACATACTATCATAAAGGATACCACCATTCTCCAGACCCTTCTTCTCAATTCAGTTCTTTGGTTCAACTTCTCATCAACACCTACTGTAACAGTGCTCTTCTTCGAGACAAGCCTTGAGGGAGAACATGCGGGTGAGATGATGCTTTCCCATCATGTGTGGGAGCATTTCTGATTCATATATTGCTTTCTATCTACACTTATTAGGCAGAATGAAATCCTTTGAATTGGTATTGACTGCCTTTATTTCGACAAAGTTCATTACAATGGAAGTCTTTAATGTAATGCTTTATTACATGGGCATCTTTTTTAGACCCCCTTCTTGTGTGGTGCATAGGGCCAACAAATCTAGGTGATCACAACAATCTCTTCCAGCCTCAAGATCAATGAATCTCAGCTAGCTCTCCTGAAACCCATCAGATGTTTTGAGGTGATTTTGTCAGTCTTTTAGTAATTACTTAGTTCTCAGAAATGCACAGGACTTTTTCTTTTTTTCTCTGAAAAAATCCACATATATTGGTTTGTCAGAAGTAAAATCTTATGTGACAGCATAAGCCAAACACCTTTGCTCTAGGGGGAGAATTTGAATTTAATGTTCCCTTTTAGCGATAGCTTGGCATTCTCTTTATTCAGATGCTGTGAAAAATTATACACAAATCTTTCAAAAAATTATCACCTACTAATATCTCAAATCAAAAATTTTACCATAGTACATTCTGGGAATTATGCCAGGTAACGAAACCTTTACTTAATACATCATTTTATTACTCTGCCACTTAAATGCCACTTAAGACTTTAAAATAGTTGCTGAAAATGATAAGTTTATTGTACATATGCATATCTATTACTCTTAGCTAGTACTAGCGGGAGTTTGACTCTGTCAGCTAAGATGAGCCTGACTGTTGTGGATGTCACCACTAAGTCAGTCCAAGCCTGCATGCTTTATTTGGCTTCCTCTGTGGTCATTAGGTAAAAGGAGGAAATGAATTCTGATCCATAACGATTCAGCTACATCAGGCTTATTTTTTTGCCCTCTGCAAATGATTTTTTCTTGCCCAACTGAGTAATCTTGTCCATATGCAAGGGAATCCCACAGATTTACTTGAATGAATTTTTCAAAGCAACAGTCAGATAAGAGGTATGAGCAGTGACCATTTTCACTGTCAGATGGAAGTGTGGCCCAGTCCAAGGGGTTTCACTTTGAACGCTGGGCTGTGGATGCCCTCTTTAGGAGTCCATCCTTACTACAGCTGTTTACTGAGATGGGCTGTAAGGGCAGGATTCGTCTCTCCCAGTGGAGGTGTCTACAGGGCAGATGCCTTCATCCAAGCTAGTGTCCTAGGCTCCCGTTACAATCAGCACAGAGACCGGGCAAAAGAAGTGATTGTTTCACTATAGTCAGAGTTGGTCCAGCTTCACCTCAAGTACTATCTGCAGTTTTGGGCTTCACAATATAAGAAGGATATAAAAATATTATAATGTGTCCAACGGAGAGCAATAAAGGTGAAAGAACCAGAGGGCATGACTTATGAGGAGTGGCTGAGGATATTGGGTTTGTTCAGCTTAGAGAAGAAGAGATTGAGGGGTGACCTCATTGCTGTCTACAGCTTCCTCACGAGGGGGAGCAGAGACGGAGGTACTGATCTCTGTTCTCTGGTGTCTGGTGATGGGATACAAGGGAATGGCTTAAAGCTGCTCCAGAGGATGTTCAGATTAGATATTAGAAAAAAGTTCTTCACTGAGAGGGTGGTCCAGCATTGGAACAGGCTCCCCAGGGAAGTGGTCATAGCCCCAAGCTTGTTGGTGTTTGGACAACACTCTTAGATACATGCTTTAACTTTTAGTTTTCCCAGTGTGGAGTCAGGAGTTGGACTGGATGATCCTCATGAGTCCCTTCCAACACAGGATATTCCATGATTCTATAATTCTATGGCTGGCACTTGCAAGGAACGGTTAACTTCAGCCTAAAGGAGATGGTTAAAACTGGTCAGTTGCTGGTGTTTGCTATGCCCAAGAAGCGCCTGTTTCTCTGCACCATATAGCAAAAGGGAGACGCAGTACATGTCTGCATTGCAGAGTCTTAAGTTACCGTTAGAAAGATCTTCATAGAGTTATGGCTAGTGCAATACATTTGACTTTTTCCTTTGGTTCTCAGACTTTTTATTCTTTTTTTTTTCCTGGAAGTCGTCTTTTACTTACTCCTCATCTTGACAATGGTTAGACAATATAGCATGTATGTGTACTGCTGTTCAATAGGATTTTCTGTTTTAGTAAAATATGCTTCAGCAGAATTGCAAGGAGAGGGTTTAGTTTTGTGATCATCCCAAAACTGGTTCAGATAAGGGACTCACAGGTTAATCTGGATAATGACATATGTAATAGTTAATTTATGATCTTGTGTTTTAGTTATCAAGAATAAAGACTGTCTAGTTCAAAGGAGGGAAATCAAGACCCTAGAATTTAGAGAACTGTATTTTGAACAAGAGAATATAACCAGTATTGTCTCAAACATTTAGAGTTACACCTAAAATGAAATTCTAACTTCTTGTTCACCTCTACCGATGTTCATGTCTGGACTGCTATCTGAAAGATTCGATTTCAGAGATTCTTACATTAAAAGATGTAATCTCAGAAAGGCCCAGTGTTATCACTCAGTTTGATTTCTTGTTTGTCTCATTCCTTTAATTTCATAGGTTGTAGCCTTAACTGTTGTATGAACACATACTTTGAATCCTCCCATATACTTTGAATCCTCCTTAGCCTCTTTCAGTAAGTATTTTATATTTTCTGCCAAATAATTTTAGTAAATGTATGAATGGAATCTCATTCCAACCACAGTTTTTATTGACATTTCCCTATTTAAGTCACAGCTTAAGACCTATCTGATAGGTTATGTTCAATATTTAGGCATCTAATGATTTTACACTATATCATTTTTTTATCCAATCTTTTTAATTTTAAGTATTTGACAGAAACTCTTTCACCACTTGCAGTGACTTAAGAAGATACCTCTTCCTTACAGTGTGTGAGACCGAATTACTCCAAAGATCATTTTGGAAAATGAGGATTGTTAAAGAGCAAATATGAAAGCTTCAAGGAACTTATTGAAAATATTTTTCCTCTTGCAGTCTCCCAAGCGTAATGTACTTCTATCAGAAGGGGTTGGGGTTACGTCTCCATCACTCCTGCATTCTGCAGTCACAGCACAGATTATACAGCACTGTGTTTTGAACAGGGAAATACAATTTCCTTCTTATATCGTTTACCTCTTTCATTGTTTGATTGTAATGAAAGTAAGTTCCCGCTCTAAAAGTGTATCATTCACCCTTAAAGGAATACTTGGGCTGAAATTTGATATACAACCTGCTGGTCAGGGAACAGGCATGCTTTGCTTTGTATGGTGCTTTGCAGGTCTGTGCAAAACCAAGCTAGGCATTTTCATGTTCATACTTTCTGTTTATCTCTACCAAAAAAAACCCCCTCTGTCTTTTTTCAGCAACATAATACATGAATGAAAGGGAAATCTTTTTTTAAATGCCAAGGACATAAGTTAAAAAAAAAAAAAAATCAGTAAGTTATGTGCAAACTTGTTCCCATTAGATCTAATATAAAGAATAGGATTTTAGTATATATGTAGTCTTAATTATGGTCCTTCAGCAACTGACTGAACTAGTGACCATGCAATAACTATTTTACTGCTTGTGAAGATTTGAAATGGACTCAACACAACAAGAGTTTACGTACTGTTGGATCTTTTCCCTCTTACAGTTTAATGACTGGTTCAGTATTTAATTGAGAAAATACTGTTATTTTTAAGGCTGTTGCATAATAAAGGAAAATTTAAGAAGGAGCCAGTCACACGAGGTGTTGAGATATTAACCTATCTTGATTTCAGAGAAGGTTGAGCATGTTCACCACTTCCTGGAAGGAACTCCTCTTACATGAATTCAGCTACCTTTTCTACAAAGCTCTCAAGCATTCGCTTATTCCTTTGGCCCTGGCCTGGCCTTATCCCGTTCCACTCTCAGGTGTGGGAGCATCTGATTCACACACTAAATTCAACTTTTTTTACAGGCAAAACCAGATCGTTGTAGGTACTTTTGTATATGTGAATTCTCTTTGAAGCAGGAAAATGATTTCCAGGAGATTTTTCCTCGAGATACTTCTTTCTAATAGCTAGTGGCCTGAAGAATATGTAAGTCAGCGATATCATCCACCCTGTTCCCTTACAAGTTCTTTCCGTTATCTGACACCTCTAGCGCTTGCTGAAGTAATCTGTCCTCCGGGTTCCTCTCTCACTGACTCTTCCCCTCTTTGTCTGTCATTCCCTGCTCCGTAACTTCTTCTTACTTGGGTCTTGTCCAGCTTGCTCCCCTATGATCTTCTACTTTCTCTTTCATCCTCATCCCAGACTGACTCTGACTCTGTGACTGCAAATCCACTGACAGCTATTAAATATACAGCAATGCAAATCAAATCCCACAAGGAAAACCCAGCTAATTATGTGCCGACTCCCTTGCTGGTACCAAGACTCAGTTTCTCTCATCAATCATCCCCAGGACTCTACTGACTATCAAAGCCTGTTGCGTGTTAGTGACTCTCCTCCGTGCCCCCTTCACACACTATTCAGTCTCTTTCTTTAACCTCAGTAATTTGCTGAAATCTTCCTTTTGAACATTGGAAGATTCATGGATCCACTATTATCTTGAGCCAAGATGCAGAAACTCAGCTTGATTTACCTTCAACCTTCCTTGGCCTGTTTTAAATCTACTGATGCACTCTCCATTCTCTGTGGTTTCTCATTTCACTGTTAAATCCTCCAATCATTTGGAGGCTTTCCCTTGTTTTCAAATGCTGCAAGCTTTCTTGTGCACTTCAGGGCATTTGGCTAGCTTGCCTCATTTCTGCTGGTTTTGGCTAAAATGCTGTTTCATTCTGATTCTTTTTCTGTTTCTTGCTGTCAGTCCAAGCTCTACAGGACGGAAGAAGATTAGTTGTTTCTCCTGCCTAACAAGTGATCAGACCCACCTAGAACCACAAATGTAAACCGTGAGGATTCCATTTGTACCAGACCGAGTCAAAGGCAGCTGCTGATGGGATCTCTTGGCAAATTTCCCCAAAGACAGAGACATCCTAAAGCCTGGGTCTGCGGCTCAGGGGGCAGGCTGCTAGGAGCCTGTTGATCCTCACCCAGGCAGATATGCAGCCCTGGGTGATTCAAGAAGGCTGGTGACACCAGGATTTTAGTGCCCGCAGGTCCAGGGTGGACACACCATGCTCTGCGTGCAGGCGCTCTGCTGCAGAGCTGCTGCAAGAGTGCTGGAGACTCCCACAGTCCCACCTGGGGCTGGGGTTTCCTGAGCTGCCCACCGAGGTGTAACCATGTAGGGCCAGCCCCAAGTTTTGTCTGTTCCCCTCGCAGTGGGAGAAATAAGACGGACAGTTTCAGCAATGGCATGGCCTGGAGTGAATTACTGGGCGCCGAATATACCATGTTTGCTGGGTTAAGAACAACATAGTCTCAGAAATTCTAGTTTGATGGGAGTTTTTTCATTTGCATCATAAGCAAAATATTATTATTGAAATCTTGTATACAACAGAAAACTCCCTTTTTTAGCAACTTTAATTGTCACTCCAGGTGTCCGCTGTTACATTTCTACTGTACATTTTACTGTAGAGTGATTACATTCTAATTCCAAGCGTTACTGAAGAAGCATTTTTTGTTCATTTTTTTAAATCTTTTCCACAATCTTTTGTTATCTTCATATAATGTAACAGGTAGACATTGTGACATTGATGGGCATTTATGCATAGTTGATGCATTTGGCTTGATATTACTATACATATAAATATATATATAAATATAAAATATATATATAAAAATAGTGTCAGCGCTAAGTAGTAGTATACATCTTTTGGCTAATGCTTTGTCAGGCCAAGGGATAAGAACTGGGTCATTAAATCTTGAAAGATGACAATAAAAGCAAACAAAAATATGGAAGAAAATATCCCTCCTGAACAATTTTCCCTCTTTAGTCAGCAGAGATGGCAGGAGCTTGTATAAATGCAGTTTCTACCATTAAACTTGCTACTGCCAAAGACAACCTTAAAGAAGATTAGACCTGGGCAGGAAAGGGTCCGAGGGTAATTCACACAGCAGTGGGTGAGCACTTCCATGGCAGAGACTTCAGTTTCATTGCACTGGATTTTAGCAAACTTGCAAGAAAACAACCTATAAGCTGTACCATTTACCTGTGTGTACACAATCCTAGACCATCTGAGAAGACTTCCCCTTCATCTATTTACGTTATGGAAAAATGAGGGAATTGAGACAGGAAAATGATGTTCAGAATCTATTCTTTTTGCTTAAATCTGTGTAATTTGAATGTCTCTACAGCTGCCAAGGTTGGATCACAATGTATCTAAAATATGGATTAAACTTTTTTTGTTTACTGTGCTTCTGGAGCTCTTAAGAAAGTTCTTGGGGCCTGATTCTGCGGTTCTTGGGGGGATTGAAGACCCAGAGCCCTTTCAGTTGACAAAAGCCTGCAAACTCCAGCCTTATGTGGCTTTGTGTGTTGTTTGAATGTTCCCTGCTGGAATTTCTTCTTCTTTCTCATTGCACATGTATACATTACAAAAAATAGAAAAAGAGAATATCATTAGTTTTGGCATCACTGGAAAGAGTTTCATTATGGCTGCATGGCTTGCAAAAACCTGCCAAAAGCCACAGGGAAGCTTAGTAAGAAAAATAACTAATTTTAGGTAATTAGCATATGCCCAATACAAAGCCCATGGAAGCCTACAGAGAGACTGCTACTGACTGAAGTTACAGAAACCTTTGGATCAGAGGGGAAATTAATTAATCTGTGTTTTCCCAGGTCCACTTCTCATGCCCAGGCATAGCTTCCCATTGACTTATAATTCAACTCTGGAAATTTCACGTCCCACCATCATTTTGGAAAGTTTTGGATTCGTTGTGGGATATTTAACAGCTTTGTGTCCTTGGCAAAGTGTCCTTGACAAAGTCCTTGACAAATGACAGGGGCATGTTACAGAGTTGTGCTTCTTCAGAAGTCATCTGTAAATCAGGATCATACACGTAATCACACATCTAATGTCCATTGGCGTGTCTCATAGCAATGTACTAGATGACTACTATAAATGTGACCTAGGCTTTTTTAACTAAAACTAAAAAAGCTGAGACCAAAATAGCTACCAAACAGTTTCTACAATTCCTATATTTATCAGCTATGGTGCAGAATTATTTTTCATTGTAACATGAACACCTGAGCTGGCCCTTTAATTAGGAAAAAAAACAAAAAAGCCCTACAGCAAAGTTGTCAAAACATTCTTTTTCAAGCAGTTTACCCACTTTCACCTAGGTAGTCAGTGGCTTTTTTGGGATTGAAACCATGATCTTCCTAATATCTTACAAATAATCAATGTAGGAGGAAAAAAATCTATTTGAGGAAATTCTTGTAGAGTTCAGATAGCTATTAATAAAATAAAGTTTTCGTATGAATGAAAGCATTAAGCTTATATGTCATAGTAAAGACAAACTGGGAATATAAATTACTGTCAGTAATTATTGAAGCATCCAGTATTCTCAAAAAGAAATCCACTACGCTGTTACAGAGACTGAATAACATTTCAAAGTATTTTTAATTAGATTTTGTACTTAACCTCTTCTGTGACCAGTTCTTTGTAAATCCCTTCTATTTCCTGCTACCATGCTGTGATACTGCTTTCTTATGAATGAGAGACTAAGTAAACCAGCTGTGCTGAATATGCAAGTGATTAAGGAATAGTTTACTATAAGTTACAGATTTGTTAAAGGAAAGTGGTCTATACCTGTTCCTAGTGTTTGAAGCAAGTATTTAAAAACTCTCCTTTTACCAGGTTCTACAACTTCACTAACTTTCAGCCTATAAAACACCACATGGCTGACACCAGGGTGGAGTATTTTCAAAAACGTCCACTTACATAATCTTTGTTCCTGGATTACTGCTTTATTTCAAAAGGCTCCTATAACAAAGTTTTTCTGCTTATGTCTGAAATTTGCTGTGTATCTGTTTAGTCAAGAAATTCCTAAATGTCTCTGCAGAAATATGGACACTAGTACAGACGCAGAGCACTGTAGTAGAGAGTTCTGCTTAGCTTCTTGCTCAGTGTGCTGGTGCCATTTTCATGTGAAATCTAGATGTACAAAACTTCCTCTTTTCTTTGCTACTCTCCCATTTCCATTCAAAGTAATTCATTCCCCACAACCTGCAGCTTTCCCTGTGCTGTGCCAGTTTAGGTGATAAGGGAAGCAAGGTCCTGTCCACATCCAGGTACAATACCATCAGTAAAATATGCACGTTATATCTACCGTAAAATTTTCAGCTATGTAAATTACTTACGTTAACTTCCCTAGATTTTGCTTCTTCTAGACAAACCTCTTGATTCCTGGAAGTATGAGGGCTTTCATTTCTTATTTATTTATTTATTTATTCAGTAGAAGAACCACTTGAATTAAGTCACTCACATTGGATCCCAGCTCAAAACTCTAACTTCGAAATTGGATGGTAGCTCAGCATTAAGTTTTAAAAAAAATTGCCTTAGTCTATGCTCTCCTCGTTGGCTTTCATAAGCGATGGGAACAATGGGATTCACAATGCACCCCAAGGCTAGCAGAGAATTACCAAAACGGAGGATGCCTCACAGCAAACACTCCACCAGCAGCTCCCTCTTAAAAACTTTCAGTTTCATGAGCCTGCTTCATCAGGAGAGAGGCACTTCACTTTCAAGTGAAATGATCTGGGGATTTCTGAATGAAAATTCGAGTTCCCCCTAGCTGCTTTAGAGAAGCCAAAGTTGCCAATAACTGCCAGAGTCTAGAGTCACAACACCTCCATTTACCAAACAGGCTACAATATTCCAAACTATTCTGAGTACAATGCTGTATTTAGAGTGCCTGACAGCAACCTAAACCTGGAGAGAAAGCTGTGTGGAGAATTGTGGTAGGGAGAACTGCACTCTCTTTGGAGAAGTAGCTTGCCGAGGTCGGATGGAGGTGTGCCATGGTTGCAGTTCGTACCTGGGCTTTCTGCAGTACTCTGACAACCCCAGACTGGACACCAGTGGTGACTGCAGTCATCCTGGAGGAGCGCTGACTTACTTTCCGCTCCTGTTAATGTTATCTCTGCATTGTTTAGATTTTAGTTCTCATTCAGTTTAGCTGACTCTTGCCTAAATTCACCCAGGATGGGGTAGCTTGTTCTGCTACTGTAGTCCCAGTCAGTCATACATGGTGGAGATACAGAGGCAGATGATATCAGCAAAATGAATCCAATACAAACCGAATCTTCTCTAACTCTCTGGTAGGCCCATAACAAAACTAGTCAAGGTAAGGGACAAAACAGGCCGTTACAATAAATGAGCTGGGAGTTCAACATACCAAAACAAAGCCCCAACATTTCCTTCTGTCATTACTGGCATTGGAAGAGAAGCAAATAACCTGCACATCCTTTGAAAATGTGCTGACAGATACAGATCTGTTATGACTGAAATGAGTGTAAAACCACAGTTATTGAACAAGTATCCTCAATCAATCCAAAGCTATTTCTTAAGACACAGTGTGGCTGAACCATTCATTTCTGTCCATCTTGTTTGAAAAGAGCCCTTAGGCTATGTTTATTCTAGTAAATTAAACATTCTAGCCAATTAATAACTTTAGGAAATCTTCCTGAGGACTCAAACTCAACAGTTGATATGGTTAAAGTGCTAGGAGGGTTTTGGGAATGGCTGTGGTCTGGACCAAACAGCACTCCCCTAGACAACTCCCTGGCATCTCTTGGGGGAATGCGTAGGTCATGGGCACTTCCAGGTAGGCAGCTGCATAAGATTGGCCTTTTTTGGATGATGAGAGAGTTTAATATTATGGACACAGGCTACTCTATGCTAGTTGGCCTCAAAGACAAAGAGTTTTTCTGTGCAGGTTTAATTCACTACAATAAAGAAAAATCTTAGAATTTTTTGGTCTTGCAAATGTGTGAGCTACTCGTGTGCTATTGATCTGACAGGGGTCTGGTGTCTCCAGCAGGTCTATGCCAAGTGACAGCCCAGATCTCTGCTCCCATGTTCTCTCCACCTGTGACAGCCAGCGTGCAAAGCACAGATGTGTGCATTTCCCCACAGAAAATCCAAGCCATTCCCGCCTCCTCATTTTATACCCAGGAGTAGATTCCAACTTCTGACTGTCCAGGAGCCCATTTTCCCCTTCACAAGCCCGTAACTGAAAAGCCTGATGAGTTTTTGCCGTGCCTTGCTTAGTTAAAAGATGTTTTCTGCTACCGCTTGGGGAAGGTTTCAAGGTGGCTGGCTGCCTGAGCTGCCCTCTACCTGCAGCGGGAAGATCCCAGAAGTCCTTCCTTCCCGCAGCCTCTCAGCTGTTCCTGGCTTAGCTCCTGTAGGTCCCGTTTCAAGCCAGTCTTTTCCCAGCTACTGTTTCCTGGGCTCCCTGTGGCTGCAGCAGCTGTTCACTTCTCTCGGTCTCCCTTTTTTGGGAGAGGTTTGTCCTTCTCACCAGCTGCCCTCTCCCAGCCCCCAGCGGGTCAAGTCCCAGCCCTGCTCCCTTATTTATTCCTCCTGCAACTACTTAGGAAGCCCTGCTGCTTTCCCTCCACACCCAGCTCGGAGGGTGCCGGCTCTGCCTTTGCAGCCCACTCACCACCCTTTGAACACCTTTGTCTCCCTTCACGTGCAGAGAAGGAGCCCAAGCATGGCACGACGTGGTCTTTTCCAACATGACACACTTCTCCGGCGCATTTTGTTCCAACAGAAAGTCCAGCTGACAGAAAGGACAGCTATGCAGGACATGTTGAAAAATAATTTATCATCTCTCTTACGTATAAACTTTAGGTTAAAAGGCACGTTTGCTTATTTAAAACGTCTTGGGTAAAATGTAAAACTCTGCTGTAATAAGCAATCTACCCTTTTGGCTATCAGTATTCCACATACCATCAGACAGCTGAATTCTACAGTTATGTTAATTTTTTAAATTTTTAATAATTATAGCACAATTAGTGCAGATTCTGTGAAAATGTTTTGTTGCGATAAGGCACGTCCAGTGAACTCAGTCAAAAAATCCAGGAAACTTAGCTTTTGAGTGCTGCTATAGAAGCAAAGACACAGAGAATATCTCAGAAAGTTGGTTCAGCAAAACAAAGATACGTTATTTAAGAAAGAATTTATTGTATGCAGCTATTTTAGGACAGAGTTTATCTGAAACAACTGTTTTTAACTTAGCATGCTTAGGTTTATTTTACTTTAACTGATTTCTTTGATTTGAAATGTTTATTTCAACCTTTGCACCATTTTAGATCATTTTTTACCGTAGTGAAATGTAACTTTAATAAATGGATCATCTTAATGATCAATGAGTATTTCTGCAAAGGCAGTGCATCATATTTCATAATACTGTCTTCCAGTGTAAGGCAAAACAAACTTTGCATGCAGCTCTGAAGTAAATATTAATTTGTTAAATCACGTTTGCTAAGCTCTGGATGAAAAAAAAGAAAGTCTTTTAGTCTGAACAGAATGTAGGCGATAAGTAACATTTACATTCCCTTCATAGGTGAATTTTTAAAAGACGTACAACTTCCTGTTAAGGGTCATTTATAATTGAGAGATTCCTGAAATTAAACAGTTAGATGCAATAACATTTGTTAAAAGTTGAGAAAGAAATGGCAACTTGCCACGTTCTTAAGATCATGTAATTGAGTGAAATCTGGAATTTAATACCTCAGCAGATGACAAGTTCAAGGATGACCCTGTTTTACAAAAGCCCAGTTGGAACGCATAAAGCCATCTGATTTTGGGTTTTCATGTGAAACATTTTAGAGCAGCAGGATTAATGAATGTATGAGAATGTGTCCTTGGATTAGAATGCATTCCTTTAGAATGAGAATAAGAAATATGAGAAATATCAAAAAGAAAACAAATGCAGCATTGTTAATTTCTTGCTATGTGATTGAAACACTTGTAACTAAGTGTCTATAATATGACTTCAGTAGTGGCTCATTTTCTCACAATGCACCTGCGTGTCTTGGAAACTGTTGTAAACAGTACATGATTCTGCTAAGAGACAGAGCCCATAAACTACCATTAAACTCTGCTTAGTCTTCTGTAAGTGCTGGTAGATTCCTCTTCTGGAACTAACGAGATAATAAATATAAGTCTTCTCACATTTCTAGTTTAGACCACAGCGTTTTCTATCTAAGAACAGACCTTTGTAAGGAGATGAAAAATATCATTTAAAGGCATGTGGGATACTTATGAAAACCCGTATTTGGTGAACAAAATAAACTGGAACTCCAGTTTAAATGAACACTACCATCACAGCTGCTACACAGGTCTTTATCTCCATCTTATGTTCCTTAGTTTAGTTGATCCAAGAATACCTGAGGAGCACAGGGACTGGTGAAAACTATTTTAGATCTCTACTCTATTTATTTAAAAAAAAAAAAAGAAAGAGACAGAGAGAAAAAAAAAAAAAAAAGCAGGCTAAGGAAAGCTAAGCCAAAGCAAAGCAGCAAAGTTTTCTGAATTGTGAACTAAAGTTCACAGTTTGGTTCAAAGTGTCCCAGCTGTTCCATTAGATAATTCCTTGGCTAAAGATCACTCTGTTAATAAGAATTAAAATGTTCACACTCTCTAATGACAAAGCATAACTACTGAAGAAAGAGAATTATTGCAAACATTCAAGATGCCCAGGAAGCTAACTGTTTCCCATTACCATATCTGCATCCTGAGCCAGAAAACAAACCATAAAATGCTGTTGGGTTCAGTATTTTAGCAATTTATGTAAAAAAGAGGGCAGTGTCCACAGTAACAGTGCAAAACTTCTGCTGATTCTTTCAGCAGAAAATAGTTGCTTTTTAAAGAGTTGAAGGCTGGACACTGCATTTCTTTAAAACTGGCAGGATGTATTTACTACCTCTTGTGATTGTCGTGGGTCTGATCATTCTGGAGTTCTTCTATTAAAGCAAAGTTCAGTTTAGCAAAACACTGCAGCAAATGTGAAATATCCTAGCTCTCAAAATCCAGTTCTTTGGAAAGACACTAAAAACACCTACATAGTGGAAAGAACAGGAGGAGTTATGGCATCATTGGCGGTCCATGACAAAAACACAGGTGGGTGTGTTGATAAACACGCTCAAGCTGCAGCTGCTGCTGGTTCTGATGGGAAAAATGCTGTTCTAGGGATTAGGAATATACTGTAATCATGCCAGCCAAAATATGCATGACAGTTGAAAAGGAAAAGAGAGCAGCTCTATAAACGTCCATGGTAACCTAAGTGATTTATTTTAAATCTGCAAAAGAAACACCTCCTTTAAGCTTTTCCGTCTTTTTCCTAATGCCACTGTCTTCATAAGAATACGAAGAGCAATCATATTTTATTGCAAAATACTTTTTTAGTAACTTGCTAGAAAATTATTTTAGCCCTGCTGGGATTTAATTTATAAAGTAACCTGAACTCCTGCTGAGTAGAAAATGCACACCCCTTTTTCCAGTAGACTACTCGGGGAGGAAGGGGCATTCATCCTGAGAAAGGACATCAGAGTCTAGTCTGGGGCATTTAGAAATGAAACATGTACTCCTTCTTCTTTTACCACTGAAGACATTTCATACCACATATGATATGCATGGCTGACATAGAGTAATACTATAGCTACATTTTTCAAGCAGACAGAGAGTAGTTGATGTGTCCTTTTCCAGGGCAGATGTTTTCCAGATATGCTATTGTCACTCATTAAGATAGTAAGTAAGACTTGTATGAGTTATGATATGGTAAATACTATGTATGCCAGCTCATCCATAAAATACTATGGATTTCTCAGATAATTCTCCCTCTGGCTTGCTTTAATCATTTCAATATGACTAGTTTCCCTACAAACTCAAGACAACTTTTATATATACCAGTGGCATAATAAACACTATATGAGAAACAAACTGACTATAATTTTAATGGATTTTTTGCATAAAATCTATTTCATCTGTCCTGTACCTGACTGTAACCCTTGACCTATGTCAGAGGAAACGAAGAAAACTGCAATACTTTCAGAAATTTAATTGCATTAGTGGGGGGCCTGGAATGGTACAATTGCATCGAACTGCTTTGTACGGTCTAACATAGAGTGCTTTCCTATTTGCTGTCTTTGCCACAACAATGACTGCAGAACCATCTTACTGGCTTCTTTTTTCTTTATTTTTGTTTTACTTTGGGAGTGTTAACTTTGCTTCTGGATAGATTCTCCCATCTGCTAGGCTGGTGCAAATATGTTCCCACTCCACAGAAATGTGAAATTACTGTTCATTACGGTGGCTCTGTTGTCCCAATTGAGGAAAAACTCAAATTTCCAACCCACGTTGTTGCATTTACAACCTCTGTGCTGCTTCTAGAGTGCAAAGAAAGGAAAGTACTTAGTACCCCTGCATCTAAGGGACTCTTGGGGAGCTGGAACACACAGTGTCTTCAACATGCTTTTGTAGCCTAAACTGTGAGACTGCACAGCGGGACGGCATGCAGATGTGGCTGGAATGAATTTAAACACTTTTTTTTTTCCAGAGGGAGGGTAAAGGACTCAGTCTGTCACAGGGCTGGAGCTAGCACAGAGTGTTAAAGTCACAGGTGCATCACAGCCTCTCATGGATAAAGAAACACGCAGTTATGTCCTGCATCCCAGGTTGAATGTACTCGCCTTCATCAGACCTGGGGAGTTCGCACTTGGGCCAGTTTCAAGGAGTGACTCAAGTCATTCTGCTCCAAATCCCACCTCTTCTGTGGGACAGCAGCGCGTGGCTATGACTCAGAAGCTGAACTGCTAGCATCTGCCTGGAAAGCTGTGAGGGGCAGCTACAGAATATCTCCTTCCCTCCTTCCTCCCTCCCTCCCTTTCTTCCTCTAGGAGATAACCAGTGGCTCAGGGCACTGTCTGACTTGGCTCCCCTGTCTTGATATTTTCCTCTTGCCAGAGCTAGTGAGTCTTTTTCTGAACTGGCTGTTGTCCTGTTGAACGAAAGGCTGATCCTTTGTCTGGCAGGTTTTGCAGCTTTTTCTAGTCTAGATCACATTCAGACTGAGCTTAGTTCACAAAACACGGGATGCTATCCATCTCTCCTGAAAGTTAGATGTCTCTAGGGTAGTTACCTCTACAGTCACCCACCCGCTGTATCACGCAGTCACCATCAGCTCTTTGTAGCGTCAATGAGGAGAAGTAAGGCCTTTTGAAGTGACATTCAGCTTGCCTATTTCAGTCATCTGTTTTAGCATGAAAAAAGGAACCTAAATGCAAGGCAAGGTTTATTATGCCCCCAAAATGTTAAAAACAACACAATCTATCTTTTTTCTAATTCACCGTTCCTTTACAAATGACTCCTGTTCTTCTCAAGTCTTCAATTTGTTCCTTCTTCCAGTGGTTTTTGCTCTTCCTTTGCTACTTCCTGAGGTTCTGCCCGGCCCTGGTACCACCAGCCTTCCTAAAAAACACCTCCCTGAGCCCTCCTACTTTACAGCAATTGCTCCCACGCATTTGCCTATTCCTTATTTCTCTCTCCTTTTTTCCCAGGTCCCAGAGCTCTGATTCTTCACCAAGTCTTCAAACTGCATTTGAACATACTTCCAGATGTGTTTGGTAAATTTTGAGGGCCTTATACTCCTGCAGTGTCAATCTCTTCATCACCATATATGAGATTAGGCTCTTTATAATGACATGAAGTACCCCAGAGACTTTGTATAGTTTCTGGAATTCCTCCTCCATTGAAGACTGGGTTGCTTGACTCAGCCCTGATGCACACTCCATTGTCCTTTTTCAAGCTAAAATGAATGTTTTAGACATGATCATGATCTGTTTGTACATTAGCTAAAACATCTCTTCTAATCCAGTTTAAAGCACACCCATACAAGCTGCCCAGAGAGGTTGTAGCGTCTCCTTCTTTGGAAGTATTCAGAACCCGGGTGGACGCATTCCTGTGCAACCTGCTCTAGGTGAACCTGCTTTGGCAGGGGGGGTGGACTAGATGATCTCCCAAGGGCCCTTCCAACCCCTACCATTCTGTGATTCTGCCTTTCCAGTTTTGTCTTGTCCTTGCTGGATATTTGTTCTCGGACAAACAGAAAGGAAAAAAAATGTCAAAAAATGGCTAGTCAAGAAGCATTTATTAAGTATTGTTAATAAATACATTTGTGCTCACTTGCTAACTCTGTCTTTAAGCTAAGTAGGCAATTTAGAGAAGACATAGACTGCTTCACTTCGTATTTAGCACATGGCTCACTCCACGAGAGGCAAGTGTTCTGCCCCGCAGCTCCTAGGCAGCAGAGGCCCACCCTCCCTAAATCCTGAAGGGGATTGAAGCATACGTTACCGTCTTTTTTCTGTTTTTTATTTCACTCAGACTGCAGGTAAGAAGAAATGATCAGCACTTGTTCTCTTCTCCTCAACAAAAGCTTTTGGGCAGTGTTTACCCTGCAGTGCATTAGGCAGTTGAGAAACGTGGAATTCTATATATGCTTGTCCTGATATTACACTCTTCTCTAGAAATACACTTTTAGACACTGTCACAGAAAAAATACTGAGGTAGAGCAACTTACCGCAGTTATTGGGTCTGACCCAGGAGAGCACTTGTACGGTCTGACCATACGCAAGCATTCAAGCAGCATCAGAGGACAAAGACTAAAAACCAGCTGGTTGCTGTAATATTTGTGTCCTCCTGGACAACCAGAGACCATGCCCTTTGCAGCACTTGGTGTTTTTCAGCGGGACCACTAGATCTGCTTGTGAGAAGGAGCTTAGCTTGTTCAGCAAACCACACAAGATTCTTGTGAGACTCCACATTTGTGATTCACTCACATACTTCCTCTCTGTCATGGGCAGATGAATCCTCACACAAAATGTGTGATACACGTAAGTCTTCAAAATCTGCAGCACAAATTTTCTTGAATTTTCTATTTAGAAAATCACTTTCCAATGCAACAGCTCAGAGTGAGGCATCCAGGCCAGCTGGAGTCCGTGGAGTTTTTGTAGGACATTTTTTAGTGTGGTCATCTTGCAGTGTATGTGGGTGAATTTTGTTACGAGGCCTTTCCCACTCATGAGATTTCATGGGAATTTCTGCTCTAAAGTTTACTGCACAGGAACTGCAAAAGTAAAGTTTACTTTACAATACCAAATGTTCAAACTGATTGCAGCTCCTCTAATGTTCAAATGTATGTGTCTCATTTGTTAGGGATGCTGTAGCTAACAGACTAAAATAAGTTTGTGTATGTGTTTACATGTGCATTCACAAGGAGCAAGAGTAAGAGAAGCTTGATGAAGAGGAGTTTGGTTTATGAAGAATGAAATCCATGTACTCACTCTAATTCACATTTTCAAGTCGGGAAATAAAACCTGAAGCTTAACTGTCGCGGTAGTCTTCCTTCCTCACCCTTGTTGCCATAACACACATCTGGCAGACAGGTGTATGTTCTCAATATCTGGGTTTTCCCAACATGTCTCAGATCAATCTTTCAGGATGTTTAATCACTGTCAGTATAGTCAGGCTCCATCTCATCCTCAAAGGAAAATGTTAAGGTTATTATCTGGTATTTATTTTTCACATCAACTTTGAAAAACGTTTAATATATTGAACTCAGGTAATGCTTCTGCTTCCCACAGCATCAATAACATATCCTCTGAGTAAACACTAGATGGTGGAAAAGTCAAGTGCAGAATAGGAAGTGTTACAGATGCCCAAGCACATTAATTTTTTCTCTCTGCATTATTTAATTTTTTTTATTTATTTGGTAAACTAAATTATTATGATAATGAATTTTGACTGCAAAATGACTGTTTGACTCCTTGTTTCTCCCACAAACTCTCGCTGCTACTTTCATGCACTCAGCAGTGTTAGATATGATACAGAGTGAAGCTTTATTGCTGATTTTCATAATGTGGACATAACTTCTAGGCTGCATGCAATGCTGGCAGACACAAATGAGAAGTAGCTGGTTGCACAGAAAAACACATTCTGCCAAATTTTCTTCTGGCACCATTTAAATTACCGGAGTTTCCATAGGATAAACTCAAAGTAGGGTGAAAAATCAGGTCCATCATTATAAATCAAGAAAACAGCTGCGTTGCAGAATAAAATTAGATGTAGAGCTTACTACTCACTTTGTTGCATTATTCTAGCTACTTCTATAAAAGGGTGCTCAAAATACATGACAGTGTTTATCCACACAAACATTGGATTGCCTATTTGCATGTGACTTTTATGCCAAGATATCACGAAGTACATGTATATTAATTTGCCTGCATGAAGAGGTATCAGTGCACAAAACATTTTAATTGAGTGGGTTTGTGTGGAAATCCAGCATATATGGAAGCTCAGTGAAAATCATGCATGGTTTGAAGTTTAATTGAGCTCATTAATATTCTTTAGTAATGTTCAGTGCTTCCAGCTGTTTACAGTACAAGAGTTCAGTTGTACCGAAGAGCTAAACATCAACTAAACAATTCGTGCTTTACCAGAGAATGAAGTGTTATTGGAGTGAAAACATCTTTTACTAGTGAAATCTGGAAGCTAATGGTACTAAAGTGACAGGTCACATATAGTCAGGCTTTGCGCCACACAGTACCAGTGATAAAACTTACATCGTACCCATTTATATTATGCCTATAGTAATTTTGTTATTAATATACAAGAATTTCCTGTATAAGAATTAACAAACTGTATTAACTTTAAAAGACCTGTTTATGTTTGGTCAATTTTTTATCATTTTGTTCAAGTTTCACAAGTGGGAGCTACATTAGTAACAGACTGAGATAAAGTTGCCTAAAACTTTTCTCCATTAAAAGAAGATATATTTTATTCCACTACAACAGCATAACCTATTCTTTTCTTTTGCCAAGTTACCATTCCCTGAGCTGCTAGTAGTAGTTTTTAACCAATAGGTCCAGGATTGTAACTCAACAGATTCCTCCGACTGACAGATCCTGGATCTAACTATCTTAAAACTTCTGCTTTTCATTGTCCTGTAAATTATTGGTATTCCAGGCCATTCCTACTGTATGTACACCTACTATGTCACGTGTTTGCCAGCATTTATGGACTCTATTTTTTAATGTTTCCCTTAATTTAAGTCTCCTGAGATACAATCAATAAATTTTCCTTAATGGTTATACAAACAGGAAAGGTCTTGGCCATCTTCCAGGTTTTTCCCTGTTGCGCTAAGGTAATATCTACTTTTATGTCCTTTCTCATTTCTCCATAAAGGCAGCCTTGTTTTCTAGCTTCATTAGAATTCCTTACACAGAGAAGAGATCAGGCCCTTTGAGATGGCCTTTCCTGTCATTTGAGTTTCAATCCTTGCATGAGACTAGGTATTACAAATTGGAAATATAGTCCAAACTGGTGTATTAAGAAGTCCTATGTGTGCTTTGATATACCTCATTCTGAGATGGGTTACCATGGCAGAGTAATTGGCCAGCAGCTGAATGTTCTCTTTTCTCTTGATAAATTTACAAAAATTCTTGATTTTTTTTCATGGACGTAAGCAAGGCGGCAAAGGACCTGCCAGTTCTGTATAATAAATTTCACTACAGGAGCTGAAACACAGTCTTTCCTCTTTTTCCTCTAAATTTTAAGTGATTACAGAAAATCAGGAGTGAAGGAAACATATTTTAAAAATCCATTGTGTTTTGGTGTTCATCTGCGTTTAGCTGGGGTCACCATGAGAGTATAACAGGGAGTCAGACGTTAAAAAGAAACATACAAGAAGTGGAAGACAGGACAGATGACCCAGGAAGAATGTAGAGACACTGTCTGAGCACTCATGGATGGGGCTGAGAAAGCAAAAGCCCACCTGGAGTTGAATGTGGCAAGGGATGTGAAGGACAAGAAGGGCTTCTATGGGTACAGAAGCCAAAGGAAAAAATGTGGACCAGCTGCTGAATGGGGCAAGAGACCTAGTGACAAAGACATGGAAAAGGTCAACTCAATGCCGCCTTCATCTCAGTCTGTACTGGTAAGATCAGTCTTCTGGAACCCCAGGCCCCTGAGACCTGTGTGAGAGTCTGGAGTGTGGAAGACTTACACTCTGTGGAGGATGTTCAGGTTAAGGAACATTTAAACAAAGTGGACTTCCACAGGTCCATGGGACTTGATGAGATGCACCCATGCATGATGAGGGACCCAGGTGATGTCACCACAAGGCCACTGTCAATTATCTTTGAAAAGTTGTGGTGATCAGGAGAGGTTCCTGTGGGCTGGAAGAAAGCAAATGTCACTCATATCTTCAAGAAGGGCAAGAAGGAGGATCTGGGCAACTACAGGCCAGTTAGTCTCACCTTGATCCCTGGAGGGGTGATGGAGCAAATAATCCTGAACACCATTTCCAAACATATTAGGGACAAAAAGGCAATTGAGAGTAATAAGCCTGGATTTATGAAGGGAAAATCATGTCTGACTGACCTGATAGCCTTCTACAATGAGATGACTGGCTTGGTGGACAAGGGCAGAGCAGTGGATGTTTTTTATCTTGACTTTAGCAAGATTTCTGACCCTGTAGTCCACACAAACAAACTAAATAAATGGACAGAGAAGTGGACTGAAAACTTGCTGAACTGCCACATCCAAAAGATTGTGATCAGCAACATGTACTCCAGTTTAGGCCAGTCACTAGTTGTGTCCCCCAAGGGCTGACACTGGGGTCACTCCTGTTTAACATCTTCATTAATGACCTGGAGGATGGCATGAAGCACACCCTCTACAGAACTGGTAGGAGAGGTTTACACACCAGAGGGTCATGCTGCCATTCAGAGACCTGGGCAGGCTGGAGAAACGGACTGCTGAGAACCACACGAAGTTCAGCAAAGGCAAATGCAAATCCCTGTGCCTGGGGAGTGTGCTGGCCATGAGCAGCAGGTCTGGACAGGAGAATGCTGCAGGGGAATGGGTGTGGGAGGAGACCATGGACTGCTCTGTGCTGGCCACAGCCAGTTTCCAACACCTCTGGCACTGGCGTGAGCACCCTGGTGTGCACCAGAACTTCAGCCAGTTGGAGGAGCCCATGGGGCCCCTCAGCAGATGGTTTAGGAAACAGGCAGCTACAAGGGTAGGGAGAGAGTGAGGGGCACATACATACACCCCTGAGGGACTGCAGACATGGGCCACCCACGCTGGGGCAGGGACGCTAAGCAACAAGAAGAAGGAGGGGAAAAAAAACAGCGGGAAAGAACAATAAGCACAGTGTCAAACAGAAATCTTTGCGCGAACAAGGCCAACCTGCAGTGAACACAGGGGACATTGAAGCTAGGAGGTGGTAGGAAAGGTGTTTACTTATGTGCTTGTTTCATTCTTCATGTCTTTTTCTCAACACCAAATCAGTGATTAGAACTTTGTGTTAATCAGCAATAAATTAAATAAAGAAAATATTCATGGCAGTAAGACTGTTTTGCCTGCAACAGGGATAATAGCCCCATGCACCAATACAGGCTGGGGGCCAGCTGGCTGGAAAACACCTTGGCAGAAAAGGATCTGGGGGTTCTGGTGGACACCAAGGTGACCTTAAGCCAGCGATGCACTCTTCCAGCAAAGAAAGCCAATGGCATCTAGGCTGGATTAGGAGAAGCCTTGCTAGCAGATTGAGGGTTGATCTGTCCCCTCTACTCAGCACTGGTGAGGCCACACCTGGGGAGCTGGACCCAGTTCTGGGCTCACTGGTACATGACATACTAGAGTGGGTCCAGTGGTGGTCAAGAAGATGATTAGGGGGTTGGAGAGTCTGTCATACAAGGAAAGGCTGAAAGAGCAGGGACTGTTCAGCCTGGAGAAGAAAAGGATCAGAGGGATCTTATCAATGTGTACAAATACCTGATCAGGGGAATGGGTAAAGCAGACAAAGCCAAACTCTTCTCAGTGGCAACACAAGAGTCAATAGGCACAAAATGAAATGCAGGAAATTTCATTTACACATAAGAACATAGTTTTTACTGTGATGGTAGTCAAGAGGAACATGTTGCCCAGAGAGGCTGTGGAGTCTCCATCCTTGGAGATATTTAAAACTTGACTGGATACCTATCTGAGCAACTGGCTGTTGGTGACCCTGCTCTGAGCAGGGAGTTTAGACCAGGTGATCTGCAGAGGTCCCTTCCAACCTCTGTGATTCTGTGATACTGTTACTCATTCCCACCCATCAGAGTCTACGAATCTGCCAGATATACATCAACTGCCACAACTGAAGATATGCCCAGCTGAGCAATTTGTCAGCAATATTTAAAATGTCTATTCATGCCACTATGGGCAATTTTCTGTTAACAGCTGAAGGAGTCACCAGAGCAGAATGTCCTCACCAGACTGTGTGCCTGCTACAACTGCCAGATTTTATCACTGTCAGAAAAAAAGAAGGAAAAAACTCTCTTTCATGTTTGCCTACAGTAGCACTGCTGGTCTGTACCAGCCTTGGTCCAGCACTCCCAGCAAAGTGCAGCCAGCAGCAGCCACTGTCATAGAAGCTTCTCTGCTCTTATGTCACTACCTTAATTTTAAGAAAAGGAAGCTGAGAAATTGTGTTTAAAGCACCGACTTCATGTTATAACAGCAAAGATTACAGCATTAGCAGACTATAATGAACAGTGCATCAAGAGTGTGCACTGTCTCTAAGCAGCACTTTCTAAGACACTGTGGAGCAAATGATACATCAAAACTGATATCTGAAGCATAAGCAGATATATGAGGGTGATCCCTTTGCTGAGAAAACAATTGTATCTGATCAAGAAACAGTTACTGCACAGATGGAAAAAGCTAGCAGTTGTCACAGAGGTTAGAGGAATCATTACAAAACATTTCAAAATTTATTAAAGACCAAGATGAGGGAAAATTGGTTAAGTGCCATCTGCAGTTGATCACATATCACAAAAGCAGTCAAGCACCAAATAAGCAAGACAAATCATGAACTAAGAATAAAAAAGAGAGCTGTTATCCTGGTATGCAACCAACCTGGCAAGACTGTTCACTCAAGAAGGGAAAAACTATGTTTCTTGATTACACCTGCACTGATCAGATAAAATATTTTGTGCCAACAAAAAAGCACTGGCTCCTTTAATTGATTAATAGATATTCAGCTATAGATAATCTTATCTCTAAGATAAGGTGTCTCCTGAAACCAATAAAAAATACTTTCAAGCCAGAGAACTTCAGGACTATATTTTTATTATATTAATGTCATGAATCATATGATCATTGCATTTTAAACTGCCTATCAACTTTTGTTGCTGTCTTTTGTCCTTGAGGAAACTATATATTCCTTCAGGAAAAGTCATGTAATGGTTACATGCTGAATATCACTAACACATTGTATATGAGTTTGAGAATCGTAATGTCACATTAAATGCGTGCGTAGTCCTGACAGCAACATAGGACACCATAAACAACCAAAGCAACACAATAACATCATAGATGGTGCATTTACACAGTACTATTCAACAGCTCAATATGCTCATCTTTTGTGGAAATAACAGTACATGCAAAGAAACTTTATATTGTGTTGAATAACTGCTATTATTATTTAAGCCACCATTATGGGTGATGTAAATCAATGAATGTGAACAGCTTCTGTGTGTGCCAGACAGGATGAGAGCAATCACAATGGAAGGAGAAGGCATGCAACAGACTGAAAACACAGGGCTGACATAATTTACATAGATTTCTTGTCACCTTCTTGTAAAGGTATCATCTAAAAAGCCAATGATGTCTGCATAATTGAGAATTTGAAATTCAGTAGCCATTTTTTTAGTGCAGGAATGAAAATGGTGTTCCCAAATGTCCACCTGTTGGCATAGATTCCATCCGGCTAGCCTGGAGACATCTAAATTATCTCCAGATGAGAATCAGGAGAGTAAAAAGTAATATGCAGAAGTGAGACCATTGTAAAAGTATGGACATATATTACTGTGGGAAAACACAACCCCAGGGACACCTATGTGACTCTTGAAAGATGCAGGCAACATTGAGGGCCTGGCCAAAGTTGCAGAAGAGGTGTTCAACTATTTGTCCAAATTAAAAAAAAAAAAAATTCTGTTAGCAGTGAAGAAAATATAAGAATTAAAAAGCAATGATACCAGGCTGAGAAACTATGTCTGCACCACTCTGAAGGAGGAGTCACAAGAGAAAATGGGAGGTGTGTGTGCTCCCAGATCTGCCCCATATTTACACGGCTGCCAGCTGGACAGCCTGCAAATTGTCTGAATGCAGACAATGAGGAAGGTCATGCAAGCAGTCAAGCTTGGATATACAAGATGCTTAAGATCCTTTTAACCGCATTTGACACCATGGTTCTGGATTTGCCATCTGAACAGACAACGTGGTCTTCAGAGAAGTTTCAGGATGCTCCTTGATATGCAGTAATTTCGTTGAACTGAATTAAGTTGAGTTGGATGAGTATAGCCTAAACAGGTATTTCAGAATTTGTCAAAAATATCAACTCGTTACCAGAACTGCTTCGGAAATGTAATGCATGTCCAACAAGACACGTACCCTCAGTGATGACTGGCCACAAAGACACTATGGATGATATTTCTATGACCGGAAACCTTGTCCTATTTAATTTGGATGTAAGACAGAGCTTGAGAGAACAAACTAGAATATTCAGGCTTCTTGTTCTTCCAGCAGTTAGGACAATGCAAACCAGGATAGTTTGGTGAAGTCAGGAAAGAGCCAAAGGTTTATTTAACTGAGAAAAGAAAAACAGGACAGGGTTTTTAAGCTTTGGCTTGCCATTTTAATTCAGTACTCTGTGCTATTTTATTTTAATTGACTAAGAAATGACGCCATGTGTTGAAAAGGGTTGCACATGTCATCATAAACCTTTGATGATGAAAAAACATTTTGAAGACTAAGTCTACTGTTGGGGTCCAAACCAGCTCATGAAACCAGACAGACAAACAGAGGTGCATATGTCAAAGATTCAGTTTGGGAACAGTGATTTTAGAAAGCTTTCCTCTCAACCAAGTTCAGTGCAAAGGTTTATTGCAAAAAAGGAAACTCATCTCAACAAGAAAAGTTGCATCAAGCTAAGAGACATTACTCAGCCTGAGGATCCATCAGAATCCTGTATAAATGCAGCAACTACCACTTGGATTTCCTCAAGAACTGTTTTTGGTGTCCGTACTGGCTGGACCTGACATAGGAAATTGATTTCTGGCAAGCCATTTGTTTTAACCACAGCTATACAGCCAGGCCAAGCCAAATGTAAATTTTTCCAATCCAACAAATCATTTTTTAATTTTGAAATAACAGGAGGAAAATTCATCTTGTGAAACTGAGGGAGGTGAGGAGAAATATTGACTCTTGAGTCTCTCATTTGTTTAGACCACACAAACGTAAACGTATTTTACAGCTGTTTAATCATGGCTTTCTGTATTTCGTATTTCAGATTTAACATAATGCATTTCATAAAATTATATCTGGTTGAATTTATTAATTTCTTCCAGAACATAAATTGTGGATTTTAATGGATAGATAACTATTAGTAGCCCATCAACTATATGTAGGGCAGGCCAATATAAATCAGATTTATTTTGTGCCTTCGGTAAAGGTATTGACCACGAAGAGGAAAGAGGTAAAGTGGGTGGAGATAGAGGACCATACTGTTGCGGTCCTTTCTGTAGTTGCAATTCTTAGGAGAGTACTCCATTAATTTTTATCCTGGGAAGTAACAGAAATATGCTTATGCAAGTCACCCCACAAGTCTGGTTCCTCTTTCAAGAAGACTGTATGATTTAATATTGTTGCTTTTACTGTTTAATGATAGTAATAAATCTTTGTTTGCATCCCCATCCCCTGCACCTATACATTATGAACTATGTGCCTATAAATATATGCCTATACTTGTCTAATGTTACTGTGCAATTCTTCGGTTGATCCATTGGATTGGGTGGGAATTCTATGGACTCTAGGATGCCCAAGCAGATTTGTGAGGCTAAGCTCTTCATAAGAGGAGTGCACACAGCAACGCTGCAGAAATGAACCGCAGAAGGCGACAGTATTAGACACCATCCTGTCCATAAGTATCTCCCTCCCTGTCTCCAGAAATGTATTTTTGAATTTCTACTAGTACCTCAGTACCAGAGGTTCTTTTCTTCTGGTTTCATTTACACTGGCCATTGCTTCTTGTAAATGATCCTTATGAAAAAATCCTGAATAAATAAAAAGGGGTGAAATTTGCACTTTGCACCACTCACTGAGTAGCACTTTGTAGTGGTGATTTCTAAAATATGGTCTCTCAGTCTGCAGAAGATCCATGGACTGCTTTTCAGGACTCCATGAAAGATGACGATAAAAAGCAAGTTCAGCCATATGATGTCTCCAATGATGGCACAGAAGGTTCCTCAACACTTTTCCTTCCTCTTTCACTCCTCCTCTCCTGAATTGCAATGGAAGTCCCTTCATCTTTTTAAGAAAGCTTTTGGGAGGACTGTGGAGGTCTGCAAATTTACCGCTGCCACCCATAAGGTTTTTGCTCAAGCATTAATTGATATTTCTGAAATTACTTAAAATTTTCCCTCGGATAACAAAAACTTTCCTGTAAACATCTTCAATGGAGATATGACTGCAGTAAAGCAAGCTGCAAGAAAAGCATCTACTTTCTGGTTTGGGGTTTTTTTTTTCCCTTTGTTCCATGTGGTCATCTTCCATATTTGGGTGCCAGCAGTTTTACGCTAGGTCACAGAATTATTTCTGCTTGCAGACCCAGAGCATCCCATAAAAGGGAGCAATGCAAAATCAGTGGGCTTCATCTTGAGAAGTTGTGGTCAGGGACTTTGCTGGATCTTGCAACACAAAGCCTTAGCTACTGAAAATTAGAAAACAGCTGGTCTTTTCTTCTTTCTAAAAATAAAGTATTTTGACATCATAGGCAGAAGAGAATTAGCTGCAAAACAGAAAACAAACCACGTAAATGATCCTTCATGCACACTAAAGCATTTGGATCTCGGTGTGTGATCCCCTGAAGTGCAAAGCTCAGACAGTGACAGAAAACCTCCTCCTACCTGCAGGGACAGACATGTTGATGGCAACACTGAGTGAAAAGGCAGCCAAGCAGCCTGGGCCTCTCAGACAGCGCTGGAGCTTGCCAAATTCAAAGTGGCTGAAGGTGTTCAGAACAAACTTAGGGCCAGAACGAAGAATAGTAACTGCTTGCCTTGTTTCTAGATGAGTCTCCAGGAGTGTGTTTATTGCCAACTTACTTGCATATGAGAAATACAGGTTTGAAAGAGGGTAGTTGGAAGATTTTTTGGTTCTGACATCTCTTGTCAGCCTATGCAAAGAGATATTTTTTATAGAATACATGGTTGATAGTTTCATACAAGAAAATTGTATTAACTGGGTGAATGAATAAGGATTTGTACATATCATAAAAGATCAGTCCCAGGAAGTTCAGGTGTCCCCATTACATAGAAAAGTACTTGATTCAAAAGTGGACGTTTCTTCCTGACCTTCTCTATAAACCCATAAACTACCTAGACAAAGTAAAAGTGTTTACTTCTTCTCTTCATTTAATAACCTCTTTTTAATAACAAAAAAGTACCCCAAATATTTCCGTGTTTGATTGATGACACTAAAGTCTTTGTGAAGAAACTTCAATTATAGGTGACTTCAGAAGGAGAAAACTGATACACTAAATCCTTGAAATCTGTTGTCTAGAAACAAGTGGTCAGTCAATGGCAACAAAAAGACTAAAATAAAGGAATGTTTGTTAAATTAAAATCAATCCATCCACTGAAGACTGCACTTTTGGTTTCAACAGTAAAGGAAGATTAGTAAACATTTCAGTGATTGAGGGTGGAATCTTCAATTTATACAGAAACTTCTTGGCTGATGCCAGTGAAAATGGTAAAAGGGATTATGCAAATGAAAGCATATGGTCTTTCTATATGTTTTCAGAGCCAAGACATAAACCATGCTTATGGAAAATATATTTTTTAAAACAGCTTATGGAGTAATTTCCTAGTATAAAGCCACTACAGAAAAATTATCCAAACTGTCGGTGATCCTGAAACTCTGTTCTGGGTCATTGTCCTTGACTGTAGTGTGACTTTCTGGAATTTTTTTGCAGTGCATTGTGTCCTCCTTGAAAAGGTGGGGAAATCCAGAGGTGGAGGTAATTATAACACCAAGACAGGCACACAGTGCTGTTGTCTCTTGCTTTTCAGATGACACAAAATGTATGCTGCAAAGTTTGATGCGAATGCTAAGGGATTATAACCCACAGGACAATGGGGTGAGCAGGCCCAGTCAGCATGGGTTTATGAAAGACAGGTCCTGCTTGACTAACCTGATCTCCTTCTATGACAAGGTGACCCACTTAGTGGATGAGGTAAAGGCTGTGGATGTTGTCTACCTAGACTTTAGTAAAGGCTTTGACACCATATCCCACAGCATTCTTCTGGAGAAACTGGCTGATCATGGCTTGGACAGGCACACTCTGCTGGGTGAAAAACTGGCTGGAAGGCTGGGCCCAAAGAGCGGTGATGAATGGAGTTAAATCCAGTTGGCGGACAGTTGCAAGTGGTGTTCCCCAGGGCTTGGTACTGGGGCTGGTTCTCTTTAAGATCTTTATCAATGATCTGGACAAGGGGATCAAGTGCACCCTCAGTAAGTTTGCAGACGACACCAAGTTGGGTGGGAGTGTCGACCTGCTTGAGGGTAGGATGGCCCTAAGGAGGGATCTGGACAGGCTGGATCAATGGGCCGAGGCCAATGGTACAAGGTTCAACAAGGCCAGGTGCCAGGTCCTGCACTTGGGTCACAACAACCCCATGCAGCGCTACAGGCTTGGGCAAGAGTGTCTGGAAAGCTGCCCGGCAGAAAAGGACCTGGAGGTGTTGGTTGACAGCCGGCTGAATAGGAGCCAGCAGTGTGCCCAGGTGGCCAGGAAGACCAGTAGCATCCTGGCTTGTATCAGGAATAGTGTGGCCAGCAGGACTAGAGAGGTGCTCGTCGCCCTGTACTCAGCACTGGTGAGGCCCCACCCTGAATACTGTGTTCAGTTTTGGGCCCCTCACTACAAGACAGACATTGAGGTGCTGGAGCTTGTCCAGAGAAGGGCAAGAAAGCTGGTGAAGGAACTAGAGAACAAGTCTCATGAGGAGCAGCTGAGGAAGCTGGGGTTGTTTAGCCTGGAGAAAAGGAGTCTGAGGGAAGACCTTATTCCTCTCTACAGCTACCTGAAAGGAGGTGTAGAGAGGTGGGGATCAGTCTCTTCTCCCAAGTAACAAGTGAGAGGACAAGAGGAAATGGCCTTAAGTTGTGCAAGGGAAGGTTTAGATTGGATATTAGGAAAAATTTCTTCACCGAAAGGGTTATCAAGCATTGGAACAGGCTGCCCAGGGAAGTGGTTGAGTCACCATCCCTGGAGGTATTTAAAAGATGTGTAGACCTATTGCTTAGGGGCATCATTTAGTGGTGGATTTGGCAGTGTTAGGTTGATGGTTGGACTCGATTATCTTAAAGTTCTTTTCCAACCTAAATGATCCTATGATTCTATGACTTCTGTCTCAGATCATAGTTTGAATGGGGACTCAGCAACCAGCTGTCAGTATGTCTTCTGTCCAGAGCTGGATGTGACAAATCCACTGCAGCAGTCCCACCCAACTGGAAAGCACATTCATAGGAGATATGGCACACAGGATTTACTGCGTGCACCCAACACAGTCTGCACATACGATTTAGTGTTTTCTGCAGTAGCCTGAGTCTCCTACAAGCTTCTTAATCCACCATTAGTCTGCTCCTAAATTAATGAAAGTGATTTGTCACCCTATGTGTTTAATTAGGCTTTGCTGCAGAATACTGGGATGGTAAAAATGTATGTGAATTCCAAAGTCAACTTATGGAATAAAAATCTATCAAGGTCCATTATATTTAAAGACTAAATGTCTGGCCCAGAAAATTACTGAAACTCAAATTATTGGCTGTTGAGTGAGATTTCTGAGGAATGTCACCATATTCTTGCCCTTTCCATACACTCTTCTAGACACTTACTTTAGCCACTAAGACAGGACTGGATTGAATGGACCTTAGGACTCAATGTAATTATCCTTTCTTCTTAAATTCATTTTTATGTGCTTAAAAATCAAGACCCTGAGGGAGAGGGAGGGAGTAGAATATGTTATCCTATTCCTGAATACTTTATCCTTCCTGAATTTATCTTAAAAAGGATATTATGAATGAAGATGAGTACCGTGGCTGCTTGAAAAGGGCAGTCAATACTGCTTCTTTCAGATAAAATTATTCAGCATAGCAAGGATGAGGAGAGGAACCAAAAGAAACATAAAAGTCAGATGTGGGTTTTTTATTGTATAGCATGCTCTACTCCAGTTTTGATGTTCATGATAGAGTTCTAGAGACACAAAGGACATGTCATAAAGGTTTCTCTTGTTCAACTCAAATACAAAGTACAAGGTCTAAGGTCTCGCTAATCTTTTGCCTCTGCTGAAAGGCAAAGTTCTTCTGAAAAGAAGGATCTTTCCAATCACACTTCATTTCCTGTTCAGGCATGATATCTGTTTCTGTCTGAATGTGCCCAAGCCTCAACATCTTAATTATCTATAGAACTCAAGGGGAGGAAAAAAATCACTTTTGATGCATTTTTTCCTCAGATATCTACACAGAGAAAGAAATGGATGTCTGTGCAGTATTTCAGTATGCTGCCTTATGAATGCCTCCCACATTTTGACATTTCATGTAACAAATTTAACAGGTGACATTTTGACCTATAAACTATAACTCTTGCCACTCACTCCTAAATATCTGAATTGTGATACCAAACCTTGAGATGGCTGAAATTAGGTGAGATTAACTGCACACTAAACAAGGTTTATGCTAATTTATCTACATCTCAAATGCTACACATAGCTAAATGCAGAAGCACTAGCTATGTTTCTTGCACAAGTCCTGATTTTGAGGTAAAGAGTGGCAGAACCTGGATCTTGGACATGACCTTATTCTGCTCACTTCTATTGGATTTGTTCCAGACTGATGCCAACTATAAATTATTTTTTTTTAAATGTATTACAAAAGCAAAGAGAAAATTATTTACATATTCTTGAAATGAAGTGTCCCTTTGGATAGTTTTGTTTTAATGTGTATTTCTTCACTGGAAAAATTACACATCATTACCACAAATGACTATTTTGATTGCAGGCACACTTAAGAACTGGGTTTTGTGCTCCTCATCTATTGGCATCTTAGTTTGGCATCAGCTGAATCTTACCTTGCTAAACCTTTCAGATGCTTGTGATAAAAACAATCTGTTCTTTCACTAAAGTTATCAGAAGCTATGTTTGGACCTGCCTTTCAATGTTTCCCCTTAGGCTGAGGATGCAGCAGATCAATATTAACGTACAGTTGATACATTTATTCCAAACTAATACATAACCCATCCAAGTTCTTACCTGTCTGTCATTACATCCATTTCACAATCTTATGAGATTTACAAACACTAATAAACTTTTGAGGCTACATGAATCTCTGCAGCATTTGCTTTGTAAGTCCAGTCTCAGTTTAGGATGAATGCTTCAGAGATACTGCTGTGAAGCTTTTCTTTCTGAAGTTGTATGAGAAACCATACCTATACACTTCTTATTGCCTCCTGACACACTCTTTTGGATAAGCAAGTTGAGCATTTTGGTCTCGCATTTGGTTTGTCTTTCCACAATATGATAAATAACAATAACCTTGAATATAATAGTTACATCTTCAAAGGTCTGATAGTTGGTCTGTTTGCTCCTTTCTGCTTGGCTGGAACATAAAAGCAAGATTTTTTACAGGGTTGTGTTGTCACAGGTTTTTTAAAAACACCTTTTTCACTCACAGAAATGTTTAGTGCTTGAAGGACTGATTTTGTGCACCTGTAGATTTTTTATTACCTGTATTCTACGATGAGTCTGGAAATCTGATGAACTCACTGAACCTGGTGAGCATTCCCCCAAGTAGAGCAATAAACTATCTGCTGTATCCATGCCCCACCAGTTCCCCATCGACCTGGAGTTACTCATCTTTCACCTTATTCTTTCATTTTTACAAACAGCAGCCAAATAATGCAGCCCTTCTTTTATATTGGTTCTGTACATCAAGTGCTCACCAAAGCTGAATGCACAGCAATAAGATCAGGACAGCTCCAGCCAAAGCACTAAGTTACATTTTAGGCAGTTCTCTCTGTTTTCAGAGTCTTTTTATAAGCTAACAGACATAACGTGCACATTAACATAGGAGCATTCTCAAAAAGTCAGAAGCATTTTGTCTTTGCTTTTGTATGTAATCCTGTGTAATAGCCTTTGACTCTTGCTTTTTAAGCAACTGTGGCATTTCTCCAAGAGCAATGAACACCTTGCTCCTAGGACGAATAAACTTGATAAAGAAGACATTCAGAAAATGGCTATGTCACGAAATATGACTTTCCCTGCTTCAAGGTCACATAATTTCCATGTTTTAAACATTTTGTCATTCTAAATCTTTCTGGTTTTGTGGAGAAGAGTATCAGCTCACCAGTTCACCTTTCCTTATTCAACCAACACTATGAAGATAAATGTGTTTATCACAGGTCCAAACTATCTTAATCATTTTGCTTTAGAGACCTTAAACTGACACATAATAAAAGCAGACTTGCCAGAAGCCAACTTCTTGAAGTTGGTAGATTGGATAGCATATCATAAATTTAAGAAACAGAGCAAATGCTTAACAGATTTCGTTCCTGTCTTCTATTCTAAGTCTGTTCAAAGTAAATGTAAGATTGGTTAGGAACACTTTTGTGCCAAAATAAAAAAAAACCTAAACTTACACTGATGTCCATACAAATTAAAGAATCTTCTCATCTTTTTTGATTTATCTCCAGATGCAGTTAAAGCTGCTAATTAAGTTGTTAGACTGAATGGTGAGTGTGTGTGCAACCTCAGATCCCCAAGATTTCTAAATCCTGGGTTGGGACTGGGGCAAACAATTTGCTGTCTCTCCATTGGTATTATGTTGAAATAGGAAACGAATCAGTTTCAGATAACCTTGTAATTTGAATCAGATGATATTATGATCGTCTGTTGAAAGGTATGTGTGTTCAGGAGTTTCAGAGACTTTAAGAAAAATACAAAGATAAACATATAAAACTTATAATTGCTTTAGTGTATGAATCACTTCTCGCAAGGCTTTTCTAATCTAATTGTAAGGAAAGTGCTAAGTTGCCTGTTTTACTTGGAAATATGGGGCAATGAATATACAAATGAGTAGAGCACCGTGCTCCTGAATAGCTAGATCAGCTGCATTTCCTCCTATAAACCCAGTCAGTTTTCTTTCTGGTGATTGCTTCATTGTTCTGTTTGAATAGAATAGATGTATACATTCAGTCTACATGTACATAGATCAAAAAGAATTAACGCTTTCCAAAATAATCATAACAATTTGCTGGGAGCATTATTTCCAGATGAGTGGGTTGCACTAACTTCTACCTTGTCAATCACATTATCATTATCCCGCCCCTTACCACCTTGCTCCGCTTGCAGTGGAGCAGTGGCAGTGTGGAAGGCGGTGCTCTTTTTTTGATCCTGTAACACAGAATATGACCCTGCTTCATGAAACCAAACCAGCAGCTTACTGTTTTCGGCATCCGGTACATTACGGCATCCTGGAATCCTGACATCTCATAGGCAGTGCAATGTGGAACCAGCTGCCTCGTGGTGAGGCAGTGCAATCACAGCCGAAGAAAGAGGTAAGAAGAGAACTGTAATACCAAGCAAGTAGTAATAGTCAAGGTAAGTCAACTGTAAATGTACTTTCACTACCAATTATGAGCAGGTTGCACTCGCACTTTTTAAGCCAGTTAAGGCCAACAATTCGACAATTAAGTCTTAAAGCATGCTATGCAGTATCCTACTGCAAGTGCCCGCAAGATTGGGTAACAAGGCCCGAAAGCCATTATATTGGTTCCTGAAAATCTTTCCTCAGAAATGGTCAACTAATGGGATAGTAGAAATGCAGTAACTAGGATTTAAAGGAACTTTGCAGTAGCTACTATGAAGATCCAATTTCATCTCACGGTGGGCAACGTTACTTTTGGTAAGGCCCTGGGTGCTTTCTGAAGTAATCTTTGTCTTTTTTTTCCCCAGCAAAAGAATAATAAAATGAGGAGAAGCTTACTTACCAGAACATGTATCTCAGTTTGCGCTTGTTCTCAAAGACGCATGTTACTTAATACATAGTGCTTTATGTACTGATAACCATCCAAGTTATGTTAAGTATACCTGAGAATTTGTAAACATCCCTAAACCCAGGTTTCTCATAGAAAAACATCCTTGAGAGAGGACCATGCTAGTCTCACTCTCAGAGGGACTGTGGAATCCATTACTGTATATTTTTAGTTGCATCAAGAGATCCTTAGTCAAGCATTCTTTTTTTTCCAGATTTATGCCAAATGCAATTCTACTTATTTTGGCATGAATGTTTCTTATTTTAACCCAGGGTCCACAGGAAAAGACCTAGACATTGTGAATCACGTTTTCAACTTGTGTCACTGTGTCATCTCAGTTAAAATTGATAGCTTTGTGATTTTTTTATGCTACTTGATGGCCTTGCTCAGTAGTGTTGTCATTTTTGTTTTCACAGGCATCCATTCAAAATACAAGGTATGCCTCCAGTTTTGCAAGATTAGGTTAACTGCTTTGTTTAATTTTAAGCAGTAATTCTAAAAAGGTTCTTGTATGATGTGTACAGGTTTCCTTTTCCAGCATGTGTTCATCCTTGCCAAGAACCCTAGTATTGATGGAATAGCCATTTTGCCTAGCAAAATGCAGATAAATCCAGATGCATTTTATTTTGCAACTGCCAAATCAGACAAATCTACTGTGAAAGGAAGAAAGAAAAATACATTTTGTAATGCTAGTTTGCTCTTGATAATTAACTATTAGCATAATTCAAATTTGATACCCATGGTAAAATAAGGAAAGCTAAAGGACTAAAGTCTGACCTCACCTGTGCCTGCTATGAACAGTGAACTGTTAAAGAGAGAAGGCAGAGTTTAAACATCTGTAGAGTAGAAACATACCATCAGTTCCCAGTGTTACTGGTTTAAGCGCTGATATTCTGCTAAAAGAGATGTTCTACATGATGAAATCATCTGGGGCATCTCCTACAAGTTTGATCATCGTTACCTGAAATCAGAATAGATTTTTCTAAAAATGAAATTTGCTCCTGAGGATAGACATGAAAGACAGAAACCCTCTCTAAAGGGTCATCATTTGAGTTGTAAATATGACGGTTATGTCTACAAAAGCTTATTTCACTGCCATTCATAAAGTATGGGTCCAGGTATCCATTCTCTTTTTCAGGTCTTATTCCTTGTCCTAAACAATAAACAAATAAAATAAAAAAAATAAGGCCATGGACATGAAAATAGCCATGATCATAAAATAAAAAAAGAAAACAGACCACAAAATAACTTGCAAAAGAATTCAACTTCAGCCATCAAAAAGTATCTGCAAAGAGCATACTGTAAATGCTGACAGGAAGCAGCCTGGGAGACTTTGGAACATTTTAGCTACTTAAAATGTAAAGCACTACTACAGTAATGAAGTGTTTTCAGATGTAGAACCACTTTTTAGAAGTACTGTGAAAAGAACAAAGTTTCTGGTTTAATATTATATAGGATATGGAACCAAGCATTCAGAAAGTGGGAAACTGTTAAAATCTCATAGCTGAGTTCTTAACCTAACAATTTAAGCTCTTCCTTTTTAAATACAGACCTACCTATATATGTCAAGATTGCATGCTAGAAGAACCATGCCTATTACATCTAAAAAGCCATTGTCAGGACCATGCCATCGGTCATACATCTCAGATCCAGAATTAAGCCAGTAGTGGGGGAAGTGGTCACTTGTAATTTTACCAGTTTAAAATCTGGGTGCATTATGGGTCCACCAATTCAAATAGCTGGAAAAGTGAATATTATACCTGGATACGCAATATGGTATGAAGGGGAACAAAACACATGCAGAGCGATGCTGTTTCTTACAAAATAAAGAGCATCTATCCTGACATGGCCTGCACTTGGCAGAGCCTGGGCACTGTTGAGGTAAGGTGTTGCTAGATGCTGACCTGCCTGGTGTTCAGGAAGCTGCCAAAGTGCCTTTCATAGAAAATTTGTTCCCTAGAGCAAATGAGGAATAATTTCACCAGACAACTGAACGTGAGGCTGCCGTGACTGCAGTCTGCATGCATTGTGTGCACTTTGCAGCTTTCCCTCAGTACAGCTAGTGATGTGATGCCAGAGTGCCGGAGTTTTCTTTGACTCCGGGCAGCTCTGGGCAGTGATTTTTCCCCCTGCTGACCACGAAGCTGTCTCACTGGCTGTGTGCCCCCATCTGAGAGCCCCCACTGACTTCACTAGCAGTTCCTAGGGAAGCTGCACTCCTCCGTCTGCTCTGCTGTAGCCCAGCCAAACCCAGTGAGTGTGCTGGAGCGTTCAAGTATAATGAAGTGCTGTAGTGGTGTTATCTCTCCCCATCTCTTCCGTCTTGCTCTGGTGGGCTTCCCTTTCAGAGTGAAACACAAGGAGGAGAGTAACACAGCGTTTCCTCTTGCCTCATGTTTGCTTGTTATTCCAGCTAATTTGCTCCAAGAGAAGAAATAAACGGCACTTTAAACAGCACCATTAATTCTGGTCCTTTTAGGCCAACAGCACATCTCCAGGCATCATTAAAAAAATAGAATTAGTGAAAAATCCTTCTTTCTCTTTTTTTTTTAATTAAAAGAAATCCTCATCTCTCCCTCCTCATCCCCCCACCCCGGCTGATTGACAAAGTGAGCAGAATCCGTGTTCTCACACCAGCGGGTATCTATTACATGAGAACTTTCTTCTGGCGCCAGGAGGTATTTAGAGAGTTTGCCTGGCTATTCCACAGGGGAAACCCTGCTGAAAGTTGGGGATACCTGAGCAAAACTCACTGCTGGCCATACTCTGGGGAAAGCAGCGATCCTTTACAGTAAATAACGTCTCGTTGTCGTTATTGCACTGGAAATGTTGGGGAGAAGGGGGGGAAGGGGTAAATAACGGGGAGCGATTTCTTTCCGCGGGGAAGATGCTCTCGCCTTGCGCTGCGGGGCGGAATCCCCTTTGGGCAAATTAGCAGCTCGAAGGACAAACCTGTGGGGTTTTTTTCTTTTAGAAGCGTGTCCCCGCTTATGCTCAGGGTTGCTGAGCGAGGAGCACGAACCCTCCCTCAGCCCGGGCGGCACAACCAGCCCCGCAGCCACCCCCACGGCACCCCCGGCGGCTCGCCCCCCGCTCGGCGCCCAGCAACCCCCGCCGGCGGAGGAGCTGCCTTTTCCCCCTGGAGCCGAGGATTCCCTCCGCCGGGCCGCGCTGCCCCAAGCAGAGCCCCCCCCGCGGGCAGGGAGAGCGCTGCCGGCGCCGCACCGCGACTGGCCTCGGAGGGTCCCGGGGAGCGGAGCGGGGCAGCCCCGGGTCCACGGGCTGGTGCCCGGGGGGCAGAGAGACGGGTTTAACCACGGGTTTCACCAAGTGAATCCTTGAGCATGTTCCTTGATGGGAAGGTTCGCACTCGCTAGGCAAAATAAATTCTAGTAATTACTTTTTTTTTTTTTTTTTCCTTCCAGGGGTTCGTTTATCCCGATTGCTTTATTTGCATCGCTTGATCCACTGAGTAGTTTGTATTTTCTTATATAGTGGAAAGCCACTTTTTTGGCAAGCCCCTCCCGGCAAGACACACACACACACACTCATTTCCAAAAACCGCTCGGGCTGGCGGTCCCTGCATTCCCCCGTGATGCTTTCAGGATCCCCCCCAGCCCCAGAGAAGCTGGGCTAGGTCACACCGAGCATCCTCAGCTAGGTGCCTACCAGGGGACCGGGACATGGGCACCACGGCGCTGTCACCTTAGGAAGTGACAATAGGAAGGGGCATCCTTTAGTGGGCCAGACCTCTGGCTAAGGACAGGGCACCCAAGGCAGGCGCTGTAGCAAACAGCATTCCTGGTACAGGCGGTTTTAACGGGGGCAGGATTGGTGGGGGAATGAGGGACAGTATACGCTTCTCCTTTCACTAGGTGCCTTTACCGGGGGATCTGAGCCACGCAGAGGTGTATTTGCCCTAGGTGGCATTTAACAAAGGTTATAATTTATCCACCTGCTTTCCCTACAGGACCAGCAATGTCAAGCCTCCCTTCGTGGCAGAAGCCCTGCATGCCTTTCACGCAGCCTGGATGTGTGTTGTAGACGCTTGTGAAGAGATCAAGACTGAGACGTTTGCCAGACGCTGTCCTCCTCCCCTCCAGACATCCTGCCTTTCTCACCACCGCGAGAAAATGAATAAAAACGCCCTTGTTACACTGAGGTCTTTCCGAAAAAGTGTAAGTGCACTTTAGGTCGGAGCGAAGTGACTGGGTAACGCTGCTGAGTTCGAGGAAAGGACAAATGCCAAAGGAAAGCCTTATTTAAAGCACTTTATCGAGAACACATCATCTCCCTCCTCCGCCCTGCTTTGTCGCTGCCAACACCCCAGAGGATGAATGCGAAAGACACGGGGCTTTTAGCAGTTCCCCCTCCTATACTCGGAGATAACCTGCGTTTTACAGGCTTGGCCCCTGGATATTTTTTTTTCCTCTTTTGCTTTTTGCTATAATTTATTCTGAAACTTTAGGAAGGAAATAAAAGGGTTATACCCCCTTTGCCTCACCCCAGATCCCCGCCGGGCTGTTAGCTCCGCGCTCTGAAGCGGGGGCGGCGGCTCCCAGGCAGCGGCGCAGCCCGGCCGGCGGGGGATGCTCTCCGCCCGGCCCAGCCCAGCGCCGGCCCTCGCCGCTCCTCAAGTGCAGCACGAAACAACCTCATCTGCTGCAAAGATAAAGGAGAAATCTGGT
>VFFE01007126.1:917742-951561 GCA_008921705.1 Burhinus oedicnemus | reverse complement strand
ATATATAGCGCTGTCAAGGGGCGCATCCCCCCTCCGCGCCCCCCCCCGCGCCCCCGCGCCGGCACGGACTCTCCGCGGCGGGGCCGCCCCGCGCTGGGCCGACTCGCCTCGGCCGTCCGCCCCCTCCTGCCTGCCCCGCTGCCCGCCTCCCTGCCTCCCTCCCGGGGCGATGTCCGCGGGCTCCGGGAGCGAGGCGGAGGAGCTGCCCGAGATGGACCTGCGGGCGCTGCAGCTGGACTATCCGCCGCCGTCTGCCAAGCGCCAGCCCCGCGGCGAGCTCTACCCCTCGGGTGACAACTCCTCGGCGGCGGAGGAGGAGGAAGAGGAGGAGGAAGAGGAGGAGGAGGAGGAGGAGGACGGCGAGGGCAGCTGCGCGGCGGGGCCGGCGGGCAGCGGCTGCAAGAGGAAGCGGGCGCGGGGCGGCGGCCCCGGGGGCAAGAAGGCGGCGTCGGGGCCGCGGGGGCCGCCGCCCGAGGGGAAGCAGTCCCAGCGCAACGCGGCCAACGCGCGGGAGCGGGCGCGGATGCGGGTGCTGAGCAAGGCGTTCTCCCGGCTGAAGACGAGCCTGCCCTGGGTGCCGCCCGACACCAAGCTCTCCAAGCTGGACACGCTGCGCCTGGCGTCCAGCTACATCGCCCACCTCCGGCAGCTCCTGCAGGAGGACCGCTACGAGAACGGCTACGTCCACCCCGTCAACCTGGTACGGTACGGCGCGGCGCGGCGGGGCGCGGAGGGGCGCGGAGGCGAGCGGCCCCGGCGCCTTGGGGATGCGCGGCGAGCGGCAGCCGCGGGGGTGACGGGGGAAATCCCCGGGCCACCGCCCGGGGTAGCCCCGCCGGTCCGGCCCCCCTCACCCTTCCCCCCGGGCAGGGCTGGCAGCGTTCAAGCCGTGCTCGCCGTCGAAGAAACCGCGGGGCGGCCCCCACTGCTTCGTAAATCCCCGGTAATCCTCGCCCCGGGGGCGACCTAGGAGCCGGGTTTGGCCTACGGTGATGGCGGGTGTGCCTCTGCTGGGGAGTCGGAGTAGAGGATCCTAAAGAAATAAATTCCTCGGGTATTAGGCAAGCTTAATGTCCGAAAAAGGAGTAATTCGCTCTGCGGGCTGGCTTGGAGCACCAGCAAGCCGTCATTAGTTCATCGGTACAAAATCAAATGCCTGGTGCGTGCCACAGGGGTAAAAAGGTTGCTTATATAGTGCAGAGCGAGTGCTTTTGAATAGTTTATATGCTTTTTATTTGTAAAATGATGCAAACAGTTGCAAATGCAAGAGAAATGTTGCATTTTTGATGAGAACAATTTGTTGTTGACCATTTCAGCCCTACTGCGCAGCATTTAATTATAATGAAAAACGTAATGAAAATATTTGTTAGAGGAACTCGGCTCTCTCTGTGCTTCCCACAGGGACTAAAACATGATGACGTGTTTGCAACGGAACCAGAGTTAGACATCTACCAGTAATAAAGCTCCAGTTTCATACCAGCATAAACTTTCTTTTTAATATGAAATACCTTTTTTTGCTTACAGACTTGGCCATTCGTGGTTTCAGGAAGACCTGACTCTGACACCAAAGAAGTTTCTACTGCCAGCAGATTATGTGGAACTACTGCATAGTCAAAGTAAATTTGTTGGGTTTTTTTGTTGTCGATTTTTTTCCCTTTTTTTTTATGGGCTGGATATTTTTAAGAGCTGTGATTTATCAGCTCAAGACTAGAAGACGGGGACAAACCCCCATCTCTAACAGTGTTAAATCTGTGTCCCCTGTGATTCTTTTCCCTTAGAGTTCTGAGGGAAGTTTATTTAAAGCAGTAAAGAAGGGAGGCAGTGGAAATTAGAGTTTTTATGAACTGACTGCAGCAGCTGAAGTCTGAGATTTGGAAAGGCCCTTCTTTGGCTTCATCATTCTTACCACTGCCTAAGGACCTGTTGTTCTGAGGCTTTTAAACTAATGGAAGAGGAATATAATGATATAGAATTAACAGCATGGACCAAAATACAACTCTACAAACTAACCCCAAACAGTGTTATTTGTATTCTAAAGGAAAGCAGTATTTTAGAGTAGCTTTGAAACTCAGATAGATTTATAATATATTTTGATGGCTTTTGTATTCATGGATCTGGTTTGCTGCAACTATGCAATAAGTATAGTCATCCTTTTTTTTTATCCTTTTAACCAGAGTTTTCTTAAAAACATGTAAGTGGCTACATTCTGCATTTAGGTTACTGTCCATTGGAATGAAACTAATTCCTTTGGTTCTGTCCTGCAGTGCCACATGCAAGAATGTGGGACTGTCCCTAGAAATGTGGCAGAGTTTCTGTGCCTTAATCTGGAAGGAAATTCTGTTTACCGTAAGGCCAGGTTGCATGTGTTGTAAAGAATGAGTTTGTATGATCCTGCAAAATAACAAGAATTCACAATGTTTTAAACAATTTTCCTGTACCATCATGCTTTTCTTTGAGAAGTTTACCCTCAAATGAATTCTAGTGATATTTCTTCACTGATTGAAATGCTGTAATAAATGATGATGCCATCAAATAAGTTGCAAATGTAAATAACTCTATTTTTTTATAAATTACATTAAAAGCTTGGTTACAATGACTTACTGGTACTGTGATAGTGTGTGGCGGCATCAATATAGGAACATCTTTGTAACACACGTTCTTGAAACCCACTTTCGTAAACAAAATTATCTTCCTCATCTCTTGAGAGCAGATACATCTCTAGCAACAGAGTCAGATAAGAACAGTTTCACCCCAAACAATTCATGTGAGGTACTGTACTATATCAATCAGCAGGGAAAACCACAGTTTAACAACTTACAGAATTCACTGTCATAATCTTTACTGTGAATCAGGAAAATAAATAAATGTAGATTAAGAAACGGACGTCAGTAGTTTGTTTGGCTTCATAGCATGAAAGGTAGTGTAATAGCTGCCATTTTACATTTCCATCTGTAGTCTGTTTTGCTTTTATTTGTATTTGTGCAGTGGGAAAATCAGCTGAGCTTTCCTAGTTGGGAGCAGACTTTTCCCCTTTTAAGATTAAAAGTTCTGAGATAAGATTTTCTTTTTCTCAAAATATTTTCTCAGAGGCTAACTCACAATAAAGGAGAAGACTGAATTGCTTTAGAGAAGAAAAAGCCTCCTCTTCTTCATTTAAGCAGCCAGGAGGAAGAAACATTTGCTTAACAAGAACCAGTTTAACCTCATTTCTTGTCAGGTTATCCTACATCGTGGATTTCTGCTTTGAAATACTGCATAGAATCCCAAGACTGACTATTGGTAGTGTCTTCCAAGCAGATGAACTGCAGAAAATTGCTTTTCTTCTTGTGAAGTGTAAAACAGTCCAGAGCCACTGCAAAATAAAATGAGCGCTCAGTCTAGGATCTGCTGAAATTGTTGCGTTCAGTGATTTGAGGGCAAGCTGTACAGGGACGATAATCTAATTTATCTTCCAGTTTTATCCAGAGAAAGGGTCTGAAGGAAGGGGGCTATCCTAATTTGTACCTATGTAACTGAGGTGGGACTCCAACTGACCTTCTCTAGGAAGCTTTATAAAAAGAAAAGCATAGAAACAAAATAAACAAAATATAAACAGAATACAAACAAAAAGGAAGGACCTTTAGGAAAGGCATCCTTAGGCCTATGAGAAAACTCAGCCAATGTTTATCTGAACCCTAGAGAAAAGATTATTCAGCAATTTAACTAAGGTGCCACTTGAGATAATCTCAGTTCTGATACTTAGCTGGTTTTGGCCTTGATCCCAGCTGTAATTGGTTAACGACTAGGAGATCGGAAAAACAAGGAAAGTATGGAGAACTTTAAACAGTATAGAAAGGTTCATGCGAAATGATGGAAAAAAATGTTCAGGGTAAATTCCCAAATACAAAATGGTTATATTAAGTAAATAAAGTAGGTCAAAATTGGAGTGAGAACTGTGACATGACGGAAGACATAGTATTGCTTCCATCCAGGCACCATACTACATGCTCTCAAATACTTTTTTTTCTTTGGGGCTACATAATATATACTTTGTTCATAAAATAACGAATGCAATTACTGTATTTGTCTCTGTAACAGACACATCCATATGATGATAGTGCCCCAATAGACTACCACTGGTTTTAGAACAGAAGTACATAATGGCCACAGGTGACATTTCAGGTGAAAATCTGGAGAGAAAATTACAGCTTTTAGATAGCAAATGTTATATAAGACCCAATTCTTTGTTTTAAATACCTCTATACAGAGACACATGTATTAGTGTATACTTATTTATCTTAATATGGCAATTAGGTATGTTTGGATTTCTCTAGCAAGGATCTGATATTTCAAATCATTAATTTTAATCCTTGGGTTGATAAATATTATTTTTAAATAGTAAATTAATCTTTCTTCTCATCTCTCAGTGAGAGGCATTACGTGTTTAAGAAAAAGTTCAGGTAAGTCAACAGGCTCCTTGTGGGTTTGTCCTGAGATGAAGGCTGCTGTCTTGCCAGGGAAGTGCCAGGTAGGTCATGTATTCTGGCAATCCTCCCCTATAAAGACACACCAAAAATTCATGCGCACAATTCTGAATCCTTTTTTTTTCAAACTCATGAACAGATGAAATTCAGATCAGTGAATGAGGTGATCAAAACATTCTAAAATGCTATTTTTAAACGTCAACAGATTCCATAGGAAAATAACGTGTTTGGTCCTTTTTTTTTTTTATTAAGTTTTTGACAACCTGATAGACTTGATTTCGTTTTTTAAAAGTGTCTTGTTTGACTGGGTATGAGTTACAGAGCTGGGTGAAGGGGAGACTTAAAATGAAAAACTACCTTACATTTCTACAGTCCACAAGTGTGGAAGGTAAGAAATACATACATTTTTATCACATTTGGCAAGTATACACTTGACGATTTTTTTGTTACATTAATGACATCTTTGCTCCTTGGCACAAGGTACAAGGTGAACCCATCTTGATCCCATAAAGGTATACAAATCTTGCTAAAGGTGTTTTGCAAGTAAAATGCCAAATCATCTGCAACCCATATTCAGCTGAGACCTGCTTCATGCGCAGTCTTAAAGGCAGAATACCTGCATTGACTTTCCTGGCAGGCAGTCCATATATAAAGAGGAACAGTTGTCTCCCAAAAATGTTTTTATTACTTTAGACTTATTTAAATGTTGTGTAGAACTTTGTTTTGTCTGTATTTTATGTGGGACTCTGATAGTGCAGATCATTAGCCAGAAAGCTCACGTCTCCATCATGAAACCATTCCTTTTCAATACATGTGTTTGCTTACACAAGGAAAATATCTCACTCATATTGAAAAGTTAACAATTCTGATCTGAGCAAAAGAAACATAGTTCGCATATAAGAAATACCTAAGCCATACCTTTCCCATTTAGTGACTTTATACATGTACTATATAAAGAACTCTCAGATATGCTATGGATTCTGAATAAAAATTCAAGTTTTTCAGCTAAGTAAAGGTGACTACCTAAGAAGTACAGTTGCCATAGGGGTCTCCCAGGTAAATGAAAGAGTTGAAAAAATTAATTTTAACATCTCAATAACTATTTGAAAGTTACTCTGCCTCTCTTCATTGACTCTAGAAGGACCCTAAGGTGACCAGCTGTGTGGTTCAGTTAGATATCTAATGTATTAGTTAAGTATCTAATGTTGGGAGGGATAAAGCCAGGTTTAAATGACCAAAGATTACACGAGCCAAGTAAGATAAAAAGAAGGAAAAAGTGGGATTTAGAGCTACCTACCAATACAAGCTTATAGTAACCTTATATTATAAGCAAATAATAATTACAATATTTGAATGAAACAACACAGAAAGCTGTCCGTTCTACTGGAGAATAGTCACTTTCCCACAAGTAGCTAATTCTATATAATAGCAAATTTGCATTTGGTATGGCAGCACAGATTCTCACCAAGGCTAATGCCAATTATACCTAAGAATTAGGTTCCACCACTGGTCAGTGTATATCACACTCCACTCCAGCTGAAAGATGGGTACACAGATACTTTCTGCAGTGCATAGACCATGGATGCTGAGCTGCCTTCCAAATCCTAAATACCAAAATCGGTATTTTTAATATATTCTGACAAGAGTGCATTGGGATCAGTTGCTGCATCATGGAGAGACTTGTGTTCCCACAGTGCAGGCTGGTTAGGATTCCAGTACTAAGAAGAAATGGGTCTCAGTCTCTTCCTTGGTGCTTTTAATTTTTAATGCAAATTAGTAAAAAATAACTAACAAAGTGCTTTATTTGGAATTCAGCACATGAAAATCTCACTAGAGTTAAAATTCCTAGAAAAGTTAAGACAACTGAAAAGATTCATATAGGATCTATCCAACAAGACAAGCAAAACTAAGAAAAACTTGTGGCTGATGTAGGGCTGAATAATCACTCCTGTAACATTGGGGTGCTGGCACTCTGATAGGATCTGGGACTAGAAACATGTGGTGACACCCAGAAGAAGTATAATGCAATTGGAATTCAGCAAGTAAAGGAAATCACCCAATTTACTCATACTGGTGAAATTCTTAAAAAGAATTCAAATTTCCAGTGTTAAAAAGAATTCAAAATGTGACAAGAAAGGTGCTCGATGACAACAAAGCAGGCAGAGCTGCAAGTCAGAATATATACACAGACATAACCCCAACACAAGTGAACAGACTGCTCAGCATCTGGGACAAAAAGGGACAAGAGTAGCAAAGGATTGCATCGCTTTGCAGGAGTTTACAAAAGCCTGTGTAGCGAGCACAGCATGCATGAAGTGGATGGACAACAGCCGCTTTAGCTTATAGGAGTCTTCACAGGAACAAGAAGAATAAGATAAATGGATGGTAATCCCCAAAGCAAATGGATTGCTTTTTAATTTTAATTCCAAATTGCTGTGATGGCAGAAGCAACAGCATAGCACTGTAAATACAAATCCCATAGTCAGTAAAAGATAAGAAGTAAATGTAGGCACGAATATTCATAGAAAATCGAGATTGTAACAGCACAAGGAACTATTGTATTCCTTAATATAAGCAGTATGGAGTTTAAATCAGTTCATGTCCTTAGTCTCATCAAGAGGGCACGTCATCTAGAGGAAAAGGGGACCAAAGTGAATCAGAAGTCTTTTGCAACAAGGAACTGAACGATTCCAACTGTCCTGTGACTCATTTTTTCAGGGAAGTCCCTCTTGCGCTATGAAGATGGCTGAAGAGGAGTGCAGCAGGTCAATGTTCTGGGAAGCTTCAAGAAAGCAGACAAACTGCCAGAAGAGATACAGTCTGTGGTCACCATGGGGAAAACCAAAACAAACCCAATGTCACTCATTTCTCCTGTAGAAGTGTCTCATCCCACCCTCAAAATAAACATATGTGCATAAAATGTTTTCCACTATCTAGAAGGGAGATCTTGGAAAGATGGTTAATGTCAAATCTTTTTACCTGCACTCTGGTATACATATGGTCTGGACCTATCTGTATCCCTTTTGGGGAGATTCTGAACACATGCACTAACATCATCTGCTCCTGGCAGCAATCTGTGGTCCCCACTCCAAGCAGCCAGAGAGTACCTTGCATCACTTGCTCTAATGTCTTTTAGATCAGACTGGTTGTGTCCATCATGGAAACCACTTTTCATCCTCCTCCTCTGGGTCCCAGTGGGACATCAATAATCTTCAAAGGGGACAAAATAATGAGAGATACATTGCTGTTTACTAGGAAGGTGTTTTGAAGTCCTAGGAAGCAAATTATATTCCTGGGTGTGACATTTTCATGCTACATACAAATGTGCTTGAGATTTGTAAGGCCTGTTAGGATAGCTCTGTAGAACTGTGGAGGTTAAACGAGGCCATCCATCTGTATGCAGGAAGATCTCTGGGGCTAGCCAATCCCAGAATCACAGTGAGGTTTCAACCCAGGAAGAACACACATCAAATCCATTTGGGTTGTGCCCAATTATTGCCATATTTCATAGGAAACAGAGCAAAACATGGTATTTGGGAAAGGACTGAGCAGATGACATTTTGACATGGGAAAAACAGGGAAAGAAAACAAAGAGAAAATTGAACAATTTTCTGCAGGGCCCCTGGATTAAAGCTAAACCGCCATATTGGTGAAGTTCTGTGCATAAGAGTAACTGGAGACAGAAGCCAACAGACAAAAATGTACAGGTAGCCCATACTAAGAAATAACACTTCAAGACTAAATTTGTCCCCATCCATAAAAAACAACAGTGCCAGCTAATATATGGAGATATTTAGCTGTCTGTAAAGATATTCAGATTACAAGTATAATGATTAATGGCATGACAGTGATGTTGATGAAATACTAACTGAAAACTCTTGAAAGACAGGCCTGAGGTGTCATAGAATTGTCTAGGTTGGAAAAGACCCTTGAGATCAAGTTCAATCACTAACCTAACACTGCCAAACCCACTACTAAACCATGTCCCTAAGCACCACATCTACCCATCTTTTAAATACTTCCAGGGATGGCGATTCTGCCACTTCCCTGGGCAGTCTGTTCCAATGCTTGATAACCCTTTCGGTGAAGAAATTTTTCCTAATATCCAATCTAAACCTCCCCTGGTGCAACTTGAGGCTATTTCCTCTTGTCCTATCACTTGTTACTTGGGAGAAGAGATCGACCCCCACCTCTCTACACCTCCTCTCAGGTAGCTGTAGAGAGGAATAAGGTCTTCCCTCAGACTCCTTTTCTCCAGGCTAAACACCCCCAGTTCCCTCAGCTGCTCCTCATAAGACTTGTTCTCTAGATCCTTCAGCTTTCTTGCCAGTCTCTGGACACCCTCCAGCACCTCAATGTCTTTCTTGTAGTGAGGGGCCCAAAACTGAACACAGTATTCAAGGTGGGGCCTCACCAGTGCTGAGTACAGGGGGACAATCACCTCCCTAGTCCTGCTGGCCACACTATTTCTGATACAAGCCAGGATGCTACTGGTCTTCCTGGCCACCTGGGCACACTGCTGGCTCCTATTCAGCCGGCTGTCAACCAACACCCCCAGGGCCTTTTCTGCCGGGCAGCTTTCCAGACACTCTTGCCCAAGCCTGTAGCGCTACATGGGGTTGTTGTGACCCAAGTGCAGGACCTGGCACCTGGCCTTGTTGAACCTTGTACCATCGGCCTCGGCCCATGGATCCAGCCTGTCCAGATCCCTCTGTAGGGCCATCCTACCCTCAAGCAGGTCAATACTCCCGCCCAACTTGGTGTCATCTGCAAACTTACTGAGGGTGCACTTGATCCCCTTGTCCAGATCATTGATAAAGATCTTAAAGAGAACCAGCCCCAGTACCAAGGCCTGGGGAACACCACTTGTGACTGGCCGCCAACTGGATTTAACTCCGTTCATCACCACCCTTTGGGCCCGGCCTTCCACCCAGTTTTTTATCCAGTGAAATGTACACCCATCCAAGCCATAAGCAGCCAGTTTCTCCAGAATGCTGTGGGAAACGGTGTCCAAGGCTTTGGCTAAGGCATAACTGTGTGTCATACATATGCTTTGAAGATTATTTCTCAAGCCATTAATCATAACAAAACACTCGTAACCGCAGGGCCTGCTACCGTTCTATTTCTCATAGTAACCTGGTTTCATGTGTTTGCTCATCCTATGATACAGCCTAGAATAGTTCCTTTATCTCAAGGAACAACAATTCCAGATTTCTTTTCCACTGTATATAATTCTCCCTGAACTTGCGATGCAAATTATGTCATAAACACCTTTGTTCATTGGGCTTTACAAATAAGGAAAAAAATTTCCCCCTTCTAGGCTAGATATAGCCCTGATGTAGAGGGAACAGCTGTGCAGATAAACCTACTTATGCTTTTTGCCCTCCCTCACTGTAAGTAAAAACACATCAGTTTCCTACCTAAACTGTACATGCTGTATCATCTGGGGATATCCTTAGTTTGCAAGAGGAGAAGTAGTTACCATAAATTAACACCACTGGCATTGCCAAAATTATCATCACTTTGACTACCACTTCAAGTTTTGGAACAGATGCCAAGGACTTGACTGACACTTGAGTCTCCACTCCCACACTCTCTGTGCAAAGGGACTGCAGCTAGACTCATTCTGAGTTGAAACACAGTATTCACATACTTACTTTATGATTTGTACCTTAGCCTACACTAAACCTGCCCTGTGGTGATGGCACAAGTTAAAAAAAAATGGTGTCAGGGAGCATTCCTGGGCGCTGCAGCTTCAGTATCTATGCTGTTACACTGGTGGAGATGTCCCTGCATGGTTTGTGGTTTTGGTGTGGGCCATGTGCCATTCTCCCAAACAATGCCAAGACACAGCCTGTGAGTCAGTGATGGATAGGGATCATTCATAATACACAGTTTACATTAAGTCATCTTGTTCTGGAGACTGATACTGTCCAGGCATAAGCAGTATGGACACAAGCTAGCCCAGGACAGTTGGCCTCAAAGCTAGAGGACAGTCTTGGTGTGAAAGAACAGCCCTTCATGCTATTTAGTAGTTTAGGCAAAACCTCTGTGTATCAACTGAAGTTTCTAGTTCACAGAATCTCTTGTGTTTTACATGTGGTTTGGATTAGTCTGCAAGCTCTTCTAGGCAGAGACCATGCTTCCCTTCATTTTTACGTATCTAGCACAAAGAAGCCTCATGTCTGAATAGGATGTTAACTAACATCAGGAGCACAACGAATGAAAATTCTGACATTAATCTGTAGATCCTACTGCTGAAGCTGAAGAGGTAAATAAGTGATTTAAGGTTTTACGTCCAGCCCCCTTGTAATATATGTCTTAGTATGCAAGACAGTAGCAAGTCTGGCAGTGGACTGAAAGAAGTGTTTCCGAGTGCAGTTTAACAATAAAATGACATTGTACATGAGGCATCGAAGTAACCCAACGACCCCAATTTCTTGTTTCAGGTTTTCAGTGTCTGTTTCAAATAACAAAGATAAAACTATTTTTTCACTTCTCAGATATGCCTTTATACTGTCATTATTGTAAAGCCAAATATGTGGGGTTTTTTTTTCCTTCAAAATTTAAAAAAGAATAAACAAATTGAGTTACAGGTTTCCTGAAAGCAGCTGCTTTGCATACGTACAGACCCAGAAATACACAGTGCCCAAACTTTTGGAATCCCACAGAAGATCCTCCAGTGTTCTCTGACCCTGAATGATTGTGTGGGGTTGGGGGACAGGGAGAGAGCCCTGGGTGGCCTCCAGCACCTCTGACGGCCACGAACATTCCCTCTCCACCACCAAGACACAGGTCTGGGCTCTGCTGGCTCTGCCATCATGCTGCCTCTTCTGAGGTGACTCCTGGTGCACAACTGGCAGCTGGCTGGGAAAGATGAGCGAAGAGGAAACAATACAATTCAGGTAGAAGAAAGAGAAAACCAGCTTCATAAGGAGGCTGCAGATGTCTCCAGAAGGGCGAAGAGCTGCCTGGCCTCTTACAGGTAGAGGAAAGCTCTGGAAGCATTTCAGGGCAGGGTGAACGTACTCACCTCTTCAGACCAAAATGTTTAAATACGCTTACAGAAAGTACTAAGGGGAGATGGTCTAGTTACGCACCTAGTTCACTCTCTTCCAAGCATTACTTTATTTCATAAAGAAGCGTCAGCATAAAATACCAGGAACCCTGGGCACGGAGCGCGCACTCCTTTTCAAGGCACTCGGCAGCACCTGTCGCCTTTTAAAGTTTTCCTGAGAGCGCCTCTCCCACCTCCCCGGGCCCCGCCATGCCGGGCAGCGGCTTCCCGCCGCCTCTGCCCGCTCCCGCCCCGGGCCCTGCGGCGGCCGCTGGCTCCCGCCGCCCCGCTGCCGCCCAAGACGTGACAGAACCGGCTCTCTGGGCTCTTGCTGCCCCCTTCCTCCTCCTGCGTGAACTCCACCCGCCACCAGGAAAGCCGTGGAGCAGCGTCCCACCCGACAAGGCAGCGGAGAAAGAGGCGGATTTCTTTGACGGGGCGGGGGGGGGAATGGCCGCCGAAGGCAGTCTCGCCTCACGCCTCACAGCAGCCGCCCCGCGGGCGGGGCGCGGGCGCCACCCGGTGGCCGCCGCGGTGCGGTGCGTGGCCGGGAGCGGCGTTGAGGAAGGGCCTGAGAGCCCCCTCGGTAGCGGTGGTGGCTTCTCGTGTCAGCGACTGGTTAAATTCAGCCCGGGGGTGGCGAGGCCTGAGGGGCAGCGCGGGGAGCTTCCCGCCGAGGGGTCTGCGTGTGCGCGGAGAGACATGGCTGGAAACCACGGCCCTGCCCGCGGCCTCTGTGGTCCCCCCCACCTGCCCGAATTCATCGTTCTGATACCCTCGGAACTTGCTGATTCCCCACTGATGGGGTGAAAAAAAATGCACGGGCAGGAAGGAAGTGTGAAGGAGGCGTTCACGCAGCCTCATGTAGCATGGCACAAACCCTGCACCAACAGGCAACACCTCGCTGACGTGTCAGGTTATGACCTTACCCAGAAAACAACAGAAGTATTAAAAGAAGATGTGAGGGGAAGGAGCCTCCTAGGCTGCAAGGTCCAGCCTGTGCCTGCAGGCCTGTCCAGTGCCATGTGGCTGCCAGGAGCCACCGTGGTGGGTACAAACCCCATGTGTGTCGTCTCCCACCCCCCCACACAAGCTCATCCCTGGCCGGTTTATAGCCGTAGGGCGCTTCTTGGCATGAGCGGGTGTTGCTTCTCCCCCAGAAGGGTTGGGGACATCTTCTTGTGGTGAAGGACCCTGGGAACATGGCGCTGGGGCTGACCCTGAGCTCTGTCACCTGGCTGCAGTGTATTTTTTCAGAACAGGCTCCCCCAAGGCATGCTTGAATTTACGTGGCCAGTTTTATTTGGTAAGTAATGAAAGCTTGTAATCGACAGTGAAAGGGTCAGTACGGAAAGAGGTAGCTACATCTTGCGGTTGGAACGAGAGACGGGGAACATGCTCGTTTTCTGGGCTATGTAATACTGATGTTTTGATTTCCCTGTGCCATACTTGCCTGATGGTTTTCAGGTATGTCTTGGGCTCCAAAGGCCATTCAGACCTTCTAGGAGAAAGAAAAAAACATGAGCAATGGCAATATTTTGTTACTATGACTATCTTTCAATAATTAGAAATTATCAAATGTCTAATTATCAACAGATGGTCATAGTACAATAAACTGTGCTCATGTTTTCATGGATTGAATGGCCCTCCTAGTTGTCCTCTCTCTTTTTTTTTTGCCTTAGCTAAGCGAGAAAGAGATTTTTTCTGTGGCTCCAGCACAACAAGAGGCTGCTTGAATCGACCCCTTTGCATAACTTTCTGAACTTTTTAATGGCATAAACATGGTGTTACATATTCATTGCTAAATACTAGTTTTATACCCAAATAAAGTATTGAAGAAGGAACAGCATTGGAACAGGCTGCCCAGGGAAGTGGTTGAGTTGCTGTCCCTGGAGGTATTTAAAAGACGTGTAGATGTAGTGCTGAGGGACATGGTTTAGTGGTAACTTGGCAGTGCTAGGTTAAAGGTTGGACTTGAAGATCTTAAAGGTCTCTTCCAACCAGAATGATTCTATGATTCTATGAAAAGTGAGGCTGAATTGATTTCAGATGATCACAACATCCAGCAAGGAATAATCTCTCAAAGTCAGCTCTGAAAAGGTTTGGGGCCAGCACAGCTGTGGTGACAGCAGTAGTAATGCAGGGAACATGCATGGGGCAGGAGGGGTAGGAGACAAAAGCAGTCTTGCACTGTACAGTGTGTCTGTTTTCAGCTGTGTGCGTAGGTAATAGGACTGAAGCCTCATCTGTTCCTGCAGACCTGAAGTTGGCAACTTCCCAGCAATACCAACATAGCAGATGCACAAGACACTTCATATTTCTTCCCATTATTGCCTTAAGCACAGGAATGAAAGAAATAAAACTTGTCCCATGCTACTTGTCCTGTCTGACAGCAGCTCATCCTTGCACAGGAATGAAAGAAGTATAACTTTTTCCTATTTTAGCTTATCCTCTCTCACATCTGCTCATCCTAGGTAGTGTTTTCAGTCTTACCTCTCCAAATACACTGCATGGGATACAGTCTGAATGTAGAGGAGGAGACATACCACTTCTTAAGTTGGAAGATCTGTGTCAGATCAAGAAAAAATATAGAAGTGTTTTATTCCTGCTGTATTCAGAGACAGATTCAACAGAGATATAGTGACCACAGCGAGCAAAATCTACTGGTATCACATCAGTACCAGCCTATAGGAAGAGCGGAAATGGCACTACAAGAACACCTAGAATTACTATGTCTCTGTGTTCTTTCCTATTAAGTAACCACCCCAGATATTGGACGTGTCTCCTTGGACTTTCACCTTTTCAGTTTAACTCTGAGCTGATAAGCTAAAATCTATCTTGGCTGGAAAATGTAGCAATGAAATACTGACTTGGATGAAAATTTGCTGTCAAAAAATCCTTTTGACATCAGCGGGACAGGATTTGTTCTAAGAATTTAGCACATTCAGATTTTATCTCGTTCTGCTTTTCTAGTTTATGTTAGGATCCAGCAAGAAAACTTTCACTGGTGTGAAAAAAAGTAATTTTAATGCATCAGAAACAAATTTGTTCAGCTCCTGAGAAAAAGCACTTCTACCTTCTTAGCCTTTAGTTCTTCAAGATTTAAACAACCAAGCATCTTTGAGGGCCCACTTTATTATTCATTTTGCCCTGATAGTGCATCACTTGAAGTTAATCCCTGCCCTGTTAGGAATGTGTCCCTGATGCTGGAGAGCAATTTCCTGGACAAAAGAAACCCTGTAAACCACTTCTACAGATTGTCTGCATGGTGCAAATAATGTTCCTTGCACTGTGGGAGCACAGATAAAATACAGATGAGAGGTGATGACTGGCGCTCTGATTTGTTTTGGTTTTCCTTATGATCTTCCGACACTCATTCCCCAAGCATGAAGTGGAAAGACTGTGACAGCTTCACTAACAACCTCCTTTCATCTTGCCTTGGAGGCTAGCTTTTTCCTTGTTGAAAACAAGTCTTCTAAAAAGGGGAAAACTGTCCAGGCAGAGTTGCAGATTTTGTCTGTAGACAATACATTCGGACTAAAGATCTTGACTGCCTTAGATTACAACAGCCCTTACAGAGCTGGTAGTGAGACCCTTCAGGCAAGGCCACTTCATGTAGTCTATGAATGACTCCAAGGTGAAAGGCTGGGTTGCTCTGATTGGAAAGTGAATCAGGATGTACAAATCATTCTTCTCTCATCTGCCTCATAAGATCTTGTTAGTCTTGGTCTGCTGATAACTATGGGTGTCTGAGAAAATGTGGAATCATTGTTTTCTTTCCAGTTTTCTTACATGAACTCTTGAAGATACAAAAAGGAAACCAGTCTTTATCCTGGGAAAGGAGAGCATACATTACTTCCAAATCAATGTATCACCGCAGAGTCCTGTGTCTCTGACACACAGTTCCTCCAAGTTCCAGTCTCTCCATCTCTGTTCTATGTTATGATTTACAGTGGACCCCAGGGTAAAAGTACATTTTATTCCAGAATAAATTAGTATAATTCGGGACTACATGTCAGCTAAACACAGCAGCAATTGTTTACATATGTTGGTATTTAAATTTGCCTGAAGCAATCATTCTGCCACAGTAATAAGTCCTGCTGTGGGATTAAATGCTCATTTGAATCTTTATTATTTTCGGTTTTAATCCAAGAAAACAAGAAAAGGCCAAGAAAGTTTTCAGTATGATATTCAAGATGTTAGCTGTGGAATCTCAGCTGAGTTCCTCAAAAGTAGAGCATCCTAAAACTGTATGATTACAGATTATTTCAGAAGCCCTTTGTGCATCAAATCATTTATTTCCCATTCAAGTCAGTAAGAATTAAAAAAAAAAATCTTGTCACTGAAATTTTTATGCTTCCATGAAAACAACTGTCCCTTTAAACAGCAAATTGTAATTTTACAATGTGGTTTGCCAGTTTCCAGTAAAGTGACGCCAAGCAATATACTCACTTTTAAAACTACAGGGGGTATGCACACCTTCTAATTTTAGGTTTATAATTTAGATAGGAGCTAAGATCACTTGCAGAGAAACTGAAGCCCACTGATTTGCCCTCCAGACAGACCTGCTTTTCGTGACTTACTGTATAGGAGGAGCCTAGTTTCCTTCCTAATTTAAGCATATAATTTGGATTCTTTAGTTAAATAATACAGCATTGTTTTTCTCTTGGTGTCTCATTCTTTAAGCTGGAAGAGGCTGCCCCCTTTGCTCCTTGGGCGCTTGCCATATTTTACTCCACAGTGCTGCTGCTGGCCCTCAAAAATGGCCTTTAAAAAGCAGTGGAATTGGCTTTGGATATATACAAAGAGTGATGAATTTATATAAAAGCTTGAATTTTTGAAAGGACAGGTTTCAACAAGCAATAACCACCTCATATCTTCAGATTTAATAAGGAAGTCTAAGTCATTAGCACTAATGTAAATTATTTTGCTGACATATTGTAGGTATGCAATTTGAGTTCAGTTAGACTGCACCTTTCCTATTTATGCCTGGCAGGCACAACCTACATATGGCTTTGTATGCCTTTCAAGTCAGAAGCAGTGATAATGCCAAGCTGCAACACTTCCAAAACATGGTAGCACGAAAGGATCTCACTGTGATGGTGGAGAAGATCGTGTACCTGCTGTCCAAGAGGTGGGCAACCAAGAGCCATAGTGAAGGTGTGAGATCCAGCTTTCGTGTGGCTTGCTGGGGCAATGGGAGGAAGGTATGCATTAACGAGCTTCCTCTTAGAGTCAAAGGGTGACACTTGGTGAAACTGCCTATCAGCAACTTCAAATAGCTGATGTGCCAGGCACATGGACCTGCATGAGCACATGTAGACAAATACATTCAAATCAAACCATACTAGAGTCATAATATACTTGTATGACCTTTTTAAGCTTAACAGTAACGTTTTTTCATGTTCATTTGTACCTAGAGCAATCCTTTATGTCCAGCAGTTCACTATATATGTCAAAGGGCACTGAATGCGAAGGCATTTTTCTGAGGAGACTGAATTTGTTATGATGAAAAATATCTTTCAAGACTATGTCTTTAGGCTGTGTGGGAAAAATGGTACAGCCAGCATGTAAGCATGTGAAATTTAACTGGAGGTTGAAGTAATTTGCCCAAACAATCATTTGGTTCTTATTTCATGAAGTCTGGAAGAATTCAAGCAAAGAAAGGGAGTAGACTGTAATTTTTGTAAGGGGCTAGTTCTGAACACTCCAATGCTCATATTTTGTCATTTTATAAAACCTAAAGTAAAAAGAGCTATGTTTTTTGCTCAGTTAGACTAAACCATGCAACTCACGCAAGCCACACTTCGTGGCTTGATGTAATGTTGTTCTGCCTGAATTCATGCCAGTAACAGTTTTGCACCACAGTACACCCCCAACTTGCTTTATTTGTGACACTTGTTCAAGAGCACTTCTTTTAGAGTTTTAAAATACTGGCTGATACTAAATTTCATTACCCCATCATTCAGGAGAGAAAAAAAATGAGAAAGAATATATTCAAAACTGCCAAAATAATTTTAAACAGCTTTTCCCTAATCAAAGCAACATATTTTCAGAACAAATACTTAAAATGCTAGGTCTAGAAGTGAATAGTGTCTGCATATATCACCAGAACATATTGAATCCTACTGTACAATGTCCCATTTTAATGCATTGCATTGAATTGCCAGTCTGAACCAGTACAGTTTTCATCCTTCCTTTTTATCTGGCTCATATGTTTGGTCAGGGCAGCAACAGAGTGAGAAAACAGTTAATTTCATTTTGGGATGGGAGAAAAATTGCTTTAAAAAGCAGTCTGCCAGTGCTTCAGAATTCAAAGGGCTTTACTTAAAAATAGACACAAGTAATACAACTTTTCTGATATCCCAATCACTTGTTTATGTGAAATCCTTCTCAAAATTATTCTTTAAATTTACACAATATTATGTTTGTAATTCTAGAATATTATTTTTTTCTGTGTTAATATATAAACCATAATAATATAATAAGATATTATATCTCCTATTTTTTCAAATAAGGCATGTCTTCAATCATTTTACCCCTCTATTTCACATATATGAAAGAACATTTTAGAAATATATTAAACAGAAGTAAAAAAAAGATAAAGGTAGAGAAAGCATTCAGCTGCCCAGAGGTTGGCATCTGGGTGAATTCAGCTTTTCAAGCAGTCAAAGACATAAAAAGTTCCTTTGTTTGCACATTCCAGGTCTTACTCCATAGTCAGACAACTAGATTTACTTCCCTACGGCTTCCATCCTTGTACAAAGCAACTTTAAGAACAGAAGACTCTATGAGTTACCGAAATTTAAAAGCTAAGGGTTATTTTGTTGTGCTTGCAGTACTATTCTGACTCCTGAGCCTTCTCTTTATTTGATGAATTACAGTTATGACAATTTAGGATTCTCAGAAGACCTGCTAGCGTACATCAAAATCCACCTTCGGGAAGGAGGATGCAGTTTTTTCCATATTGTCTTTGCTAGAAATTTAAATGACCTTTAATTGTAATAGTGGCTTCAAAGAGGAGAAAGCCTGCCAGATTCTTGTAGGCCATAGAGAAGTTAAGATGGAAATTATTTGTTTGGAGCTGGAGTGAAAAGCTGTGCCTTTTGTACCAGTTTTGATTGTTTCTAAGCTTAAAGCATTGTTTTTTCTATACACTCTGACATTTCACAGTATTTGTGCTTGTAGTTTCTATTTTTTACTTGTGCTAGCTTAAGAAACTTATGAATATTTTTCTCACCTCTGGAATCATCTTCTTTCCCTTTGGAATTAGTTTAAGCTCGGGGAGGAGGAAAATCTCAAAGGGAAAGCAATTTCAGTCTCCAAACTCATGGGTAAATATTATCTATCCAGTCTGTAGTTAGACTGGGTCAGGGTTTTCTTGCCATTTCTTTCACCTTGAAATAGTTTACGCTGCAAAAAGGCACACTAGCATCTCTCACCTGACTGTATAAATTGTAGGCTCTTGCCTACCTCCATTTCCACATCTTGCTAAAGCCTATCTTCCAGACAGGAATTTGTCCCCATCTGACTACAGCAAGAGATGACAAGTCCACCACTTCCTTTTGCAATTGTTGCAGCAGCTATTAAAAATATGTGTATTATGCCAAGTCATCCAGTCCTGACTTTTGGGTTTACCTTTTTGTCAATAAACCTTGATATTTTTTCTTGCCAGCAAGCCTTCTCCTTCACCTACCCCTATATGCTTTCCTGGAACTTTGCAGAGGGGAGAGACAGGTTGAAAGGAGGGAAACACGGGTTGACAGTATGTGTTTATTTTTCAATGCTCCTAGGGCATACGGAAAAAGTATGTAAATCCTTCTCTTGCCCTTTCCCAGCTATGTTACTGCTCCTCAGCACCCTTACCCTCAGGCACTGATTCCCAGAGCCCCCTGTGGTCTGCCAGGAGTAACAGACACAAATTTGAAGCTGATCTGTCTTGCACCTCTTTCTCCTGCTCTCCTCAGTGATATAAATGCAGTCTTTCTCATACAATGCAGCAGAAGCTGCACCAGTGACCAGTTGCCCTTATGGCCATCAAATCTTCATTCTGATGTGGCTATAGGGAGATAACTAATCCCTGTTTGGGCAGGGAAGAAGACATCCACACAGGAGACCATGTCTAAGCTGCAAATGAATACAAGTAATCTTGGCCTCAGTAATTTCTTCCTAGACAGCCACCTAGCAAATGCCCTACTGTTTGTTTCTTTTAGCAGAAAAAAAGTGTTATGCCCAATCTTTGACCGCACAGACATAGGTAAATAGGGTTAGTTTTTCCTTCTAAGTAGTGAGCACACAATATAAATTTGCATCAACATGTTGTCATGTCTGAAATCTTCTATTTTGGCAGTGTGTCGAGCATATTTCCTTCCTTCCTTCCTTCCTTCCTTCCTTCCTTCCTTCCTTCCTTCCTTCCTTCCTTCCTTCCTTCCTTCCTTCTTTCTTTCTTTCTTTCTTTCTTTCTTTCTTTCTTTCTTTCTTTCTTTCTTTCTTTCTTTCTTTCTTTCTTTCTTTCTTTCTTTCTTTCTTTCTTTCTTTCTTTCTTTCTTCTTTCTCTCTCTCTCTCTCTTTCTTTCTTTTTCTTTCTCTTTCTCTTTCTCATTTTTTCATTTTCATTTTCTTTTTCTTTTTTTTTCTCTTTGTTTGATGTTCTGTAAATGTGAATATCCTTGCTGTAATGCTGAGCTGTTCTGTGGAAGAAGCCTAGTGTGGTTTTGTTCTGAATGTTTATATGTTGAGGCTCTTAAGCCACATCTCATATTTTCTGGTTTTGCTATAGTTGCTCTAGAAGTCAACACTACCAACTTGAAACAGATTTCTGCCTTTGTTGATTTCTGATCAGTGCTCTTTGAAACAGAAAAAATACATATTTCTCTACTGCTCCTACAAGGACATGTATATAAGTGATACTAATTGATGAGGGGACTGCATACCCCTTAGTGCTCTACCAAATCTGTGCCTTTCATTCCATCTGTGCTGTTACGAACAAAAATTTCTCAATATCTAAGGCCACACTGAAAAACACTTAACATGAGTATTGTTAAAGCTTGGGGGGAAATAAAACTGTCCCTGGATTTTTATATATGAAGAATGATACACTTTAAAATAATCAAAATGGACTGACTCCAAATATCCAGATGTAAGTTAAGGAGAAAAAAAAAAAAGACTACAGCAAATCCTTTTTCCATCTAGGCTTTATCTGTACCATGTAGATAGATCTCTTGACAGAGGGCTGAGTTTTATAAAATGAAGTTGGAGAGTGAGACTGTCACTCTTCAGGAAACATTCCTTTCAGTTTCTGCCATTCTTTTCTAAGGGACATGGTGCTATGTAGTAAACTGCCCTGAGCCTTGTGCACTGGGCTCAGTTAACTCACCGAATTCCTAGTCTGTTGAACAGAGCTGTAAAAAACCTCAAAATACAGACCTGAAACTATGCAAGAACAAACAGCATGATGTTAATCAAATTGTTAGCACGCTGTTAATGCCTGTCTTCATAATGTGTTTGTGGTCCTGTGAGTAGAGCATAGGGGTAAGCAGGATAGTGATGGAGTTATTTTGTTCCTGGTGAATTAAAATCAACTCATCTGATCTTGAATAAAAACCAAGACTTTAAAATTATCATAAATACAGAGAATAAGAAGTTATGGAAGCAATTTTTTAAGATACAACACAAAGAAAGGGAAGAGACAAAGCTCCTCTGTTTTAGTGATTTGTGTTGCAAAATGAAACTATCAGAGCAAAAATCCATACTGGTAATCAAAATTAAAGATAACACATGAAAGGCAAAATTCATCTTAAGAGTAGCATTTGAATTGCTGTAAAAATTGGTGATGGTAGGATCTGCAGGATTTGTTCCCATCTAGCACTAATCCAAATCATTGTAAAGAATTGAAAAGCCTACTTTAAGATGGTAGACATAGAGTGACTTATTTAAACTTCTTGCTTTCACTTAAATTACATACCAACATGTAAGCAATGAAACTTTTCTCTGTTTTCCCCTCTAACCACAGCCTATGTGTAAAACCAGGTAGCAGAAATTTTAGCCCACATCTCTATTAAATTGGGTAATGACTATTCACCATGCAGTTTTTGGCAAGTAGAGACAGGGCAACTGTTCAAGAAAAACAAGAAATTTCCTGCTGTATATGAACTGCTCATAAACACTTGAGCCCTGGCACTTTTTACTCAAACCCTGCAGGTCTCAGATGCCTAGTATTAATAGACACTGCTAATTACAAACAGTGTGGTTAAAGTGAATGCTTAGCCATACAGAACATTAATTGACACTGTTGTTGGGGAAAATGAAGGGCTGTGTGTGTGGGGAACTGTTTTCCCAGTGAGAAGGCCCAAGTCACTGCAGTTTTTGCCGTTTTATTCATATTTTCCCAAAGCAGGTCTGGATTTAGACTGCATTCTCTGCCTTAGAAGACCAAGGAGGTAACTGTGATTCCACAGTTCCCTTCTGGCTCCCCTGGTTCAAGGTGGGAGGTAGTCCGCTAATGATCTATTACTACCAAGTTTCCACAGCCATGCTGGCCAGGCCTTAAGGGGTGTAAAGTCAAGGTTCAGTTCACTGCCTGTGCTGTAGCTCTGCTTCTCTACCTACCTGTGTCTCATGTACAAATACCTTCTGCCCCTTGTGCTAGTTGATTCTTTTATACATCTCATATTTCTGGTCTTCATTCAGTAGCACAAAACCTCTCTTTGGAATAGGATATTTATTAGCTTGTTCTGGCTGCTTCTTACCTATGGAGCTGCCATTTTAACTTTTGAAAGTACTTGAAATCCCATTCAGTCAATCTACCAGCTTTTAGAATGAAATTAAGGCCAATAGGAGCACTTTGGGTCAATAGCCAGGACTAATGAAAATGAGTTAACTGAGGAGATATAAGACGTAGAGGTCATAATACGTCATACAGTTACACAGAGGAAAGGCTGTTAGACGTGTTCCTAAGAATTCACCTTTTCAATGTAAAACTAGTCAAGAGCTAGAGAAATTATCACTAGTAATAGAAAACTCTTAGTATACCCTGTTTGTTCAGTATCTCCAACGGGATGGGAAGAATTTTACCTTTATGACAAAATTTAAAGAATAGAGAGAGACTAAGTCCAGGAAATCACCATATAAATGAACATCTCATCTAATCTAAGAAAGAAAAAAAATTAATTTTGCTGCATTTCTCCGGAAGAATTAAAAAGGTTAATCAGCCAGACACCTTTACTGCTTGTTTTTCCCTGATTTTCTATTGTGCAGCAAGTAAACCCAAACTGTTGCAGAAGAAAGGGGCAAATCCCTCAATTTATGGAGTGTCCTGTTACTTTGCACAGCACATAAGGAGTTAGGATTCAGCAGGTTTCTAACAGGAGTCATGGCTGACTATGGGATTGTATGGAGGGAAAGGAGCAAGGCTGAAGGAAGGACAGCTGAGGCAGTTAAAGTTTAGATCTTGCAGTCTCCCTCTAAAGCGGAAACACAAAGGTCTCTGTGGGGTATATTTTAGCCTCTGTATTTAAGGTAGGTAGGTTTTGCAGATAAACTGCAGTCTGCAAGGAGGGAACTGTGTGTTGCCTGGTGAACCTGAGAGATGAAATGCCTGAAATGAAGTATTTTCTGAAAACGTCATAAATATATTAATTACTAACAGGAACAGCTTTACGTAACACTATAGCCTCATTTGATTAGTTCTGGTGTGAGAATGGACATTTTATACCTCCCCTCCTCCTGTACAGAGCACAGCAGCCTCTTACGTATTTTTAAGTCTGAAACACTACCCTCAGGTGCAGATCTCCCTCTGTACAAGAGAGGGCAGACGAGTCCTGGTAATAGTGCCTCCGGAGATCTGGACATCTGGAAAATCTGTTACCTTATTTGTTACGCTTGACTGTAAAAATTACTGCATAAATTGAAAATTAATCTTTGTTCTTCATTTTATGAGGGACGGGAGACTACTCTGAGACTTCTTATGTTTGAAGGAAAGTTACAAAATAAAATCCTTTGTTTTATTCATGGGAAATTTCTGCTAATGCGATACAAATATGTGGGTTTCTTCAGTGATAAATTACTTTACAACTTTTAGTGTGAAAGTCGAGCTGAATTAGAGCCCTCTGTCTGGACTGATCTCATCAATTTTGGTTCCTCAGCAGGGATTTGGCTTTTGATCACACAATTCTTAATAGATCCAAATATCTAGACACTATGGCCACTTGTGTTTAAATCCTTGCTGCTTGGGTTTATTTCATGCATCACTTTTTGGTCTTAAAACTAAGAGGTATAGCGCAGGGTCAGACTGAAGGTCTGCGTTGTCTAGTAATCTGTCTCTGAGAGTGGTTAATAGCAAATGCTTAGGGAAGGAATATAACAAATAGAGTGAACACAGAGGGATCGTTGTCTGACATACCTTCCCACCTTCCAGCAGTCACTGGTCTAAAACAAAAACCTCTTGAGCCAGCATTCACATCTTGACAGCCACTCTTTCTTTCCTCTGAGGACATGCCATGTGCTCAGTACAGCTTAGACCAGGAAGACATTTTAATTTTTTTCCTTGTTTGATTTTAAGGACTGATTCACTGTCCCTAAAAGCTTCATGAATGGACTATCTCCATTCCTGAAGCTTTCTTTCTTTTGTAATTTTTTTTTTCCCCTTTCATTTTCCTTTCTTTTTGATTTTCTTTCTTTAGTGTTTTTTGTTGCATTATGCAGAAGTCGTTTTGATTATGCCAGCTCAGTCTCAGAATCATGTCCTGCTTTCTCTCATAAGCCCAGGTGCCCACTGAGACTGAGATCTTGTCCAGGTTTCAGTTCCGTCAAGTAGCCTTCCTAGACTTGTGTATAAAAGAGATATCTATCTTTTTGTCTCTCGGTTTCTTTTACAATGCACTGCTATGCCTCCTCAACCCTATCTATTTAATTTTTATTTCAAAACCCAGTTTTCATGGGTTAAGGCCACTCTTCCCTATAACCTTGCCCTTACACGAGACCTTTCTGCCTTGTCTAGAATACTGTGAGGCACAAAAATGAAAGGGAAACTCGTAAGTGCAGGCGAGTTGTACACTAGTAGGCCTATGGCTGTTTTCTGTTCAGCTTCTGCCCCTAACCTTAAAGCTCCTGCTATCCAACGCTGCCTAAGTGCCTATATTCTTCACTGCAGAGCTGCCTTGCTAAAAAGACAGGGTTCTGGCATCCCTTGCTGGCACATCAGTGACATTAATTTCTTTGCCAATTAGTATAATAAGGAAGCATGTGCCTTCTGGATTTTCCTACCTTAAAGCAGCTCTCATATGTGATAAGGTGTTGGCAATATGGATATTTCTCAGTACACTCATTACAGCATTATGGTGATTTATGGATGATTTATGGATCAGCTAAACCACAGTCTTGGTGTGAATGCCCTGATTAGCTGTGGAGGTGGTGTGTTCATGGAAAGCAATGATTTGACTCTAGGACTAAGTTTCAAACCCACAAAGTTCAAATGGGTTCAGAATTTACTCAAACACATTCTCACATTCCTCCATTTTACAGACAAGGGTAATGATCCTAAAAGCAACTGCCCTGCAGCGTCACTGGAGTGAAAAATTGAAGGGTTGTTTTCCAAGTAATCTGACTCTGTACAGCTGGATCAATAGTCAATATTGCCAGGGCTTGGCTGCCTTGCTTCTACCAAATTTTTACCATTGCATGTCACATTAAAGCCCAATGTGGAAGACCCTCCAGGATCTGGAGGGGAAAAGAAGACAAGAAAGCATACCTGCTCTCAATACTCTCTGCTTTTTAATATACAATATGTATTGAAAATTCAAGCACTCAGGTAGGTTTATAAATTGGATGGAGATATGTAAGTCCCTGTAAAATTGAGAGTTGAACCCTGTTATTTGCAAAGATACTGGTACAGCATAGGTATTTCGCTCAGCAGAATTATCCCAGAACTGTCCAGGCTCATGTAGTTGCCTGTTTGTAAAATGGCATATGAGTGAGTACTGCCCAGTCTTTAATTTCAGCCTTGTGCTAACCTAATTTTTCTAGTTGTACTTTACACACTCCCCACAAAATTGTTTGGGTTGATTTTTAATGTGCTTGTACCAACCCCACAAAAAAATTTCTAGTAAGCTTGAATCAAATTAATGGAGACCTTGGAGCACTGGAAAAAAAAAAATTCAAAAGTTTGTGTGAACAATTTTTTAAAATTATGAAATGGGTTTTTTTCCTCCTTCTTTTACCCTTACGGAAATTCTGGTTCTGGGTAAGACTGATGTGGCCAGGAGTTATCCTTTACAGCTACCTCTGACAGAGAAATGATGAAGGCACAGTGGGTGATGGTGTCTTATGCATTAAGCAGTGCTCTGCTTTACAGTTGCCAGAGTGAGGGGAGGAGATCAGACAGCCAGGGTTTTATGAAGGTCACTCCCAGACCTAAGACGAGTCAATCCTACAAACAGCTACTTGTGACTGAGTGACATGGCTCTATGGCAGCACTGCCTCAGTCGGGCTGCGTGTTGGAAGGGGAACAGTTACCTGGCAGGGACATGGATATGCCAGGAAAGTGGGTTTTTTAGTAGCAGAGGGCTACTGACCAGCAATATGTGGCTGATTTGTGACCACACATGCCACTTGGGTGGTGCAGACAAGCTCTGACTGCTCTCAAGAATTTGTCCAGGTAGCTCTTTAGGAATTCCACCTGGCGAGACTTAAACCATACCTTTTCAGGACATTGTCACTGACTTCCTCGAACATCTGTAAATAGCTGGTCTGTATATGTTCATGCACCGTGGAGGATAGAGTTTAGATTTTTTTTACTAAGGTTATCCTTTTGACACAGGGACAGATTGTCAGGGAGTCAGATCTATGCTGGCGAGAGCTGTTTGGTTGACTTGGTGGGTGGCATTCTTATAGGAGAATAACAATTTCTTTGTTTGTTTTATTGTACCTTTATTCTTAAGGAAAGGACCCACTGTGTTTATATATGAGCACATTGTTCTGTTTTTGAAAGCTATGTGTTTTCATCCTGAACACTGCTTCTCTCCCCAACCTTTACTAACACCCCCCCCCCAAAATCAAATAAAGAAAGAACAACCCAGAAATATAAGGGCAGGTCAACAATGGTTTCATTCATTTTGGAAAATCCTTACCTAATAGCTAAAATGAAAAGGATCAGTAAAAAAATCGTTCCTATTAATCTATTTTCTGTCATGGATTCTTTTGGCTGCTGCTGCGTGAGAAACAGTGAGAACTTGTAATAAGTCATCTCCTTTGCAAGAAGAAGCTATAATTTTGACATTTCACATGTCTGAATGGCTTTTTTCTTGCTCTTGTGACTTCATGTTCAAATTCAGACCCTACTGCACTGAAACCGTGAATTTAGCACAAAAGTAAAATACTATTTAATAATGGCAATAAGAAAATTTATTGTGTATAAATCAGGGAAAATACACCAAATCATTGGCTGATATTCAGGAAAAAAAGTGTATTTGTCATGAAATATGATTGTTGAAAGCTAGCAATGAGTAATGGAACTTGTGCTTTCTCAGATTCAAGTAATAATTAACTGGATTTTAATTGATCTATTTCTACAAAAAATAACAGAAAACCAAAAATAAACATAAAATTCAACAATTATGTCTTGAAAATTTGTGGTCAGACAAAATGGCTGATTTGGTAGTTTAGTGCAACTGGTAAGCAAATGTGGGGGTATACTGAATGTGGATAAAAAGAGAAGAGGGTGGATTGTTTAATTTTCTGATAATTTAATGAACACTTTTCAGTCAGGAACATTTGTCATATGAGGTTTTTTAGTTCACTCTACTTCGATTCTCAGGCAATTTACAAGCTCCACAAACCTAATTGTTTGGGGTTTCTTTTCTTTTTTTTTTCTTTTTTCATTTCTGAAAGAAGGAGAAAACAACATGAAGTAGTTTTATTACACTTGGATCGAGAAATCAAGTATATTAAAGGCAAGAAATTCTAAAATATTGAATGCTCATCGGTAACATTTCCCTTTTGCCACTTTTATGGTGGCATATTACTTAGATAAAATTTGTCTTCTTTCTGTTTGCTTTCTATATTCTCTCCAAACATTCTGGTTTTCCTTCTCTCTTTCTTGTCACTGTTACTAATTAGTATTCTGATAACCCTTTTATATTAATTAGCATTCAGCATTAGAAGAGGTACATACAAAGTATAAAAATACATTTTACTTAAGTTCCTCATTTAAGTCTACATATAACACTTTTTTTTTAATGTGAGCTTGTTTTCTATATACACAACAGGTTTTTTAAGATAGTTACTTTTGTGTTTTCTGTAAAATAAAATGCTTTTGAAGGACATGGGGTATTAAAAGTTGAATAAATAATTCACCTATTCAGTCACTTAGGAAACTGTTTAGCACAAGTCTGCATGCTCTTTCTGGTTAGTGTTGGTTCCTTCAGTTAGTCCCTCACCAGTGAATTTGGGCTCTGTGGGATGGAACATGTTTCTTGTTGCTCAGAAGAAATATGACAGTCTATTCTTCATTCTTTTTTTCTTTTTTTTTTCGCTGCCAAAGTAGTCATGGAAAATAGAAGGATCAGCTACTAGGAACCTGATATTTTATAGCTCTCTCTTGACTTTACTGTGCCTAACTTTTAAGAAATGACTTCACTTTTTTCTTTTTAATCAATATCTATAAAATCTCAGCTTCAAGTTGATGCTTATCCTGTGCACTCATTGCATTTTCCTTTGATATATCTATACAACTTGCATATCAGACAGATTTTAAACTTTGTACTATGCTTAAGTTATAAAGCTTCAATTCCACAAATCCACAGAAGTCTATGCTTAACATGAAGCTATTGAACTCCAAACACGTGCTTAAGCGCTTTGATGAGTGGGGGAAGGCTAAAGTAACTGCTTCAAATGAGCACATACCTCAAAATTAGATGCTATAAAAGTACCTTTTAATGTCTATTGAAAACTGCAGCTGGAGAAGATCTCAAAATGTTGATAGGAATAATGAGAGCAGAATGAACAATCCTGTGATCCTACACATCCTGCACCCACGGCAAAAGCTTGTCCTTACCATGTCTTTCTGTGGGTTCCCGATACGACACTCTGTGTGTCTGACTTAATATGGTTAGGGAAAAACAATGTTTTTAAACTTGTAGTGACTTTCCCACCATTCTCCTATATCCAGGAAAACACTAGTTCATCTTTTGGAAAAATGTCTGACTATTTGGTATCTAGCTTGGAGCAGAAGCAGCAGAGGTTGGCTGTGTTGGTAGTCATGGGTAGTCAGAGTTGGTAGACTCTGGGTAGACTAAGCAGGAAACCTTGCAATCCCCTTTGAGAGTACAGTGATTGTATGCAATCTCTCAAAAGACAGCATACTGGGTGGGGGGTGGGTACTAAGCTAAAGAGTCAGCCGCTTGGTGTCTTCTCCTCCAGGGATAAGCTGCCTTTCAGATGATAGGGTCCTGACCTGCACAAGCCCTGCAAAGCAAATACTTTGGTCTTTTCCCTATAATGCTGATGTTGAATTTTTATGAAGGTTGTGGCTCTATTTTCAAAAACTTGGCTGGGGCTCTGCACCACAATTGGGTTTCCTTTTTAAGACATTGGCAAAGGCTTCCCAGAAGCTGTTGATCCCAGCAGCTCATATGCAGTCCTGCATATGCCCTGTTCTCCTCAGTCATTTGCAGTACAGACACTGTTTTATAGCCATGTCCTCTAAAGTTTTTCTCTTCTTTAAGCAGCAGAAAGCATCCACCTTTTCACAGTCTGCTTATCTCCATCTGGTATTTGGCAGAGGATCCACGTAAGGAAGAGGCTGAGGGTCTTCTCTCCCGTGTTGGTTTTCTTTGGAATGACCTACAAAGAATTTCCATTCCTTTTACACATCTCTGGCTCTTCAGCTTACTAGAGAAAATCTAACACACAGAAGTGTCTCTGTCCCCTTATGCCTATCTTGCCATTCAGTTGTGAGCCAGTTTGCTGATCTTTTTCTCCTCTTTTTCCCTCTCTGATTCTTCTCCCTGAGAACTACAGCTTCAAACCAGCAAACAGTACCAAAAAAATCTATAATTATATGAACTCAGATAAATGAGGCTCATCAGCACACTACAGCATGTGATTTACTTATGTCAATGCATGCTGAAGCAAGTGATGCCTCTGAACAACTCCTTCAGCTGCACTCCTTCAACTCTAAACAGCTGGTCCAGGTCACGTGACTACAACCAGTCCCTGAAACTCATTTTATTTCTGGCTTTGTACAAGACCAGGACACAGTCACACATTTGCAGGTCCTACCTGTCTTGTCTAGCAGGTATTAATTAAATAGCGAAACACACTGCAGAGACAAAATTTTACCTTTGACCTCTTACATCTAATGCCATTTGACATAAATTACTGCCTGTCATGTTGTGCCATGATACATCAAAGTAATCTCACACTTTTACTAGAGAACTACCATTACAGCAGAGCTATGATGCACACAATAAATCCACATTTTTCCTGTCTTGTAAATCACTAGAGCAGTAACTTATTTCAGGTGAATAGTAGTGTGGTGACAGCACTGGCAATCAAGACGTAAGACCTCCTGTTGCCTTTGCATGGATCTTCAAAGAAGTCCAGGAATATTATTCCTGTAAGAAAGAAATAGAGATCATGTTTTTCTGTCTTATAGGCTATTTAGAAAGAGAACTTTATTATCTTAGAGAGGTTCTTTATGATCTATGGAGAGAAGATGCCACAGAAGTAAAACCTTTCTTACGCACAGTGTAAGACAATATTGCAATAGTGTCAGTCATCTTTTTTCAAAATAAAACCGGAGAACAATTTCGTGGTCGTTCATTTTAAAACTGACAAGAAACCCTGAAAAACATCTAGTTTGGTACCAGTATAGTAAATCACAGAACCTATGTATCTACCAGGCACATCTGATCCACACCTAATAACTTGTGGCTGAATTGAAGCATATTTGCATACTGAAAAACTCAGAACTGTGTTGACACTTCCATAAAAGAAGAATATCACAAGTCAGATAAACACAAATAATTTAGCAAAGAGCAAAACATTCAATGAAAATCAACACCCAAATGCAGAGAGATGATTTTCTTCAATGCTGCCATGAAAACAACAGGTTCTGGTGAGTGACTTAAAAAGTCTTCTTCAGAGTGCAGTACACTTAATCTGAACTTCAAAGACAATGGCTAAAGACTCTTTCAACTTCTAGGTCACCAAATGTCCTTACAGAACTACGTCCAAGTCACTTCCGCACTCACCTACAGGACAAGGTGTGTAGAGCATTGTGAAAGATAGGTACATATGGCTGCATGAAAGCACTCTTGAATTCCTCTGTTCAAACTTCAAGTTGGCCACATACAAGAAACCTCTGACCTAGGAACCAAACAGCTGCCTTGGCATTAGAAACGTTCTGGGCCCATGCCAATATGACCTACAGAGGTGCTGGGTTTAGTAACTCGGGCACAGCACTGTGTTAATCCACTCCTATTCCTTAGTGCCGATATCTATTTGACTAATACAGCACGTAAGTAAGGTGCCTGGCTTCATCAGCATATGTCTGTGTAGTCTTTCCCTAACAGAGACTGGCTGACAGTGGACCTGATTCAAAGGCTTGCCAAGCTGCCCCATGTGTTTTTTCATTCGAGAGCAGTGAGGTCGGTGCAGACCTCTTAGTGGGACAGCAACTTAATGGCTGCCCACCTTGAGACAGACTGTAAACTGTTGGCTTTGAGCTCTACACCCTGAATTAACCAGAGCTCTAGTTACAGGTGAAACTGCCTGCCCATGCAGTTTGCCACAGCTGTGCTGGAGGAGGGGATGAAGGGAGATTGTGCTCTGTGAAAATGAGATCTCATGGGAGTTCAGCTACCAGTCTTGAGCATCTACAGAGCACAAAACAAACTGAACTTTTTACAAAGTTTATGTCCAGGCAAAATGTATCTGGATTTTTACAGGAACAGCAAAAGGCATGTCCTGGATGCTGAGGCAGTTCTGAAGTTCCCTTTCCAAAGCACAAGTATCTTAAAACTTCTCAGCAAATCTATTGTACCGTTTATTTATGTTTTAGCAGGAGCATAACATTGCACTTTTGTCTAAATGATTTGGAAATGATTGAACCATTTTAATGAAACTTTCCAAAATAAGTCAGCCTGAGCTGGATACCTTGTCTGGGAAAATTCAGCCCAAACAGTTAAAGCTTGGCAAAGTGTTATAAACAACTTAAAACAGTGTTTTATAATGGTAGGCATTGGGCAGCTCAGCTGTAGTTGCCACTACCAGCTCTGCCTAGACTCCCTAAACTGTCAGAAGGTGTTTGTGTTTCAGAACATTATTTCTACAGTCTATTTGAATTGGCAGGTGTTTGTTTTTTAGCTGCCAGTATTACATTTTGCTTGAGATAAGTGAGGTGCTGAAATTCCAGCTCAGAATGTGCCTGGCTTGTAGCAATTTCAATTTACATCACAACTGTGACAAAGCAAGTGAGTTCACATTTTTTAAAGATATTTTCTCCTTAAGGGTAAGGACTTCTGTGCAGGCCAAACCGAGGTCTGCAGCTCCCACTGACCACGTGGAGGTTGGTTTGGGAGAGTGTTTGCAAAGCACTGGCTCCAATGCACGCTGAGTCTTCACTGCCTCAGGCAGGTGCACCGAAATTGAGCACTCACCCGTCAGAAACATTTGGCCCAAGTATCCAGACTCAGTGTGGGTGGACTGACTGGGGAGCATGAAAGCCACATCAAATTGAGGAGCATAGGGTCGTTATCCTGTGCTAGTGGCTGAAGTATTGTTCGTATCCTCTCTGCGCCCATCACACAAATCCTGTTGATCATATGGCAGCTCTTGCTTTTTCTGTTCCCTCCTTGCAGCCTCCTCATCTCTACAAGGGTGGCAAGGGGAGCTTTCCCACTCAATGAGTTAGGTGCGGTTCCAGGAGACACTTTGAGTGTGTACTATGTAGGTCTGAATGGGCACAGAGGACCTTTTGTTCCTCCCCAAAGAACCAAGGATGAATTGATTCACAGATGAATTGCTAACACACAGGCTTAAAGGTAAATCTGTCAGTTCCTGGCTAGGAGATAGAAAGAAAACTGTTTCTTTTCATAATCCTCAAAGACGGAGACCCTAAATTTCAATTTGTTAAATCAAAACACATATATATATATTAGATGCATTTATATAATACAGTGACATAACTTGAATGTATGTGTCCAAAAATATTTCATTTTTTTGAAGAATTTCAAGACTTCAACATTTTGTTTAATTCTGACTCAAAGCAGTACGTTGTCAAGAAAGAAGACTCAGGTTGTTGCTTCAGGTTATGAGAAACACAGAATTATGGAAAATAGAAAAGTTCCATTTCCATGTTGATTTTTCATTTTGTTTTATAAAATGGAACTGAACAGAAAATTTACAAATCAATGGAAAAAGTTGCACAAAATGTTCCATCTCATAGAAACCTTGGATTTTTCCTTTCCCACAGAATTCCAGAATCCTGAAAAATTACCAGAAAACGGACAAAATCATTGTCAATGACACATTTCAATTTTTTTAGACATATTCTGACAGAAGTACTTGATTCTGAGTTTCTACACATGCAACTAATTGTAAACATATTTAATTAATCCCACCAGTTGACTGTTTGTATAGAAGACAAGAAAGCACGACGTGAGGAGTGTTTCTTGTATGTCTGTGAATCTCCATGGTAGATACCCATTTCAACACAGCTGAATACAGACGTAAAGCAGTGGTCTGCACCTCATATGGATTTGCTGTGATACACACAGAGCTGTGCATGTCCTCTTCCAAGACAGATACACCTGCGGCTGTGTGGCTGAAAGGTGCTAGTGGAAAATGTCAAGCAGCTGCAATATCTCCTTAGCTTATTAATCACCTGGGATCATTATTAAGCTCATGAGCATTCCGTATACAAGAGTTCCCTGAAAATCTTGACCAGCTGATTTATTCCATGCCCTAGTGACTTTCTTGGTAGATGTGCTCTTCAGAAGGTGGTAACTGTGTAGATTAATGAGCTGATATTTCCAAACTCTTCTTAATATTGCTCTGCAGGCTTTGCTAATAATAGTTCCTTCTTATATTTGTGCTCTATTTTCATGTGAAATAGAATTTCAGTACTTTTGCTAGATGTCAAGTATTGTTCATAACAGAAATAATATCTCATGATCTAGGATATGATGCAGGTCTTGGTATGTTTGAAGTAATGCTTGCTTATTTGATAATCTATAAAAATAAAGTTCCTGCATAAATTTTTCCACCTTTCCAAATTTTTTTCCTTTTTTTTTTTTTTTT
>VFFE01007126.1:833525-917708 GCA_008921705.1 Burhinus oedicnemus | reverse complement strand
CCCTGCAGCCACTTAGAAAGTGGTGAAGTGCTTCCTAGAAGTTTTTCAGCAGCTCACTGCATGCTTTTCAGCACAAGTTGGAAGGAGCATAAGTCACTAAAAAGTCATCACAGAAAAGACACTAAAAGTCTTGGATCTGTGTGATGGTTCTGAGTGAGGCATGTGAATGCCAGTTTATAATTTTTAATTGAGACCACAGCTCAAACTCTACTATATTTACCTTCAAAATATACTTTAAGAAGTATTTCAGGAAAGAACCTAAAGATATGATGTTTCTTGTAAATAGTGGTTTGATTACACTAGGAAGATAAGTGCTTAGGGAAGTATTATGAACATTTTTAAAAACAAATATGTCTGTACTGTCAGCCCTTCAGAAATATACTGTATTTTTATTAGGATTATTTTTTAAAAGAAGTTTCTAATGTTTTGCTTTTTTAATTTAGTACATAGGTACACAATACTGGTCCAGTCATTTTAGGAAGCTTTTATGCCTTTTCATGGATATTGACTTGAGGTGAAAGAATTCTGTCTCTTTGAGGGTTGTACAAGTTATATTTAAGTACAACTATAACATATTTAAATCTGTTCCTGAATAACACTAAATGGATTTCTCTGTGTGTCTATCCACGCATGCTTAAAATATGTCTACGTGCATATATTCTACAAAGAGTAGGAATGAAATTTGGGTACAAAATGTACCTGTGTTCAGTAAAATTAAAGCTGTATCTTCATCTTAGAAAAGGCTTAAGGACATTTATAGCTATTGATTTACAAATGTCTTATTGTTTGCACAGAATGGCAAGAACTTGAGTGGAAGTTTAAACTATGAGATCTTCATTCAGCTGCATTCAAAATGATACCGTGGTCAATTTTATAGGCTTTTTGCCACATTTTTGCCAGTAAGGACAATATGTTTAGCGTAGTCAGATTTTTATTTTTTTTTTTTTTTAACTACAGATTCCTGACAGATTTCACTTTCAGGGTTTCATCAGCTACAACAATGCTAAAGACAGTGGGATCATACATTTATTAATAATACAATTTTTCAAAACACATGCACATTAAGTTGGATTTTACAGGTTTGTTTTTCTTACTATTTTTCTTGTACTAATAACAGATCTGGAAGATCTATTTTAGGTTAAAGAAATAGCAAATCTGAAATATCAACAAGAGGATACTATGTGTGTGTGCACATTTGCACGTGTCTGTGTCTTGAAAAGAGCTTCTTGAGTGCCAAAAGCTTGCTAAAAAAAGATATCTATTTTTCCCACAGTCATCTTTCTCCTCTTAAATATGCCATGTCAGCTTGCTCTCACAGGACTGTAGCTCTCTGCAGATTACACACAGAGTGCAGTTTTGATTTTTTTTCTAAACAAAGGTCCTCACTTTGATTACCTAGCACAGATCTGTGTGTTCATCCAATGTAAATAACATCTCCTAGGAGCATTAAGTGTGTATCTTCTTTAGATTAGCTGGATCAGCTGTAGGGAGAGTGGAAGGAATAATCTGGTATCTAGGGGTTTTATTCTCCTTTTTCTGGTCTTTCCAATTGAGGGAAAAAATGGATGGCACTAGTTTCATCAGCAGCTCTCCCTCACTTGGCTTCATTTTTATTTTATCTGGCATGAAGCAATGAAGCCTGTGTGAGTTATAACTGTCTCATGTCTCAGTACACAATTAATTTTTTTTCCCCATCCCAAACTGCCAGGCCCCGGCTTTCATCCAATCTTTACAAAAAGACTACTGTGTGAAGGGGTGTTTTTCATTCTTTTTCCAATCCTGAAGGCAGTACCGTAGAATTTTCTTATTTTAAGACCTCTCCTTCTGAGGGAAAGAAAAAAAAATATTTAATTAGTAAATTCTAAAGTTACATCGTACTGTAGGTAGGGCTGACTTTTTTAGAAGGGTCAATGTATTACATAGTTATTTCCTAGCTGAGTGTTACCATATTGGTGTTTATTTCCCATCCTGCATATTCTTCCCTGGGCTGTTTATAAACAGGTAAGTTCATGCAAGTAATTATCTCTTGGAATCTTTATAAAAAATTTCAGGTTTTGATATCTAATTAACTCTTATTAACTGCTCTTGAAGTTGCTGTTTTTAAAAATCTGAGCTTTTAATATACTGGCCCTTAGCTTTATAAAATTATTTATGAGTGATTTACCCCCAAAATTTCTTTTGTCAATGCAGGAAAATGCCTGGCTTTACTTTGAAAAATCTCAACTGATACCTGTATTTTAAGTCCCTACAGGATGCCAGTGCTCTGGAGTTAACATAAAAAATTACTCTTATTAAGATAATGTAATTCCAGACCTCATTCAGAGTGGGGCTTTTAAAATGGAAGCTTCACAGTATAAATCCTCTTCAAAAAGAAGAAAAAAAGTATATTTTACATAGACTTTACCATAACTCTAGTATTCAGGTCCTGAATGATGCAGATTATCCCCTTGGCCTGTGAACAGGTCTTCTATTTTGTATTCTTTTTATTTCCATGTGTTTACTATTTCTATGGAAATGTTGCAGTATTCACTGCTTAGACTCACTTTCTAGCTGATATTTTTCAGAATGGTATAACAACGCTGTGGCAACATATTGGGAAAAAAGATGGAAACCAAAGAGCACGGAATACATGAAATTCCTTTGAAATGTAACAACCCCCCCCCCCAACTGGCTAAAATTCAGGTCAGTTATGATAACCAGTTAGCAGGACTTGGCCCTGTGCTTGAAGTTGTAACATCAGGAATAGTCATCCAGTCCTACCTAATTCTGGAGCTAGATTATATGTGTCTATACCTTCACCAGTAAATCTTCATAGCTGCTTGGAGCATCTGGATATCTTTAGGTTGCCATATCTTTGACCATGTTAAACAACTAGATTTCCATTAAGCTTCTACACACTAAGCACTTGCCTGCTTATCCATGGATGAGATCTGAAGGCATTTTTAAGATACAGACTGTTTCAGTGGCACAACCTGAATATGAATGTAGGAAGAGAAAAAAACTCTAAATCACGTCCAGATGGAGTGGAAAAAGTTTGAGAGAGATACTGAGGTCTCCTGAAAACTAGTATCAATCTTCTCTATTCCTGTACTCTTAACAACACCTAAGAGTCACAGTTCATCCTCCATTCCTCTCTAGAGCCCCTCAAAGAACTGCTGTAACCCCTTCTTCTTTGCCATCCTAGAGCATGTTGGAATGTGCTGAATTTTGCCTTTCACTTCTGAGAAGTTTTAAGCCTCTACGTGTTGCTTAATGAATGGAAAACCAGCTAAAGGTACTGACTTGCACTGGGACACAAAAAGGACTGAAGGAACCCAGAATTCCCCAACTTATGAAATTCGCCTGGGTGACGGAAGGTAAAGATGCAAAGATTTCAGGCAAACTGTAATGAGCAGGTTGCCTCAAGTACTGACCTCATCTTGACCAGCAGGTTAGACTAGGTGACCTGCTGAGGTGCCTTCCAACCTGAACTGTTCTCTGATTCTGTGAGCCTTCAGGGCTCCAGCTCCAGAAGAAGACTGAGGATTATGGAACCCAACTGAAAAAGGCAGCCTTCCTATAACCAGCAAAGGCCTATGTCTTCAAGAAAACAACGTATTTAAAATGCAACCTTTTTTCCTTACTGTTTCTATCATTGCTTAAGAAGCTTACTGTTCTGAGTACTGGGTTTTGTGGGCCTCTTTCCTAAAAGACCAATCTGCCAAGCACAATTTAGGGTGCTTAGTTACAAGTTTCATTAGGTAGTGAAACTACCCCTTCTGTTTGGTTATATTGCTGCTCCAGATGAGGGAGTGGTGTAGCTTGTTAAGGTCTGTTTTTCTTTTGGGCACGTAATTCTTGTTTTCCAGAAACGTATTACACAAATACTAGCGCTGACCTATTTATTGCCACATTTCTGTTTTCTATTTCTATGAAATATATCTAATGATTAATAAAACAAATCAAGACAGGAAAGGTAAAGACCTACCTCAGATTAGGAACTGAACAAAATATATAAAACAAAGAATATTATTAAACAGTCAACTTCCAGTGCTGCTTAAAGATAACAATAGAATGTCTCCACAATGCAGAATATGGCTGTTGACTGTTAAGTATAATTGTTAGTGTTGTTTTAAATAAATGAACGAGGTAGAAATATTTAGCAATTTGTGTTAAACAGGTTATAATTGGAGAAGGCTGTGAGAAACTCCACAAAGAAGCAATCACGTTTAAAAATAACAGATAAGTATGTTTATAGAAACAGAATCATTATCAAAGATGACAGTGCTTTTTCTGCTTTTCTTGTTGAAAAAAGGATGAATATATCACTTAGGCTATAAATGGGTCTTTGACATAACAAAGATGTCTACCAGAGCCATTGTTTCATGGCTGGCCTCCACATGCCTGCACTTTGCAAGCGACCATATTTGATCATCACCTCAAGGTCAATATGAAAATCTTGTGTTGTTTTGATCTGCAGAGTTTTAAGGACTTCCTGACATGCCACAAATGTGACATAGATGTCATTCATGAAGATGATACTGTTACCTGCCTAGAGGTACAGCAGCTGCTCTAACAGCATAGTCTCTTTGTTATTCAGCTGATGTTAAAAAAAGGTCAGGCTAGAGGCTGCAGAATGACATGTTAACTGGCAGCATGGGATAGTGCCCAAGGTGCTTCCTTTCATTCAATTTGGAATCCAACAACTTGTAAACTTGCTGATATTTTGTCCCTTGCTACTAGCTCTTTGTTATGATTGGTGAGTAATGATTTTCCTGAGCAAAACAGCTGTGTTAATTTGAAAACAGAAGAGGAATAAACACAGATTACTTAAATGCAATCTAAACAAACAGACAAGTTGGCATTGTCTGTGCTTTTTCTATCTTGCTGACAGATTTTGATGTGAAACGACCATTCAGAAAAACAGGCAGCTTGAGAAGGACTTTTCAGAGTAAATATTCTGAGGTATTTATGTATTCACCTAGCAAGCTAGTGAGAAGTATAATCCACCTTGGCAGTATTTCTAACATAGCAATAATATAATTAATGTACTTACTACATCAGCTAGTAAATTAGGAACATATTTTTGTTTTCTTTCATCCATTAGTGCTGGCAGTTGGGTTTCCACAGTAAAATGTCGGATATCAAGGCTCAAGGCTCCTCAGCAGCAGAAGCAAAACTGATATTTTTTTCCAATAAGTAAGATAGGGCCTGTGGCGAAAGAAATGGTCAAGATAGGACAGACAGGCAGGTGAAAAATCAGTCTTGCTGCTTACAGCAGTTGGAGATGTTGACGAGCACTGGCGACTACTGGTACCAGAGAGGGCTTGTCCCAGTTCCTAGCAACAGCTGTTGCCCCATTATGGCTGTTTGCTTTCATAGCAGTAGCAGGATCTGGGCTAGATTTTCAGAGTTTGGGCTGCACAAAGTAAGCAACTTGTTAACCCTGGCAATGTGCTGTCATAGTTCTGGATGTGTTTTGAGCTGACTTTCATGACCAGAGCAATCAAACATTATGTTGTTAGCACACACATGCAAACTGGTATTTCAGGAATAAAGTAGTTGGTGCTACAGATTCCCCATTGGGAAAATCTCCCATCTCAAAATGTGTACCTTTTCTATATTCTTTTTTTCCATTTTCACAGCAACATCAGCATGGAAGAAGTGCAAACCCCTACACAGGAAGAACATTTTTGGTACTGTGAAAACTTCATTAGAGGAGGCAAATCTATAACAGGTCTCAGTCAGATTGAAGCTGAACTTAAACAAATTTGGAAATAAGATGCAGTCTTTTAAGTGAGGGTAATTGACCATTGGAACAGATTTCCAAATGCTGTTGTAAATTTGTCACTTGGCATCTTTAAATCAAAATTGGCTGTCTTTCTAAAATAAGCACTCCATTTTAATCACCAAGGTATTGAGTTCTGTCATATCGTCGAAAAAATAATTATGTTCAATGTGGAACTGACTAGCAAAAATTTTCTGACTTTTGCTGGATATTTGTTCAGACTAGTGGTTTCTTGTGAGTGACATGATTACAGCAGTTCTTCTAGGACTATTATTAATCTTCTATAGAAACTGCATGTAGCTGACCTACTAGGCACTGGAAGGCACAAATGTCCACAGAGGTCCCCAGTCAGTCCTTTGCACCTTTGGGCAACCTTGCATGATGGCTTATGCAGTAAACCTGGGGTGCTGGTGGAGGTGCTGCAGAAGACACAGTCCTCCAGTGCATTGCAGGTGGCAGGAGAAATCTTCATTTCCTTCTGTGCTCATCACACAAGTGACTTCCTATTCTAAAATGCAATCTCCTAGTAGGCTAGACATCTTTCACAAAAACCATCTCCAGGCAGCAAAAATAAGTCTATTTCTGCTGTTTATTCTGCTGTTACTATTAAGCTGTTCAGTGGTCAAAATATACTATTGTCCTGGTTCGAGGTAAAACAGAACCAATTTTCCGTTCAGTAATTTTACTTTTCAGCTAAGCCTCTTCTAACTACTGAAATTAACAGCATATTGTGCAGAAACTGTTTGCTCTCAGAGTGATAAGACCCATGTTTATAGTTGATGCCAAGGAACGGGATGCAGAGAGGCTCTTGGTTATCCTTATTGCTATAACAACCAAGACCAGCCAACTTGGTTATTTGCCCCATTGGAGGGTCGGAAGCAGAAAAGTGTAGAGGGGTCACACCTGCAGGGAGGATTGGATAGGACCAGTGACCCAAAACTGACCAACAGGGTATTCCATCCCATCTGCCTCGTGTTCAGTGTAAAAGCTGAGGGATCAAAGAGTCAGCCCTCTTTCTTCAATGGCTGGTGTCCGAGGAGGACTCTGTTTGTCTGCCTTCGATCCCAATCCATGCATTCCTGAATCCAGATTTGAAATCCAGTTCCCATCTGTCGTTGAGTCCAGTCTGGGACTTTCCCCATGCCTGCTGGTGACGTGATTGTCATCCTAGGACCTCGATACGGTTTTGTATGTATTTCATTATTTCCTTTTTATTATTTTATTATTAATATTTCATTAAAGTAGTTTAGCTCCTTCTAAACTCATAAGTCTCTTTCTCTCCCTCCCACCTCTCCTTGGAGAGAGAGGTGGGGGAAAGCATCTGTTGTTTTGCCTCAGTGGCCAGTCTGGCCCAAACTATCCACACAACATTCTGGCTATTGCCTTTTTCTGAGAAAAGATGGAGTGCTACTACAGACAGCTGGCTAGATAAACCAGAATTTTCTCTTTTGCAGCACTTATAGCTACTACTTATAGCTACTGCTCTTCTGCACCATTCATAGCTACTATCATCATGCAAACTGGACTTCTTACTTCAGCTGTTTGGGCTTTATTTTTCATAGTTTTATAACAGTCATTTCAGGGCTTGGGGCAGACAAACTACAGAGGCTGCTGATCAAACATTTATGGAATATTTCTTACATCTTCACCTAACATGCACTAAAGAGCAGTTTCTGGTTATTCTCTTCACTGGTCTGTACTGCAGCCAAGGATCTCAGATTAGTAATCTATATGGGAGGTGAGAGTGGCCATTTGAGAAGACAGGTTGTAGGCCTAGCAACCTTGAAAACAGATCATCTTAGCCTTGTGTGAAGTTGTGAATTCATTACAGTTTATCAATTTACTGTTATTTGAGTTTATCCATTAAGCCAAGTGATTGAAAACTTTTATTTCTAGTGCATAGATTCATGTTTTTAGTTTAGGGTGGGAAAGAAACCTGCTGACACTACAGGTAATTACTCAAGAAAAATCATTGCTGGATCCACTCAGGCTCTTTCAAAGACACCCTAAACTTTCAGTGCAATTTATGTCACTGGAACCATTTTTCATTCCTGCCAGAGATAATTGGCGCTAACTGGAGACCTTCAAATGCAGCTCACTGGTTAAAAAGTTTTTATTACTAGCAACTGCTTTTTCTTAAAGGGGAAGAAGCCTCAAACTTTTCATAATTCTAACTTTTCTCATGCCTAACTTTTCGTCTGAGAATGAGCTGGAATGCATTTTGTTTTTTTCCTAAGAATACGGATAAGGTATTTCCAAGCATCTGATTTAAATTCACCAAATTAACTTTCTCTTTGAAAGAAAAATATTTTACTTTATATTTTGTATTTTACAAGTAAACAAAAAGCCCATAAAAATGTGGGACAAATACTCAGTCTGACGACAGGAAAAGATTTACCCACATGACTCCATTTAGTAGTAGAAAGAGGGGTAATGCTTAACTGTGCATTTCTGTGAGGCATTTGTTATTCTTGCAATTAAACACTTACAATAAGCACTGTATATGTCTCCACTGGATCTTAATTTAATCCTCACCATTTGATGACACGTCAGACCTCATCAATTTTACACCTTTTTTCCCCCTGGAATGAGTTTTCATTTACCAATTTCAATCCAATTACTCTTGCTCTCCCATTTCATTAGGCCTTGTAAATGTGATCCCACAATACTGCTGTTAACGACTGCTAGCAAGACCTCATAAATATATTTTATAATTGATGGATGTTACATAACAAATGAATGCCTTAAAAATCATGCTGAAAGGCATTAGAGTACCAGTCCTGTTGGAGGAAGAAGTGAAAGTCTCCCTCTCCACATCTGGAAATAAATTCAGTCCGACAGTGTTTTTGCTTGTTACTAAAACTTCTCTGTTTGCCTGTTGTGCTTGATATGTTATTAGAGATGACAGCTGGCATTTGTCTAAAACTTACAGTCAATTACATATTCTGAACTCATGCAAAATTCAGAATTGTGCTGATGCAGACTGAAAGTTAGCCTAAAAAAACCCAGAAAATATAAAATTTAGAAATTGTATGTAATATTACAAATTTGTATACTGAAACCCTGTAGAGGTCAAAATAGATAACGATGAGCGCATGTGCTAGTATTCAGAAAGTTCTGGTGGATTAGGAATACAGCATCCTCAAGAATAATGGTGGTTTGGATGCCCACTCAGTTGCTATAGACATGCTACTGGAAGATGACTTCTGGCAGATTTGTGAGTATGTATTTTCAGGTCTGACGAAGTGGATTTGCAGCAACCAGTCAACTTGGAAACAGGCTGTGGGAAATGATTAATATAAATATATAAGACAGGGTGAAAGAGATGACTTTTGTATATAATGTTCAACGTATTAACTGTATAGTTTTGGAAAATCCTCAGCCACGTTTTCTATGTCTGCAGTAAAGTTGTAAATTTAGGTCCTGACATGAGTGAGGCTGGGCACGCAACCATAGAACTATAGAATAATTTGGGGTGGAAGGGATCTCGGAAGGCCATCTAGTCCATCCTCCCACTCAAAGCAGGGCTAATTTCAAAGTTAGACCAGGTTGCTCAGGGCCTTTTGAACACAACCAAGAAGAGATTCCACAACCTGTGCTAGCGCTTTATCACTTGCATTGTAAGTATTTTTTTCCTTATGTCTAGTGAGAGTTTTCCTTCCAGCCATTTGTGGCAATAACCTCTTATTCTGTGAGGTGTCGCAATGAAAAGAGTCTGGCTCCATTTTGTCTACAGGCCCTCTTTAGACAGTTAAAAACTTGCAACTACATCACATGGCAACTTTCTCTTCTCCAGACTAAAAAATATTTCTTCCTTCAGCAGCTTTTTATAATGCATGGTGTTCACCAACCCCCTCACCATTATAGTGGACCTACTCTGGACTCTCCACTTTGTAGGCCTCTGTCTCGTAGAAGGCCCAAAAATTGGGCACAACATCCCAATTGTGACCCACCACTGTCAGACAGAGGGACAACTTCACAAAAGCTGCAGGTTATTCTCTTTCTAATGTAGTTCATTATGCAGGCAGCCTTTGTTGCTGCAAGATTGCACTGCTGACTCACGGTCAAACTGAGACCCTCCAGGATCCCCTATCTATTTGTGCAAATCTGCTTTTGATTTAGTCGGCCCCAGCCTGTACTGGTGCATGGGGTTATTCCATGCCAGATACAGGATTTGGCATTTCCCTTTGTTGAACTTCTTGTGGTTCCTCTGTACAACTGTCCTGGTCATTGATGAACATATCAGACAGCAAGATGAAGATGAACAGAACATGAAGATAAACAGTGCCGTATCAGTCCCTGAAGGATGGCATTCACAATCAGACACCAGCTGGGCTTGTAATCATTGACCATTGCTCTCTTTGCCCAAGTGTCTTGCCAGTTTTTCAGCCACATTATAGTTCACTCATACAATCCATTTCTCCTCATTTCAGCTACGAGGACGCTGTTGGAAACAGTGTTGAAGGTCTTGCTGAAGTCTAGGTGACATACACTGCTTTCTCCTCATTCACAAAGCCAGATATTTCATCATAGAAACTAGTCAAATTGGCCAGGTGCAATTTTCTTTCATAAATCCTTGCTGGCTATTGTCAGTCAGCTAGTCTTTCATATGCCTAGAAATGGCTTCTAGAAGGATGTACTCTACAATCAGCCCAGACACTGAGTTTGCGATGAACATCATTCTCCTCACTGTTTGTAAATATGAGCATGGCATTTGGCTTTTTCCAGTAAGCAGGAGCCTACTGCAATTGCTACAACCTTATCAAATGCCTTTCAAGGACTTAAGCCAGTTCCTTTGACATCCTTGAATACCTCCTGATACATCTGATGGACTTGTATATGTCCAGCTTACTTAAGTACTCCCTAACTTTATCTTCCTCTGCTTTGGGTAATATCTGTCTCCCTTAAACTCTTCTGTAATGCACAGAGACCAAGTAGGTCTGTGAGTAGTGAAGTCTAAAGCAAGGAAGGTGTTGGCACCTAAGCCTTTTCCATGTCCTTCAGCACAAGATTACCTGTTCCATTAAAAAGTGGAGTCCCATTTTCTTTGATCTTGCTTTTGCTGCCAATATATCTGTAGAAGATCATCTTCTTCCTGCTTCACATCTATTTCTGGTTTTAACCCCAGCCAAGTTTTAGCCTTCCTAATTCCATCTCTGCTTGCCTTGGTGATGCTTCTGTATTCTTCCTCGGTTGCCTGTTCCTGCCTCCATCTCTTGTACATTTCCTTTTAGCAGTTGAATGAACGCAGGCTGCTCAGCCAGCCCTCCTCCTGCTGTGCGTGCCCATATTCTGGCCTACTCAGGTCAGGGTGGATGATTCTTGTCCTTTGAGGATGATGTCCTTGAAGACTGGCCAGCTCTCCATGGCTCCTTTGTCTCCTACAGGAACCAGTTCCCTACCAGTTCCCTGAACAACTTAAAATCTAGTCTCCTGAAGTCCAGGGCTGTTTTCAGCTGATTGTCTTGCTCAGTTCCCTCTGGATCTTAAGCTCTACCATTTGTCAGTGCTGCGGCTATCACATCTCCAACCAGTTCTACCTTAATCATGAATAGCAGGTCCACAAAAACACCTTCCCTAGTCCAGCACCTGTGTTAAAGTTGTCTCTGACCATCTCCAGAAATTGCCTGGATTGCTTTCAGGTGCTGGGAGCCAGGGCCTGTCAACATGAGACTTGTCCGCCTCCTTTTCTGGGTCCCTGACCTACAGGCTCACAACCTGTTCTCAACCATAGGGCAAAGCTCTATGTATTCAAGCCATTTCTTCACATAGATGGCAAATGCCCCTTCTTGTCACTTTTGCCTGTCTTTCCTAAACAGCCTGTGGGTCCCAGGAGACTGAGAGACAGCATTCTTCATTGTGTTTTTTATGCACATTTTCTCTATTTTATTACCAAAAATTCTCAGTCTGAACCATCAACAAATGTTTGTCTAAAATAAATTCAGAACACATTCCTCATTTGTATCCCTGCTTATCTGTCATGAACATCATTTGGACAGTAGGATGTAAGCACAGGGGCTCGTGTCTTGCCTGTCAGGCATGTTGCATTGCACGTAGTGCACCAAATTCACCTCTGATAAATCTTCATTGCAGTCAGCAGCTGCTTCACTCAAGGCCTCTGTGACAAGCCTCAGTTGTAGTCAATCCACAGAATTGCTTCAGGTATTCCATCTTTGCAGAAGGTTTGTCTGTGTATGTTTCCTTGATTTATTTTCACCCTGCACAGAAAATCTCCAATACATCATTTACCATGAAACTGGCTGTTACAAGAGATGAGATTATGAAGAATAATTACTAACAGAAGCAAGTTGCTTAAAAATCATTAATCCAGCTCAATGAAAATGGTTATTAATCTTCCCTTGAGAAAAGTGATCTATATTTCAGGTCCACAATTTTTTTTCCTTCCAGTTTTCCTGCTTTCCTTTGCTTTCTGTATTCCTCAGCAGCATCAAAGTTGATACTTGAAGATTTGTCCAGTGGTGTTGCTTCAGGCTTTAGCTGTCAAACAAATTTAAGGGATTATGTGTAGATAACAGGAGCAATACTGTTTCCAAAGGTCTAATAAATCAGAGCAGCTGTCCTCTGCCAGGGTCTCCGCTGTGATCCTGCACACAGACTGCAAGACCCAACACACCTGCACACTAGGAAAGGGGTGGTTTTAAGTCCTTGGGCTGCTCTAATGGTATCAAATAGACCATTTACTACTGGATGAACATTCTGCGATTGTTTCTGATGAATAATTACTATTAAAACAAGCCAAGGTCTTTCATGGAAAAGAGAGTTTCCTGCCTGTCGTATAAATAGACATAGCCACAGCGTATCTTTCTCAATCCCTGACATAAACTACAGCTAGACTTACTGCTAATGTTGAAACAAATATTTTTATTCACTTCCACCCAAGTAAACCTTATGGATTAGTCAAAAGCTCAATTAAAGAGTAAGATGTTTAACATTCTTTTCGGCATAATTTTTTTATTTTTCTTGCTTTCAACTCCAATTCACCCTAAACATAAACGAATGATCTTTAACTTTTTAAAGAACTATTCCCATAATTTTGGAGACATTACAAAATATTAGTTTGTTGAGAAGGAATTTCATCGCTCTACATCAATAGCTGAAATTTTGTTACAACTGAAAAAAACCCCAAACTTTGTACTTTTCAGTCTCACAGTCCTACAGATATGCAAAGCACTTGAATCTTTCCAGCCAATATTTAATTCTGAAAATAAACATTTATATGGACATGTGAAAGTGGGATTTAAGGTAATGATTTTTAAAATTTGGTTTCTGTTAAACCACGTAGCTTCTTTAAGATATAATATTAGTTGAGTGCATGTCATATTATTAAAATCAAGGATAACAACATACTGAGAGGTCAAAGTAACCTGAGAAAAAAACTCCTACTATCCTGGATAATCCTAAAGAAAAAAAGAATTGTCCTTTTCTAAAAATACTATTGTGCCAGATTTCAGCAGCTTCCAGAATGTTAGCTGTTGTAAAACAATAGAGACTTTCCTAATAATGTCTACTATCCAATATCTGAATTAAGTAAGGCTTTGACAGGATTTATACATGGATATGACACATGAATCTGTGCATCTGTGACCCTAACCATAGCTAATACATTTGCATATCTTCACAGGAATTTGGAGTATTGTGGGAATATTGTAGACAGGAAATTGGAGTATTATAATTTCTGTAAAAAGTATCTTGGGAACATTTTTTTAAGAGATGTTGTGAAGAAGTGCATCTAAAAAGACATCTGTTATAGCATCCCACAAGGTCTGTGAATCTGTACCTTGGTAAACTGTATCAAGTTATCTCCTTTCGATAGACAATCAGTACACCTGAGAGCCAGCTTTTTCTGACAGGGCCATTTCATCTGATAGAGTATCAAATGGCTTGTTGATTATTCTGACTTCAAAGGCCAACGGTGCTGATATCTTCAAGGTGGTCTGTAATGCCTGAGTGATGAGGCCACCTGTCAATGTGACTGCAAAATTAAAGAGAATCTGTTGGGAAATGGAGGGTAAACTTCCTCTCCCTCAGATTAGCCTGATTAGCCGCGAACAATTTAGCTTCTACAAATCAGTTTTGTAGCTATGGGAAAATTATTTATCAATGGCTACTTTTTTTTTTGGGGGGGGGGGGAGGAGGAGCTGTTTATGGTGAGTAGTTCTGTAAAATGTGTTCACCTACTTCAGAACCAGGTTTCCACTCACTGAGTTACAAAATAAACAATTCCAATTCAATCAATACTTGAAATGATTACTTTGTTTTGAATGGTAAAAATAACTATTCATCTGCCACCTTGTTCTCTTTGCTTGTTTTGATGAAAATGCTCTGTTGAAGATAGTGCAATGTCAGGAAGTAAGTAAGACAAAAAGGTTTCCTTTATTGACTAATAAGCTTATGAACAGCAAGGATTTCTTAGCTAACACTAACTACATTATTTTAATCTTTCTGACAAGAAGGGGAACAGTATTTTGTGTTTGAGGAGGAAGATAAAGATGGAAGATAGGCTGACCTTCTCTCTTCTTGCTGAAATAAGGAAGAAGGAGCCATTAAGAACCTCAAAGGTATATATGAAGGTGGGGATTGTGTGTCACAATATGGGGCATTTTTCTGCTTTTCTTTGCCTGTTATCGTAAATAAAGCTACAAGGGGAAACTCAGTGTTAGTGGGTTAATACAACTTGTTGCTGTTTAGGCTGTCCCATAGCCTCCTCACTGCTACCCTCTGCCAAGAAGCCAGTGGCCAACCCTGTCACGACCAGGAGTGCACCCACTCCAAGGCTGAAATGGAGGCATCTCCGTCACCTGACAGGTACATCTCCAGGTACTTGTTTGAAGTGTGGATGCATGTCAGATCACCTCCTGAGGCTGCTTAAATATCGTTTTAATGACAGTCATGTGCTAGAAAAAGGGACTGTGATGTTTGGCCTTCCAGTGTCCCCTCCGCAGTCCACCATTTCAAGGAGTTTAGACAGATCTGCTGTTAAGCCTTAATAATCATGGTCACAGCAAAGAAACATTGTGCAACCACTCAGTAAAATCTTTGCCCATGTAAATATTTAGCTCCATATATAGGAGCTGATTTTAACAAGCCATCCATCAGAAATAGAGGCCTCACCTGCCAATGAGATGCTTTGCATCTCTCAATCATAATCTCTTGCAGGGTGTAAGTAATCATAAAGGAGGTAGAACAGAGAAGAACAACGTTGGCACAAGAATAAATGCACAAATGGGTCTTGAATATATTTTGGCTGAAAAAGCGTAGGATTCTTTAAAAGTGTTGCCTGCTTAGTTTCTGACAGGTATTACGTGGCATGATTGCCTCCAGCAGTGGCGCAGCCCTGCCCTATCAATTCAGCCCGCCCCGGGGACAGAGCATATACCCGAGTGTGCAGCGGCGGGGTGAGGGGGTCTCACTATGCAGTGATCTCCCTTCAGCACTGGCAGAGTCAGCCCGATATGTCAGGCTCGCTGCTCATGTGCAGATCAAGTGTATCCTGGCAGCTGGCTGTCAGTGACCTTTTGAGCTGAGGTCCTTCCATAAGATGACACCAAGGCCATGCTGTACATGTGGATTTTAATGACCCAAGAGGCTCCTTCCAGCCCTGTATTCCAGTAACTGGTGTGACATGTGCAAAATGAAAAAATCTTCAGATTCAGAAGTGGATTTTCTGTAAATCTTCATGACTGAGCTGGAAATTATCAATCCTAATAAAGTCCTGTTAGTAACTTTTAATTTGTATAGTGGTTCATTTTTTAATAAATCACCTTTACTATGTTATGTACTTAGACCTGCACCACCTTTGAAATTTGTTGTCAAAAGAACTGACATTTAAATTGATACAATCTGGACCGTGTACATATATTCCTCATCACTCAGTACCAGGGTCCTTTGGTTGAGCTGACAGCAAACTGTGGACTATCGATTTATTTACACGCTCAGTTTTAGAATACACAAAGCAGTGGATACGAAGAGCAGCAGGACAGCATTACCAATATGCATGTGTGTCTTGAAGATAGAGATCTGTGCTTCTTCATTTAGCCCGAATAGGGAAATCAAGTCTACACTGGGGCAGCCACAGCCTGCTGTTAGAACAAGTGGTTCTCTTGATCCAGAGATAATGAGGCTTATTTTCTTCTAGATTTTGATTGACTTAGAAATCTGATAAATGTGTTTATGAGATCTCTGTCATATGTGTATGCTCCTGTGACTGATAAGCAAATGCTGCAAACTGTCCCTCACTTGGGGCACTTACCAGGCCTTCATCCTCTACCTGCATATAGTATTTGCAGGAACTTAATTATCAGAAGACTACTGTTCATTTGCCAGTCTTGACTGCAATCAGGAGGCAGGTGCAGAAGCTACTCCTCAAAGGAGAGGGAAACAGAAATAGATATAAATGTTCATTCACACACAGACACAGTGATTGCATGAGACTGACTCCAATGGGAAATCAGCCTAAAATGACCAAGACTTTTCTTTTTCAGCACTAAAAAACAAAAATTGTGAGAGAAGAATGAAACAAAACCAGCAATAATTTGGCATAGTTGCTGACATAGAAAGTCAGGAGCAAAAAGAAGAGACATGCTCCTTTCTTTTGACTTTTGGTACTCATTTTCTTATGAGCGGGGCACCAATGCCCCTAACAGTTGGCACATGCTAACAACTGTCTTGTTATGGGACAGTGTGGCCTGTTCACTTTGAAAATTTAACTCCTCCTTGCAATAATTCTGCTACTTTCTGTCTCAGCCACAAAACAGTGAGAGAATTTTGGTGTGATTTGGTCCCATGTGGACGGTGTGTTGCTGATTGTGGTTCTTCTGCAAAGTTCATTAATTAGTTCAATGAACTGTCTCTCCGAAAACAGAACTGTAAACAAGGTTTTCATAATGTGGCACCTAGCAGGCAAGACAAGAGTAACTTCTTCAGCCGTCACCTGTAAGAGGCAGGGCTTCTACTGCTCTGGCACACAAATAGATACGTGCAAGGCCACAAATGTGAAAATGTGCAGACAACAAGGTATGGGACACTGATAATTCAGTAAGGGCACCAAGACAGGTGATTTTCAGCTTCCACCAACGGGCGGAGGAAGGCATAGGGTTTCTGCTTAATACTGTATAGCAGAATTCGCAGAGGAGGAGACCTTCCCACATGAATTAAAGCTACTGGAAATAACTCCCTACAGACCACCTCAAACCACACGCGCCTGGTCCTGCAGCACTTTGCGTATTTCATATTGAACATACTTGATATAATTTTAGGTTTTAGGTTTGCACTTCTAGCATGGGGTAAAAACTTCTTTTGTCTTTTTAATCAGTTTTGGAATATTATTTTCATGTTTATTATTGATGTTTTCCCTTTCAGAAGACATCAGAAAAATGTGAAGGGCTTACAGATAGCATTTTGATTTCTCCTGTCTACTGTCACTCTCTTAGAAATGGTTGCAAACATTTGGTGGCAAAATTGCACCCGGATTAACTGAATAGAAGTAGAAAATAGGTAGAAAATAATTTTAATCTATGTTGAATGACCCATAGCATGAAAGGATGCATTTCCTAGGCCATGAGTAAGTTAATTGCTAGTGTGTGAATGTTGGCCTTACTTCCTCCAGCTCTGTTATCTTCAAAAATGTCATTTCATGCTGAAAACTGCCTTTAAATGCCACTTTTCCTGCATGGAGAATAAAAACTGTCTTTTCTTGTCCCTTCTAGTTTTGTCCTTGTGGTTCCAGAAGCAGAAAAATTCTGTGTTCTTTGTGTATGTCTGTCTTTCCGATTTTGCTAAGCAACTTTTAAAAATAACATTATAAAATAGGGTGTTGATTTTGTTATTTGCATGAATAGTATGTTAGGCTCACCCTTCTTTATCTGCTGGCCTTTAATTATTTTTCATTCTTTAAATTTTGGAAGGACTACATTGCTTTCTAGCTATTGTTATTTTTAATTCTGATGCCCTACTTCCTTTTACTTTCCAAACAAAATAGTCATAGCATATTTAATCTTTCCTCATATTGAGGTCTCTCCAGTTCCCATGACTTTAATTATTTTTGTTATTTTTTCTTTGGATATAATCTGCATATTAGGCTTAAACTCTAAAAAATCAGTCATTGGCTCACTAACCTCTACTCATTTTCCAGTCCTTCTGTAGATGTTTTCTCACACTTACTTAGATCAAATCTGGATGCAAAAACTTCAGAGGAAGATTCTCCAAGCAGAGCTTTTCTTTTTATCATATTAAGTTTTTTTACTGCATTTGAGCAACATACTCCATCTTCACGTATGAGCTCTTCCAACTCGCCCGGTTCCCTTCTTTGTCTCTGCATTCCACTCTTTACTCAGCAATGTACAGGCAGCGCTACTATTTTTAGCTCTTGAATACATCGTTTAACATTCGCTCACATTGAAACTCATCAACTATTTCTTCAGCCATTCCCTTAATGTGCTTAAATATCACAGAGAACAATCTATACCACTTAAAGTATTAATGTAACTTAAGATTTTGCTTTCACCAGCAAAGTTTGTCAGTGTATCATTAGGATCAGCTGCTGACACCTCTTCCCTGACTTAATCCAGAAGTGATGGGCCCAGAAATGTATTGACTAATAGTTAAAAAGAGATGTCTGATGAAAATTAAAGAAAGAACAATTAGCTCTATCATGAAAAACAAATGCATCTGAAATTTATGACCACAGAAGCAAGCTGGGGATACTTCCAGTTCCGTCTAGCTTTATAATTGCATCTAGCAATGTTTCCCAGCAGGTTATTGAGACACAAGCAGAGATAACTCTGCTTTGTTGGTTGGCCAAGAGGATTAAAGCTGTATCCAGCTGTATCTAAAGCACGAGAGTTAAGAAGTAAGTGTTCTATAGGGGAAATTTCAAATAAAGGATGATGTGCACACAAAGTAACTTTTTTTTTGTCTATCCTAGAACTGTGTCTTTACATATTGCTGACTGGGGAGACTCATTTGTTTGCAGAGAGTACACACCAACACAGCTCTCTCCAGACAGCATTACATACGCGCATCTTTCTTTTGGTTTCTTAGAAATAGATGCAGAATGTCACATAGGCGATGCAATGCTGAATGCATTGTGCTTGCTCCAGGGTACCTGCTCCCAGATGTGTTCCAGCTCTCTGTGCTACGTGCTTGATTTTCAAGGACACACAGGCACCTGAGGACAGGAACAAAGTTAATCATGCTTCTGAGCAGGCACCAAATTAGAGAAAGCATTGAGGAGCATCTTAAATCTCACACTCTTCCAACATAATTGGCCATCTACTTGGGATTCTGAAACAAAATCTTTTCTCAAAGGTGACACCTCACTTATTTTTAAATTCAAACAGAACAATATAATATTTATTTTGGAAAATGAGCAGATGGAAGAAGAGAGAGGGACACAGTTCACAATTAATATTCTAGCTACTGAAGACATCATGCATGGTGTGAGTGGTCCAGATGCCCAGATTTACCCTCTTCAGCTTGCTCTCTCTCACCTTCCTGAAGAGTTCCCTGGATCTGGAGGCTATTTATGGGCTCACCTCTCCTGTTTCTTCTGTTCACTGCATAGAAAATACTTTTCTGATAGGGCCAGAACAAACATGTAAGTGAAAGAATGTGTAATCACCTAAGAGGAGTGGAAGTCATCTGGATGGTTTTAAAAGGTCTTTTTTTTTCCATGATTTAACATAAAATGCAGAAATAATCCCCAAGCAGTTGTAGGAAAAGGTGGACCCAGAACCAGGGCTTCTGTCCTACTCACACTAACCACTAATCTGTGAGGTCATACAGATCTCTTTGCCTCTAAGAAGGCAGATTTCTTTGCCTCTAGACAGTTTTAATGGAAGAGGAACAACATTTATGCCCAATTTCCTACAATACATCCAGTGACCTCATGTTTACGGTTTCTTCTGTGGAACTTTGGATTCTGTGGAAGTTGAGTGACTGCTCTGGCCTTTAAGCATTTAAGCCAAAAAAAAAAAAAAAAAGGGCAATTGTTTCCTTCTCAGCTAACCTCTTAAAAAAACCCCAAACAAACCAGTAATCACTACAATGCATCATGCAAAACTTTCATTCGTGAACTATGCTTAGAAAATTCTTACTGGCTTGGCGTCTTGAAGGGAGTTAAGCAGATAAGCCCCTTGTTTATAAATGTCAGTAAGTAATTGGAGCGATAACTGAGGAGGTTTTGAGCATCAGAGTGAGAACATGGAGAACTTAAGGTGTCTGCAAAGCTGTAGGGTCAATAATGAGGGGGTCTCATTATTGAGAGCCACAGCAGAGCAGTGATTTTTCAAGACTAGAGTTTTGATCTCACATAACTACATGTTGCTCAAATCCTTTTTCAGGTACCTACATGCTTTTCTGAATCAGCCCTTAGTAAAAACAAAAGTGGTTGTAACTGAAACATGTCTGGCTTTTGCATGTGAAATATATATTTTTTTCTTTTGGCAAATACCACTAAATCATTTGCCGCATAATTGTTCACCTGTAGTTTGAGTCTTTTATTCCCTAAGACCCTTGTGATTTCTGACAGAGCCACATTCTTCTTTCACCCTCCCAGCTAGATCTATCTTCACCACAATTTACAAGATGGCTCAATGTACTTCTTTTACATTAACAACTTTACATTAATAAATACGAATCTATTTTCCAAAAACTGAGTCAAACTACTAAACTTTCCTGTGCAATTCACACAGAGCTGGATTCAGTGCTGAGTATTGCAAATTGATTAGTAGATTCTTAATGGCTATTTTGTCATGAACAAGGCACATATTGATTTAAAAAGCAGCTTGAATTTTGAAGGCTACATGCGTGAAAAGAAATACAGTATGCCACGATGCAGAAATGCAGGGCGATTAATAACGTGACCTGAGAGAGTAAAATCTACCTTGAAATAGCCAAACACATAAGCGCTACTAAATCAAGGCCTTTATTTTCCTGCCTTTGTCTTTCCAATGTTTAGTTTCACAGTAAATGAAAGGGGCTATTTGAAGTGAGGGAGAGGAGAAGGCAGGTCTGTGACCTCTAGATAGACCGTGGAGATCAAAGGCAGTCTCCATATGTGTTAGATATTATCTTTTTGAGGCAAGTGGGCATGATGTTTTGTGATGCAGCAGTGTGGAAACACACAAATAACCTGGTTAGTGACCGCTGAGAGAAGAATGATTGACATTGTGCTGGAGAAGCAATAGTAAAACCATGAAAAAGAGATTTACTTTTAGTTTACAGAAGAGTCCTTCAAAGCTCTGTAGTGCTCAAATACTGGTTTAGTAGAAAATTTCTGAGCTTTCATAAATACTGTAACTTACATGTAAAAAAGAATAGGTTGCTACAACTGACAACATTTGAAAGTCAATGTCCTCTATTAATCTGTTAGTTTAAGGTATCTATGAAACTACCGTTTCAACACATATATCTTTTTGTCAGTTCAAATTTTTTGTTTTAAATATGTGCATGATTTAGACTGTTTTGATTCCTTGAGTGCAGTTTACTCCTTGCATTACAAAAGGACAATTTTAATAGAAAATTACAAAACTACTGGGAAAAAATATGATTTTGTGGTCAGAACAGTGGATCAACACAGCAAAGACCCGGCTCCATTGCTGTCAACACAGCAAAGCGCTTTATCGGGGGCATCACGTTAGGCACATGTGTCCTACTACACAGAAGTGAGTGTGGTAAGGGCTTTACCTGGATGAGGCTCTAGCTCAAGCAAATGAACAACACATCTAACCTGTCTCTGTTAAGTTTTCCCCTCTGTGTAGGGGTACGTAGTAGTATTATTCCCTCAGAAAGACCATGAAAATTCCTTTGTGTAAACTTCCAAGTCTGGATTGAAATGAGTCAAGTAAAAGTGAAAAGGATTACTGCTCAGGATATTCTATTAGATTAAAAACATCAACAGTTGCCCAGGAAGCCATGCTGCAAAAAAACCCCTTTGTTTTTGTTCTGATTGCCAAGTATGTTGATAGCAGAATGCTGTCAAATAGCTGATTATCATCAAAATCAGCTTAAGAAGCCTTAATGTCGCTCTGTCTGCATAGTGTCAGTCACCAGTCTGCTCTTTTGAAGTTCCCCAGTTCAAGAGCAAACATAACCAAAGGTGAATATGGTTACAGCCCCAAAGTTGAACTTGACCTTTAAGTAACTCTTTTGCTTTCCTCACTTCCCTTTCCAAGTTATTCACTTGGCAAAGCTGGAAAACGTATTTGTCCCTTTTATTATTGCACCTTTTTTCTTTTGATATGCTTTTTGTTGGTGCTATTCTTAACTTGCATTTTTATCTTCATGTTATTTTTCTTAAAAATATATGTATTTTATGACCCAGAACACTAGACATATTTAGTTGATTATCCAGTTTATTATAATCTTGGGTATACTCAGGCTGCTGAAGCACCTGCAAATTCCTTTGTTGTAATCACAGAGAATTCTGAGGTCTTTTTTACGATGTATTACAATAGCTGGAAAGTATATTTCTTTTTAGTATTTCTGAAAATGAACATTGAGGTCCTCTTAATAACTTACAGTGAGATGGAAAATACAGAACACTGAAACCATGACTTATGTGGAATGCAGCACACATTCTTTAGTAAACCCAAATACAACTGAGAACAGTTGATAATCTTTTTTACACTGAGGCATGTCCAGTGCTTTGTTGCTTTTGTTGACCTGAGCTTTAAGAGACTGCTGCATCCCTATTTTGCAGTGTTCAGCCAAAATTTATGTGTAGGACATGCCCACAGAATATGCTTGGCTAAACATCAACACTGCTTTCTGTACCTGTTATACACTTTGGCTGAGGTCAGGACCAAGTGGAAGCAAAAATCACATGCCTGTACAGACCTGCCCAACCCACAGAGAGGATGTGTGTTCCCTCCTTAAAGACTGTGTGGATGAAAAATAATGGAGTGAGCCACACAGAAACTCAGCCTGTAGTCAGACGCTCACTTGCAAAAGAGCGGTAGCATTTTAGGAGGTTACTGCCTCTCATCAGTTCCTTATAATCCTTCACCTGAGATGAATTACATGTCCCTGTGACAGCTCTTCATCTGTGTCAGCACAGAGTAGAAAAGATTAGATTAATTCATTGCTTAAAGAGATTTGAGCTGACTGATGTTATTTGCACTGAAACAGAGCTAGGCTGTATTTTGTCTTTGCTGAAGACTGTTAATTAGCAAATAAAAGATGCAAAAGTCTTGATCTGACACACCTTTAGTACAGAAATCTTGACTCCCCAAGTCTTGGTTCCATGGGAGGTGACGGTAGCTATTGTCAGAAATGACAGGGCTCAAATTATTCCTTAAGGGACCAGGAGTGTCCCCTGAGAGAGTTTCAAATTCAGGTACAAGTGGACACTGGCAAGTCAGGCCTTGATACCAGTCCAAAGTTTAAACAGCAGTGAAGATATGACCACAGTTGCATCCTCTGTCTTGAAAACACTGGACAGAAAGACTGGGAGGGAGAATGGCCACATACTGCAGCACCGAGCATTGTAACTAATGCATGGGAAATCATCATTCTGCCAGATGTTTGCAAGAGGTACAGATATTTCTAGCTTGCATTGTTCAACAGCATTGTCGCCAGTTGATTAATGAAATGCATCAGTGAATTCCCAAGGGAAGGAGCTCAACCAGCTCTTAGCAACCACCAGGTTGACTATCACAATATAGAAATGTTAGAACTGAAAAACTGGAGTAAAGTACGTTCCCCTCAGTGAGAAAATAACTTTATATATATATATCATATACCTACTTCAGTATTAAGGTTCATTCTTTGTAATATCTTTCTAAAGTCTGGGTAGAACACAGAATTGCTTTAATTAGACGCCACAAAAGGACTGTTTTACCTTCTGTGAAAATATTTACAGTTTATCCATTCAAACATTTCACTAGCAGCAATAAACAGCTCACAGAACAGCAACGTGTGAACAAACACATCAGCTGGTCTTTAGACTCATGAAGAAATAGACTCCTCAGAGTTAGTTATACAGGAAAGACTACAATAAATTAAAACCAGTCCCTAGGTACTGCAGTTTCTTTTTTCAGCAGAAGCAATGGCTGATTTTATAACCAGGAGCATGATGCTTCAAATTCATTAGTAGAATCAGTCTTGCACTTAACAATAAAATTGATATACAGCCTACTAGCGAGGCAGTCAATAACCAATTTGCAGAGAACATTCTCTTCACATATGCAGAAATAATCCATCCTTTTTCCATCATGTTACAATTTTACAGAATGACAGCCATGCTTCAAGCCTTCATTAAAACACCTTCATTTAAACACCTTCAGGTATCTTGTTTGTTGCTGCATACTCAGCATACTCAGGACAAACTCTTTTCGCTTGATATAAATCCTGAATAATTGCACTGAAATCAGTGGACTATTTCAGATTTATGATTAGGTAAGTGTGAATATCTTTAATATAAAGTCTCTAATGACTCTAGGCAAGATGTCTCTGACAGTTGACCTTATTAGCAAAACATTATTGGATTGAGGCAAACAGAGAAATAGCTACTGAACTTCCCACCTTAATAAAGCACCCAGCTAAATGTTATCAAAGACTTTGGCAGAAACGGGGAACAGGGAAAATCCCAAGCAATGCGAGAAAGCAGTTTAAGAACAAGACAGAGGTATGAATGAGTTTTATGTTCTGCAATTTGACATAAACCTTTAGTTAAAATGTGAAGGAAAATATTTGGGTGAAGAAATGAAAGAAATGCTGAGAATATGCCTCAAATTTCCACATTGCCACTTGAAAGATTGCTTAATAATTCGGTGTGATCATGCCTCTGATGATATTGCTCATGTCTTGGTCCTTCCTTCAGCACTTTTGTACTGGTAGGTATTTTAGGGAGCTCATGCAGGGCAATTCTGACATGCCACAACCTGTCTCTAAGCCAAATTGCTATGTGGAGTTGTGGCCTTAGCCCTCTACTGCCACAGGGAAAATCTTCTGACCCAAGTTTGGTAGCCCTCTAACCCCTCCAGAGAGGAGGGAGTGTGAAGCTGGTTGCACTCAGCACAGGTGGTAGCCAGAACTTTTGCAATGAGCATGCAAGCTACGGCACTCGGAGTCGACATTCCCCTTATTCCCATCCTACAATTCGTAGCACCACTAGTAAGGGTGATTCACCCTTGTTCTGTAGCCCACTAGAGATCAAAATAGCCAAATATTTATAATTCCTGCTATATAAGCAAATCAATATAAACAAAGTGCTTAAAGGACAACAACATATTCCTGCGAATAATCCTTATGGCTGTAATACACTTCCCCTCCTCCACCCCACTTCACTTCCCTTGTATCTCTATTTTTCAATCCTCTGGTTACCCTGGAAAACCCGTCTTTTTCCCTATGCTGGTGGGGCACATTAATATTTGGGTTTTGGGCTTTGGTTGTTTTGGGGCTTTTATAAATGTGTCTGCTTTGGGAGGAATTTAATCTCTCCAGAGAAATGGTTATTTATCACACCAGGTTTGATAGTCCTGTCTCTGCATCTAAGGTATCCCAGTAGTTCATAAACAAGCTAAACGTGCCCAGAGCATCAGTATATGAAGGGTTAGAAAGCTGCTCTAGCTACAATAAACTCTTACTTGTAAATAGCTTCTCCCTCTGAGTCGTCTTTCACAGATGCTCTCCTATGAAAACACTGCAGTTTGGTAAACCTGCATTCTTCGACAAGCCCTTAATTAGCAGAGAGTTAGGCATGTCCTTTCCCAAAGCCTGGAATGCAGTATTATTGGCCTGCCGCACAAAATCGCCACATAACTTAATGAGCCATTGGCACTTTAATTTTATAACACACTTCCCCAATTAAGCTCTCTAGACCCCAGACTTAAACAGCTGTCCACAGCTGTTGGAAAGTGATTTATCACTGTCAGCCTTCACAGCCAAAACATTCAAAGGTGCAAGTTTTCAATACCACTCAGCAGATAAACATTTGTCTGTTTTCATTCCTTTTAATGCTGTTTCAATAAACCTAAAAGTTATGTGCATTGATTTAGATAGGTTTTCACACAGATTCTACAATATGCAGATCCATGTTAATTCTGCATTCTCTTCAAGTGTGCCCAATAGACTGGCCTAGGAATACAGAGAGTTATATACCTTATGATAGTTTTTTTGTTCCTCCAAAAAACATAAATGTGAACTGAAGTCCTCCACACTTTCTGTATGGTTGGTCATACTAAGGAATGCACTCTTAAACATGTGTTAAGAGCAAACATTTAGACTCCAAGACTATGCAAATGAAGTTATACTTTAGAGCCTACTCAGCTGAGTTTTCCTTCTTAAGGGAATCTTCCCGCTGTGTGATACTGTCTTGTAAAATGGGCTGTAGATCCTGGTGAAGAACAAAGCTAATAAATGGACCTAAGAACCACAACAGGCAGGATTCACAGGCAAAACATTCAAAGGGGCAGGTTTTCTGTGTAATTGATTAGACAAACATTCATTTCAATACTGTTTCAATGAACAGAAACATTATGAGAATTAACATCACATTTTTTTCATACCTACCTTACCTTTTCAATTTTAAACACAATATACTTTATTTTATATTCTTGTGTACTATACATTGGTGATATTGATTTGATATACTACACTGTACTTCAGGCTGAAGTAGGACTAACTTTGTTTGGAGTGGGAGATAAGTAAAAGAGGCTATGTTATCTGGCTGCCTGAGATTAACACAAACAGAAAAAAGTCTGGTGTTGATTTTAGCAGGAAACTTTATTGGAGACAGTATTGATTTTTCCATAACTTGATTTACTTCTTCCAATACAGGTACCAATACACCGATACCATGGTGAGGAGTCACACTATCTTACTGTATTCTACTCATGTGACTTTTCTTAAATGAATTCTCTCATGCCTTCAAATTCAGAAACAACAAAATGTATATACGTGTGGAAGCAGAAGATCCTTGCGCTCAGCACTGCCAGTACAGTTGAAAGAATTAGTGAAAAATGCATGGGATTAGAAGTGATGGCAGACTTTTTCCAGTTTTGAACATTGCATGGAAATAAAAATCGCAGAGTACAGACAACTGGATGGATTTGAAGATCTGCAGAGAGAAATGAGGCTTCTTACTTGCATGTCCCTGTCATCTGTCAGTCACTCAGCGGCCTCTGTGGAATTAGTGAATGGTCTTGCCTCAATTACTAGCTAACCATTTACCAGTGCCATATTACAGAGGATGCTCATAAATGAAAGGTTTTATTCCAACTCATTTACAGTAGAAGAATTTCTAAAATAGTAACTGGAGAGAGATTACTTATACACTTATAGTCCTTATTTTAAGAGACACAGTCAACAAATCAGTGTTTAAAGTACAGGACAAGAAGCAGTAGAGTTTTTCCAAAGAAAAGACACTTTCAATTCGGTCAGAGTTGGTAAGGTCAAAAAGAGAGCCTTGATGCAGTGATGCTCACTAGCAGAATAGCACAAAGCAAAATCTAGTTCAGCAATAACATTTTCTTTCTGGAAACAAACACATAGAACAACCCAAGTAGAACCAAAACCTTCAGGTCCCACAAGCCTGAACTGTCACAAAGGCCTTTGGGGGTGGGACACCCTTGGAAGGTGGGAAGGGATTGTCTTATTCCCCATCCACTTTTCAACCAAGAAATGCGGAGAGAAGTCTTCATTTCTTTCTCTCTGATATCTCTTTGTCATTAGGAGGACGTTTTGCGTTCCAGATGATCCCAAATAAATTCATCGCTACAAGAGGTTTCAATCATGGATTGAAGGATGGATGGATCCTTTGGATAGATAGATGGATCAAGGATGGATTATTTAATCCACCTATGGTCACAAAGGATTACAGCGTTTATTTAAAGCAGATCTCAGTGCTGCTCTTTAAATTGAGGACTGAGCAACATGAACTTCTCCCTTCATTTGCATTTGCTTAAACCCCCTTCTCTGCTCATTTATAGGTGCCTGCCAGAGCTATGGGAATAATGCACTAATTAAAACCAAATGCAGAGCTCTTGAGTGTAGCTTTCAACAAACACTGGCTGCTATAAGCACATCAGGCTTGTTGTCTACTCTCCAGAGTGCCTTCCTGATTCAGAAACCAGGGCACATCAGGAAAAATGACCAGTCAGAAGTTTTAACAGAAGCAATCTCAAAAGTAATCTTTTGTATTCAATTACCTCAGGACATAGTATCAAAAATATTAATTACTTAATAAGTAGATGGAACAAATGTACATAACAAAATTCTGCCAACAGTTACTAAAGACAACGATGCAGATTCAACTTTCAGCTCAGGAAGTCCCCAAGCAGTAAATTGCCAGAAGCCACAAGAGAGGAGCATTATCACGTGAAGTAACACTCTGTACCTGTGCCATTCCCAAGCATCCAACTCTGGATGTTTTCTGGGAAGCTAGAGGACCCAGTAGCCCTAGCCACTGGTAAATTTAGCATATCTTTGGTGTGACCCAATACAGCCATTAAGTACCCACAGACTATCCAGGAAAATACAGGTACTTATTACTTCAAATGCTGAGCACATATCTGTAAGGTTTTAAGTGGGCTTGTTTCCCCATATTTCAAGCACTGCTTTACATGATATAGTTGCCAGTACAGCTATATCTCAAAACTATAAAACTTCCTACATAGGTGTAAAACTCATCTGCAGGGAGAGAAAAATTCCTTCCAAGACTACAAAATAAGGTCCTGTACTGCTCTCCTTGCCTGCAATGCAAATTCCTTCAGCCTTGCAACCATTAACATCAGACAGACACAGTCCTATGCAGACTGAAATAAGCAAAACCATACCCAAAAAAACCCTCTGTGCCTACACTTCTCTTCTTGGGAGAAAGCTGAAAATGCAAAGCAAACATAACAAAAGTCAGTCAGGGCACAGAGCACACTCCTGGGAACCACTTTACTTACTGCTGGAATGACCCGAACTGAGTGAACCTTGTTACGCTCATGGTTGTGTTCCACGTAGAGAAAAAGACCTGGTTTGAGCAAGGTTTGTTGTCCTACCTCCAAGAAAGGTACTAACCAAGGCAGGTCAGGGTGCAGCAACTGAAGTGAGGAAGCCTTGTTCCTAAAGGGAAGGAGATTTGTTCTGCAAGAAAGTTTCAATAGACAGCACAGACAACAATTAATAGCATAGGGATCGTGATCTTGCGTGGTTGTGAATATCCTAGCCGTAGGAGCGGATGCAGTGCAGTGTTCTACTAAAATGAGTATTGCTTTAAATATACATCAAGCTAACCCAAAAACTGTCCAAGTGAGGGTCAGACTCTACTGAATTTGGTGCCTTTTCAGTATGCCTCACTGCAAAGTGACTGTGAAATGTATGGATCTTGGTAGACAAAACTAAAATAAATCTGCTATGTTTTTTTAGTTTTAAAAACAGTCTTTCAAAAAAAATTTTCCTCTGCTGTAGAATTAAAAGAAATCATAGCACCATTTTATCGTACGTACTTCCTTGCATGTAAAATTTAACACGATCCACTGAGAGTAGCAGACTAATATCAAAATTTAATTTTCAGTTCTACTCTGTGTTTTATGAGATGTTATCCTTTTTCTTCTTTAGTCAGCTGGCACCTCTGAATGACATTTTCCCACTGAACTATTTTTAGCTGAAGCAAAATCAATATTAGTTTGAAAGACTGGGAAAGGAAAAAAAGACTTCAGCATTTTCAGTTAGCAGATGTTGGAGAGATAGGGGGAAAGTTTCTTGCTAACAAAGTGTTTCTCAAGGATAAACAATGATTTAATAACAATTTGATCTAAAGAATATTCTGCTGAGGGATTTACAGTATCTTTACCACACCTATTTAAGTTACATGCGGCTGAGGTGAGACACTGCGGCCAAGAAGTATTTGTGACTACCCCTGAACAAGACGAGGCTCACTGTAGTCCTTCATTAAATTTTCTACAGCTTTAGCCTGGTCCTGCAGGGAGAGAAAGACTCAAAGCTCTCAACAGTGACTGGGCGGATGAATGAGTAACGTAGGAACATAGCTGCTAACCTTGTCTAGAGCCGGAGGTGATCACACAGGTCGATACTATCGGAGCACAGCCCCGTAGTGTCTGAGCCCTTACATCCTCTTAAATCTGACACGTCACCTTCATCTCAAGTGGCTACCGCAGATTTCATTTCTGGCAATTTTTTTTCACTTGGGAAGAAGGATGTGATAACAGAATCCAATGATTTCTGTTCACTTCCAAAGAGTATACAAAATCCCTTATCCTTGCAGGCAAGAGCCAGAGCACAAAGGAAAAGGGTTTTTTCAGAAGACTCTGTACCTTTTCAAGCCAGCCCCTAACTGAAAACCCCCCTCTTCAAACTTTTCCTCAGTCAGTCGCTTGCAGGGCTTGTTCCAGTTCTCTCTCCTAGCCTTACGAGTTTCTCTTCTCTTTGTCACACACAAAATGCCACCAAACTATTAATATACAGCCATGCTCCCTATAGCCACCTTGGGTTTTGACTCAGAATTCAGTGAAACGTTCTTAGTTTGGACCCCTGGCTGGACTTTGATGTGGTCTGTGCCTTTAGTTGTTTTTTGTTGTTGTTTTTTTTTTTTTATTCAGCTGCCTCATTAATTAAAGGATATTGACCATTTCTTGAATGACAGGTGTGCTATTCCCCTACTTGAAGAGAAAGAACTTCCTTCAGCCTCTGCTCTTTACCCTCACATGATAGAAAAGCACCCTTATGCCTACCTTTCTGATAGGAAGACAGAAAGAGGCAACAGAGGATGCTGTTTTCTGCACATCCCCTTGGAAGTTCATTTTGCACCTGTAACCAGGTCTCCTGGCTGGTGCCCCAACCCTTGCACAGTCCGCCTGGCACCGCACCGCCTCTGCGGCCCCTCTTTCATACGAGAACTGCATCCTTCCCAGCCCCAGGACCGAGCCAAGCCTCAGGGCAACGTGGGGGCTGACCCAGTCCCAGGGCTGCCTGACGCCTCCCATCAGCCTGATGCTTCGGTGCAGTGCTGCACAGCTACAATGCACCATTTAACCCTGCCTGCCTGCAAGCTATTTTAAGCCTACAGGTTATGAAACCTTAAATAAACAGGTACTTTAATGAGTTATTTTTGTACAATTAATTCATCAATATAAAAACGTGTTTTAATCATGATACTGTAATTGTTTGCACATTTGTAAAGAAGCATGGGAAGGGGTGCTGCAGTAGTCAGTCACTGCTAGGTAATATTGGATTCATCTAAATTCATTAACCAGCATTTCTGTGTACTGAATCTAGACTGGAACAGCTCAAAATTTCTTACAGCTTGATACAAAGGGAAAAAATTAAAAAGACATTTTGAATTCACGTGAGTTGTCCAAAACTTAGGAATGGTATATCAAATCAGCTACAGATTTAATAAAAGGCTTCTACATTGGCCATCAAATTAATTAATATTTAACTATGCTTGATCAAATATTTTAAGCATGTAAAATATCGCAACGTGAGCCATGCTTTCTTGATTTGCAGAGTGATGTGTAGAAGCATGTAAGCACCTTCATGCATCGAGTACAACAGGGCTGTATTCCTCCACGCAAATGCTCACTTGCATGTACATTTGTGGTATTTGAGCTTTTCCTTGTAGATTTTGGCTCTTCATGAAAATCTATAAACTGGGATTCCAATAATGCAAACACTCACATATCTGAGTTAACACTGTGCATATGAATAATCTAATTGAACTCACATGGACAAAATTATTCACATATGTTTGCAGGATCACAGCCAAAAGAATATTGATTACTATGGCATATATTTATTCATTTCACTTCATTTACGATGAGCCTGAGCCACAAAGTGCTGGCCTAATGTTGCATCTTCTCAAAGTGTGGGGGGAATCTGAACAAGATATTGGTCCCAGTCCATTTCTTGTACAATTAACCTTTTATATATTTCACTCGATTGTCTATTCTTATTTCATTCATCATGACTCCAATCACTGAACAATACCTGGATTATTCATCTCATCTCCCTATGGTTAAAGAAAACATGAATGTACATACCCCAGTATAATAGGAAGCTCAATTTAGTAACTTACTACCTTAATGTAATGACCCTTTTCCTCTGAGAACTGGCTTTGACTCCAACGCAAACTAAGGCAGAGGAAACTCATTTTGACTGTAATGGCTACAAGTATAATGAGATTAGGCTGACAGAATCCTGTTCTCTCCTTGCAGCCCAAAGGTACTCAATTCAAAACCTCCTTCTTCGCTTGGAGGGGGAAGGTGCTAACTTTGGACCCACCGGTCACTTACTAGCCTACCCAAAACACACTTCTATTTTACTCCATTAAACTGACTTCTGTAATGAAAAATACTGTACAAAACATGATATCTAATGCTCAATTTCTACATAAAGTTGGCTCCTCACCCAATAAACTCTGCTAAGCCATCTAAGAAACCACAAGAACATGCTGTCATATGGTACATGAAATTAGGGCCACAGTCTTTCATTTCCTGGCGTTCATATAGGCTTAATTAACTTATTAATTTGGTAGCTTCTACCTACCCCAGCTAATTTGAACATGAGAGCAAGAGGAAGAGATTTTCACTTTAACGTTGGAGAGAATACCTACCTTTCAAAGGAACCACCAGAAGCAACATGTAAAATTTTAAGCTTCTGGAAACTGCTTCTGCAGAGACACTGGTACGTAGCACAGCAGCCAGGCATTGTGCTGACACACAGGGTAAAACTCTTTTGCACTGTCCCTGCGTAATCTTTTGTCCCACTCTAGAAAGCAACAGATTTTGAGACAAGAAGGGCCAATTTTGGTTATTTAATTCTACTTTCACCTAATTATTTTCGCTCCAAAACCATCCTTCTAGTTTCAATTGCAGCCTTGCTTTGTGAAACACATCTTATCCCTCAATTAAAACTCCAGTATTGATGAATCAGCCATGCTTTGAGAGAGGTTGTTTCAATTCCTCCACTTTGAAAAATATGCCCTGTCTTTCTGACTCAACTATTAGAAATCATTGTGCCTTTTCTGTGAGATTAAATAGCTATTTGTAGGAGAAATCTTTTTCACATCAATATTTGTAAATTGTTGTCAAGTACTATCTGTGAAGACCTGTGAACCAGCCTAGCGGTCAGAGCATCATCACCTTCTCTTGGGACAAAGGCAGACTGTCGTGCAGTATCACTAGAAAGGACTTATTAACCTCAGGACCAGCTATTTTACCAGATTGCCATCACACCCCTTTTAGTATTGAACTAGCACTTTTTTGAATAGTTTTACGTTCTTTAAAGAAGGATCATCAGAAAAGCATGTACTCTTTCTGCATGAAAACGGCTCTGTTATTTTGGTGGAAAGCAGAGCACTGCTATGATCTTAAAAAAATAACTACATCTATTCAGAAGGAAAAAAATACAACAAATCAAAGGACTACAAGCTTCCATAATTTCTTTCAGGAAGAAACATGCACAATGTTTGTCTAATCAGCCAGTCCCTGTGTGAAACAAATAGGAGCATTGTTCCACATAGAAGTTCTCCAAGCACTAAATCCGTCAGACTTAGAGCTTATTATTCACAGGTTCAGATTTAACATGTCATGAATCTCCTTATACTTCCGAACATTCTTGTTTCTGACCTCCTGTGATCAGTGCTGCTTATTAACGTGGCCTGTGGTGCACCACAGACACCATTACAAACCTGCTGTTAAATCAATCACTGGGTGGCACCCAAGAGCCAGCTAAGAGATGTATTGAATTGCAGACACTCTCTAATACACATATTTTAACAATTTCCTCCGTCTTCAGTGAAATTATGCTAATATTTTAGTTGAGTTTCCTTAAGTCTGGAACTCAAATTAAGTCTGTCTGTTTCGTTTTTATGATAGTGCTTGAAATCACTTGCAGACAAGGGGTTGTTGGACCATGAGATTTATAGTGGCAATGCCACAAAGGTGAAACACATCCTGAGGAAGAGGAAAGCAATCTGTATAGCCAGTGTTTTCACTGCAGTAAAGTTTATAGCAGTATTAAGGGAATAGTTACAAATCAGTTTGATGGTGTTGATTTCATTGAGAATAAGTATATTTACACTTGCAAGCTTTCTCTTAATAATTTTCAGTATGTTTTACACAATGGGGTTAGTGAAGGTTGAATCTGAGCATATTTCGGGAGTGACAAAATCTGTTTTTCTTTTTCCCACCCATCCTTCTACTTTACTTCACAAAAATGGTTTTGTAACAGCTCCTAAGGGGCTGAGTCAAGGTTCAGCTATTTCACTGAGGCTCACTGATGTTTCTGAAGATGCTGCAGAATCCGTTATGTTCAGATGCTTTCGGTTATGATGTAGACATGTGTGGGAAGTAAAAGACTCACAGTGTATGAGTACCAAAAGCTATCCACTTCCTCGACTGGCTTCATACCACCAATTAATTACCTGGAAGGCTGGGGTTAAAGTATATGATTTCGAAATATAAAGCTTTATAAACCATGCAGGTTATAATAATTTTTCTTCCATGCTGGCAATTGAACTGTTCACACCTCATTGTGCCTCTGTAGTATGTGATCTTGTCACCTGCAGAATATCTCAAAATTCAGCCAGTTTGGGGACAAAAACAACCCTTAAAGCCTAAATATGTAACAGATATGCAAGTGTACTTGGGGACAAGTATATTAAGTAAGGACAATAAACCAGCTGTCTTCTTCAGATAATAATCCACTTCAGCGATCATATTTCTTGAAGGACACTTGGATCTGAAAACCCTTTCCAGAGGGAATGGAGGGCTAGCAACAGCAAAACTAGAACCAGCAAGAAAGAAGAAAAGACAGACTCTCGGAGGGTTTTTAATGGCTATTCCCAGCAACGGCAAGGGAAGGGTACATAATGGTGAATTATGCAATAGCAGCTGCATCCAGCATGGAGGGGCAGCTGGAGAGTACCCATTACAGGGGCCTGGACGCTGGTCAGCAGGCAGAGAGAAGGTTTATCAGATACCCCTTTCAAAGGTATATTATCTAAAAACGCAACAGAGGGTGGGAGCTTGTGTGCCCTGAACCGTGATGAACATAAGCCCATTCTCTCTCTCCTTCATCCCCCTTCAAATCTATCCAGAACTGCTCTGCAGCCAAGTATTTTACACTGTCAGCGCTTCAAAAAGTTTGCTAAGTGGTGTTGTTGTGTCATCCTAGCACATCATGTTCAAAGTCTGCCCTCACCACAGCCCTGAACAGCACAGACATTACACTCGGCGCTTCCCACTAACCTGCCTACTCCCACTGGCTTTCCCCTTCGCTTCTCCTTCCTCTTCCTTCACATACACCCAATTTTTGTGTCTTTCCTTTTCTAACTAAAACAGGCTTCCAATTAATGTTTGCCTTTAGGATGGTGTACCCTCCACAGTGTGGAGCAAGGCAGGGTCACGGACCTCACTTCCTTCCTTAAACTAAGTAAGTGCAATTGTATGGGCCACACAAAGAGGACTGTCCTTGTTCCTCCCCACCTTTGTTCATCCACGCAAGAGACTTCTACAATCCAGCCCTAAAGTAGTAACGTAAACTGTAGCTATACAGCTGAAATTATGACAAACCCGTCTTTGACACTCATGAGAGCTCTGCTTTAGGATATAGCCATCATGTGCCTAACTTCTGTACCCAAATAACATATAATAAAAAGTTAACATGCCTGCTCGCAAATGCCTACTCATTGGAGTATATGAAACAGAGCATCAATGGCTTGAGAAATGAAAAATCTCTAGAGATAAAAAGGTTAAGTCTTTTCATATAACAAATTAAGCTCCTATATAATTCTTAAGCTTTTTTATTTCAAGGGGTAGGAAAATGGTCTAGTTTTGTCAATTAAAATACTTTAAGTTAAATCCTTGCAGTGATTTTCTTTATAATGAAAAAAATATTTTACTTTTATAGAGAGCAATGAATAGCTATGACAGTTACTTTTTTCTCTCATTTTAAAGAACAATAGGTCTATTCAAGAAACGTGTTTTTATTCTTTTTATTAAGTACTTTAAATTTTCTAGTTTCCAGTTTCCTTAGTATAATGTTTGCTCATTCCTTGAGTATGAAATTAATATAAATCACTTATTCCAATGCCACAATTTGGGGTATTTTTTTTCCTCAGATAATCTTTTAATAGCAGGGCAATCATAACATAATGTCTTTATATTGAAGAGATTTCTTCCTGTCCCAGTTACAAAAATATGATTCATAATAGTTGAAATATAATGTCAGCCTCTGCAATTTCCATGCCTCTGTGCAATGCATACCCAAGACTGGTTTTCTATTGGCCAAACTGGACAGAAAAACCTGTAATAGTTCATTTCTAGAAGACGCGTTTATACTGCAAGGACATTAAAGTCAAGGTGCATGCCTGTCTGAGAAAAAGTAACCTTGCCCTTTTCCCTGTAGAACTGTGTATCACTGGGTTTGGGTTTATTTCTGATTTGTAGCCCCATGAATGAGACCAGAGCTGGTGCAAGTTAGTGACTTCAGAAATGAATTGGACTAGGGGTAGTAAAGCCTGATTATACTCTATTGATTCTCCATCACACGTGTGTGGTGTGACAAGGTATGGTTGTGCTGCTGTGCAGGTCACCTCTTCCCTTCCATTCAAATCACGAATGCATCCACCTCTGCATGTTGTTCCCAACTAAACACCAGCTAATGGATCTCCTTCTTTCACTGAAGTTGTTACTCATGAGTCCACATAGCTATACAAAAAGTCCTCTTGCAGATTTTCATATTGGCATATTGCAAACAATTCATTTTTAGATTAGTGATATTTCAGTATAAACCTATAATTTGAGATTAATCTGATGGACTACACAGTCTTGGAGGCCAATTAACATTAGATGGTCAGAAATATGAGGACTCATCCTTCAAATGTTTAACTTGGGTACGTAAATGCCACTTATGAAGGTATGATAATACTTGACTTGCTCATATGTGGACTTTGAGATATGAGTTAAATACAAATATGTTCTTCTACATCATTAATTTCAAATCCAACCCTAGTCTGAGTTCAAGAGTTTGTACTGCTGGATCACAGTAAGAATGTATCCCTAATTCAAATATCCTAATGTAACAGTTTTTTGCAGCTGAAAAACTGGCCTATTTCCCCCGAATACACACTTGCAATGTGTCGATGAGTGGTGAGTAACCTGTAAATGACATAAAAGGATATTCTTAGTCTTGTATTGTGTTAATTAATCTTTCATTAGCCATTGCCCTAAAGTTACCATTAATTTCTAAGTTCTTAACTTGAAATGGCTGCTGTGATAGCTTAAAGATATGGAAGTCAAATGGACAAAATGCAAGGATTGTTTTCTTGAAAACTTACAAGAACATTAGAACCTGGTTTTAATGCAGTATCAAAACTACTGAAAGCAGTATTTTTTTCTATTTTTTCTTAGACTACAAGCTTTTAAACACAGCACCTCACTTTCTTCCTTTGCTTGCTGTTGAGGAGCCACATGACCGAGGTGAGCTCTTGGAGACAGAGCATGCTGTGCCTCAATGAACAGCAGACCAGGAACTGTATCTGGAGAGGGCTCTTTGCCTTAACACAACAGCTGCTTCTGTCCAATGTGTTAGTTCAAATTCAATCAGGGCTAGTCATTGAACAGGTTGCATCTTACTATGGTAACTGAGGTCCAATGACATAGTCAAATTCCTCTTCAAAACCTATTTGATCTTGAGTAAAATCACTCATTATCTCTACATAACACATCCTCTTTGACCTAATGACTTTCAGTCTACTCATTTTATTTCTCCACTGCTCCTCCATCTTTCTTCTTCTTGTCCTCTTCCCTATCTTCTGCTAATATCCCTGAAGAATCTCTTCATCCATCACTTTTCTCCATCAATAACTGACTCATTTCTTCAATGAAGAAATCAAACCTGACACATCTCTAACATCTACTTCCCTCATTTGTCTTACAGATGTCCTGCAGTGTGAGCAGATTTCCCAATGACCAAAGCAAACTGCAACCACATCCATAGCTCCAGCTGCCTTTTCACCATATTTAACTGAACTCTCAGACCTTCTCTTCTCTCCACCTATGCTTACATTTTACACTAGATACAGCGTTAGCTTTGATCCTTTCCTCTTTTAAGTGGGTGGACATTTTTTATATTTCATTTCTGTCTATTTGAAGAGTCTGGCAGGGGTATAAGAGTCTTTTCTCCCTTAGGAAGCCTAAGCCATAAACTCACCAGCCACCTCTGTGCTGAGAATTCACATATCCAGTCCAAACTGAAGCTGTAGTCTCTCTGCCATCTGCTAGCATATACATATCTAGCTCTGGGCCAGTTATATGGAGAAGTTCTGAGGCTACCACAATATTTCAAATATCAGATTGCAAAATATCTTATTGCCTACTAAGCCAAAATAACAGACCAATAGTACCCAGTTAGTAGCAACTAAATAAAATGTTGGTCCTCTTTTAACTGAGCAGTATAGCACACCTATCTTGCTCTAAAAGTCTACCTCTTACCTTAGAATTGCTCTTAGCTCAATACTCCTGCCTAGGCTGCAAGGGTTTTAAACCTCTGCTCCCAGGCATCAGAATTCATTTTTGTTGATTTACATCACCTGCATGTACCTTAGCAAGCTAGTTTTTTCTGGGACTTTAAAAAGAACCACATGCTTCATTTTATCTGCCGGTCAGGTTCAATAAAGTTAAGGGAAATGGCACAATACCCTTTGATTGCTGTAGAGGCTACTGCTCCTTGACTCAAGTTGCAGTTTCTGATGGAGACTCTCTCTCAAGCTCATATCTAATCTTACTGCTTTATTTGTATGGAGGTTCTAATGGCCTTTCCAATTTGGCCAGACAGCCAAAAAATCATTCAAGCACTCTTTAGTTGCTACAATTTTCCTCTCTCTAGGCTTGACAAATGAACTTTTAGTACCATCATAACTTTTCGGGATACCTTGTTGTGGTAATCTCCTTAGTTTATCCCTTTGAGTGCAAAAGCTCCTATATGGAGTCCCTCACTTTTATTTTATATCTCAAATAAAAATTATTTACCTTCAGTTTCAAGGCCATCATACCCTACTTCCAGCCTACCTCTCCTTCACCACTAAATTGAGTCTCTAAAGAGTATGCAATTGCAATCTCATCTGTGGGGACATTTTGAAAAAAAATAATTCTATGCTTTCTCACAGGAACAGCAAAGTTTTCTCTTGTGCTCCCATAGAGATATATCAGAGTGTTTCCTCAAAGCCCTCCTTTGCTGGGACGGCTCCAGAAGTGAGATGTGTGGCTGGACCTCACTTGGTCTTGTCTTGCAATTGGACTGTGAGCTCTCTGGGGCATAGGCTGTACTTCAGGGGCAGGAATGACGGTGAGGACTCTTCACGTAATGCAGTCATAGTTAGTCATTGTTCCTAATTGCTTTGATAACACAAATAATTATTCATAATAACAGCTGTGGTAGCAGTAAAGAGTTACAGCTGTCTAATTTATCTAACAGATTAAAGACAAGGGGTTTTCAGTAAGGCTTTTCCAGTTGTGGAATTTATCATTAGTTACCACATCATGAGTCTTTGGCTGGTCTGGTTGCACAACAAAACCATTTGATCTGCTGGGTTTTAGAAATCTAGACGCGTTGATTAGGATGGTTTTATACTCAGGTTGTTGGACAAGTTATGGAAAATCAGTCTCATTTGCATATTTTAACCTTAAATGTTTGGAACATTCATAAATGTCTCAATCTTGACTAGATCAGCCATATTATACTCTAAAGAAAAACAGAAATGTTTGAAAAGGAAAAAAACCCCTTTTTTTTTCATTAAGATGCAATGAATGGTATATATGATACCTCAAACTTTTCAGGAAAATTCAGATGGAAATCCTACAAAGTTTAAAAAATGTACACTGAAGAATGAATGTGTTAAATATAAAGCCATATCAGTTTTAGATGCTGACATTCAATCTGTATTATTAGTTTTCCGTTGCTAATATAGACATTTCCATAATAAGTTTTATATAAGAACATGAAAATATTCTACATTGAAATACTAAATTATTATATAACATAGAAATCTGAAATTCACTTTGCATCTCTTCTTACAGTGTAGATAGAATTTAATGCTCTTTCCCTATCACTGGATCTTTTCGTTTTACATTAAAACAAAAATCTAAGGGTTTTTTTCCAATATTCTTAAAATGTGATGTTTCTGATGGGTCCTTAATGTTCATATAACCTGCTGGGGAAAAAAAAGAGTCAGTGAAGTAGTGCAATGTCATTGGGAACTTTCAGGGGGCTAGTAGTGCTCTCTTTCTCTTCTCTGACTGCTCACTCTTCAACCTTTGCCATCTCGTAAGAAAGCTCAGACCTATACCTGTAAGATCTTACCCTATGGTGGACACTGCAGATGAAGGTGGTGCTAAAGTTCCACATCTCTCTTGGAAGCCATCACCCCCCTCACCCATCCCTCCCAAGGACCCAGATATCCTCACTGCATGTGAGAACAACTGGAAGCAGTGATTCTCCACGATTTCATTTGTGGAAGAAATTAAGAAAAAAAAAATCCAAGCTGTGAGCTCTGATTTTTTTTTCAAAAAAGATTGGAGTAAAAGCCACAGGCTGGCTCCGTCTGTAAGCTATCACCTCAAGTACAACCCAGAATACCTCCAAACCTACCACGCTTTCCAACTCCAAGGAAAGATTGCTGTTCTGTAAAAATTAATTCTTCCTTGCTCAGAGTTAGTATGTCACCTGCTCCATACATCCTCTAGGGACTTGGCATGCAGCAAGCACAGGAAAGCAACTGCGACTGGTGTTCACACAGGCTGGGCAGACTGATTTAGCCTCCTTCTCACAGTTGCATCTGTTGTTGTGGACAAGAGTATCTGTCATGGTCCATTTGGGTCTCTCAGATTTACAGGACAACATATTCTGTGAATACAAATACTGAATACATACATTGTGAACAAATAGTTTCTTACTGTTTAGGCAGAAGGCTGCTTCCTGACAGTACTTTGAGTCAGTAAGTTATATTTTACATTGCATTTCTGCTCGTTTTGGATCTACACAGCAGTTTGAATAGTAACAATTAATGCAACAACATGATGAAAAATATTATCCACTTTAGATCTACTTAAACTTGTCACATTCAGTAAACGTAGTATAGAAAGAACAGCTAGGAAATGTAAATGGCTCTGCAGTAAATTTATATTAGTCCAAACAGCTATTTCAAATGAGGTCAGTAGGGTGCATTTTCCATTTAAGAGAGTCATCCAGACTTAACAGAAGGCATTATACACATATTGGATCCTTCAAAGAAGAACAAAACATAGCTGGCAGGCAATTTAAACAAATACTAGGTTGTCAGTTAATCCTTATAACTGCATGGCAGATATTTATTGTAAACTAGGGATGACTCTAGTTCACATTGTTTATACCTTATTTGATATTAGTGTTTTTAATATCCAAGTAGCACTGGAATACAGACAGAAGGGTATACATAGTACTTATCTACGTAAGCATCTGTGTCACTTTTTGGCCTAGGAAATATGCCACCACTTGAATTCTGCTGTGAACAGTGGGTGGTCAAACAAAAGGCTTGGTGCTATTAGTGCTTTTAAAATTAAACTGTGGCTAACAATCACTCATAAACATGCAAAGTCAATATACCCTCACACTGGTGTAAATTTGGCATAGCTCCACTGGTTTAAGTGCATGGCTCAAATTCACACCACTAGAAAGGGAAACTGAATGTGGTCCCGGTCTTACCATGAGTAAAAGAAGAATCTGTTATGCACCTCTCCCTACCACAAAGCATTCTCAAATGATACCTTCTGCGCTCTTAAAAAATGAAAACTTAAGTTGTCTACTCTCCTCTCATAGCTGGACCATATGCTGCCACTGCCCCCTCCTCTATGGCTTCAGAGGGTTGCAGGCAGTGAGAATAACTTTATTAAGCAAGGCAAAGTGGAATAAAAAAATGGAGAAGGAGGCAGAGGTCATCACCTCTGATGTGGCAGGGTAGAAGAATGGGAGCCAAAGTACATGTGCAGGAAGAAGAAATGCACTGTTTGGATGTGGGGACGTGTGTTCCTCTCTGTCTAATCCCCACGCAGTGTGCTTGGGGGGGAAGAAGTTAGGATGAAGGGTGTTGCCAGGGCACAGGGCTGCAGGAGAAGCTGGGGAACACTGTGGCTACGTCCTGGGGCTGGATGTTGGAGTTTCTAGCCTCTGGACACCCAAAGAATATCTCACAGTGCAGGAATTTAAAAGTAAGGAATTTCAGTGCATACAGCTCAGTAGCTCATGGAAGCACTTTCACAAGTTGTCCTCTGGGGCTCTGCAGACCTTCCCTCTGTAGGGGCAGCTGCAAACCAATCGCTGCCTCTTCTTTATCTTTGTACAGCCTTTGTATTTGAAGAGTTGTCTAACCATGTTTAATCCCATCTTGCATTAAGCAGAGGAGTGAAAAGTGATGTGAATTGTGTTTCCATGGGAATTCCCACAGTGAGGGAGCAGTCATCGCTGCATAGCTGTCTTTTCATGCTTTGTTAACAGATATTTATATTCCATAAATACCACCTCATACTCTGCCTCTGTCCTACAATACCACCACTTTACTGGGAAACCCAAAGCCCCATCAGTCCTTTAACTCCCTTTTTTACTCTGAATCCAAAGTAAATAACATTGCATTGAGAAAGATTAGGTTACTCAATTAGAGGGATTTATGCTACCTTACCAACTTCCTTATAAACATTTTCATTTGAATTTTCAAGGACAGGAGTCCATTCTCATAAGAAGCATGGGCCAGGCTCCACATACCATCTGATATTTCTTCATGTGGCCCATCTTAATCAAAATTGAAAGTTTCTTTTGTCAAGTCAAGTGTTAGCATGAGCGTGGATGTAGGTCATCATGGAAAGCTCAGAAAACGTAGGTCTCTGTAACACATTTAGACATCAGCCAGGGCTCCACTAATGATGTGCTCTACATAAATGGGAAGAGTAGATGCTGCTACTGTCCAGCAAGGTAATAGATAAGCATTGCTAGTCAGAGCCTAAGATACAAATATTGTCTGGAGAACAGTGACACGAGCATCACAAGGTCACTTACTAAATTTCTTCATGGGAGATAGCCATCGTGCCCTGGAAACAACAGCGTTCAAAGCTCAAGATAGCTCTGACCTGCACAGTATTGTGCATCCAGAGCTCCCTACACTGGTTAAGACTCCTAATGGTGTTAGGAGGGGTTCCTTTATAGGTCTCATAGATTTATAGATTTCAAGGTCAAAAGGAATCATAGTGGGGCTATCATCTGACTTCCTGTGTAACGTGGGCTACTGGCCTCCCCTGAACTAATTAACTGCAGTAAGTGGCAGTAACAGAATCTTTGTTTGCACAGTTAGCACTCAATAAATAATAAAATGCAATATCTACAGTACATGATGAGGAGCAAGAGTCTCGTGGCTGACGCAGGGGTGCAGGAGCCAGCAGACTTGAGCTCTGTCCCACTCCCCGCTGCCGTGACCCTCCTACGTGCAGTTGAGACCTTTGTTTCTCTCTGCTGGAAGTCGCTGCAGTGCTTCCCCCTATCACAGGACTCTTGCACATTTGCAAATTGCATTTCAGACTTCAGAAAGAAGATGCCAGGGAGGCACACACCACTCATTTTCGGATGGTGTATCTTTCAGCGTAAACCAACCTTATTCAACAGGCTTCCAGTTGGAGACCTGAAACCTCAGAAAGAAACAAAGTACTCCGATTTCAGTGATGACACTTTCTAGTCACTTGCATTTTACTGAAATATAGAGTAGCTGTCATAGTAAAGGGTATTTTTCCCATTCAAAAAAGGATTGTGCATTCAGATTTACTTTTAAATTTTTTTTTCTCCTGATCCCTTTACTTCAACCTAATGGCACTGATCCACTGACCTTTATTTTTAACAATGTACATCATATCTAGCCAGCAGGCTATTGGAAAGGACTGAGTAATATTTTACAGATCAGTGCCAAAGTATTTACGAAGGTGTCAGTGTGAGTTTTTAGTGTGAAATGTGCTGTCCTTTGCCCAGAAGTTTCCACTCTCATAAGAATTAGCTATGAAAAATACAGGTATTCTATTATTGTGTGACAAAGGGACTGAATAGATCCAAACAAGGAAATATCTTGAATAACCACGTTTTTCTGCAGTTCACTAACAAGAGTGGCAAGAATCATCAGAAGTCCTGTGTCTCCCACGGTCCTGCCTAATCCAGAGGTCTGAAGCTGCATGGATTTGTTATGGTGCATCTGGGAAAGAAAAGACAGAGAGAGAGAGAGAGACATGGAAGAGACAGTCAAGGAGAAATGGGAAATAAAAGAAAATCCTTTTGCATTGCCAACCAGCCCAATAGTTAAACAAAGCTATCCTTCACATCCCTCAGAAAAACCAACACTTTTGTTTTAACAATCAAGTAAATAACACTATTTGAGTTCACCCTTGGCTGGCATTGATACAGTACTGCTGCTCCAGTATTAAGTATCCTGGAGTTGCTAATAAGAAATATTTTTGAGATTTTGGTCAGAAAGATTTGTAGTAGATTTCTTAGCCACCAAAACAGTGTTGCAAAATGGCCATCTATGTGTAAGATGCGTGCACTTTACTCAACGTTGAAAGAGAAACCAGTGGACATCATATCAACACAGCACAGAAAAAAGATACATGGCTCTCAAGGGAGCACTCACATGCTTAAAGGTAAGCATGTGTATAACGTCTGCATAGTCAGAAGCTTACAGAGGGAAAACAATTATTTTAGAGTTAACATAGGTCAGCCATTGAAGGTTAAGTTTACCTGTCACAGGGGAAAGTCAATTTTAAATGTTATTTTTGGGATAGGAGAGTTCTGCATGATAGCATGTCCATTTTTGCTTATTCACAAAAACTACTTTTTACAAAATTGCCATTCGTTTTGCATTTGCTGTTCATGACCTGTTTCATCAGTTCATTCTTGCACCCCACCTCCCACTCAGAAACAGAAGACTTTCTGTATTTTTTGTACCAAAAGTCCACTTAGCCCAGCATAGAGTCTTTAGTGGTGTCAGTTGCAATAAGGGAGAGGATATAATACAAGTTACAGGAAGTAATCCATCCCTTAGTAAATTTTCATGGTTTACAGGAACAGACAGTTTAGGGGTTTCCTAATTCTGTGGTTAAATATGAACAATTGTATTGATGGACCTATCCTGTAGGAACTTGTCTGGTCCCTTTGTGACCCAGTTCAGGTCTTTGGCCTTCTCAACATCCTATACCAATGGGTTTCATAACTTAACTATATGCTAAGTCAAAACATTCCCCCTTTGATTTTCTTTAAATGCAATACCTAATAATTGCATTGAGTGCATTGTTATTATAGAAAATAATCATTCTCTGTTTACCTTCTCAACATCATTTATTAATCTTACAGACCTCTATCAGACTATCCTATCATATTTTATGGGAATTCAGAGACAACTCTTTTCCCAGAAGAAGAATCCTACCCTACTTTGCCTCTCACTACAGTTGGCTTATGCCTCTAACCACCCTTGTCTAGTTCAATGTGACTCAAGGACGCAGAGAGTATTCGAAAGATGGGAGCATCAAGATTTGGCATAATTGTGTTTTCCATTTCTAATTCTTTCTCCATGATTGCTAATGTCATATGGCATTAAGACCAGTCCTGGGCACTAAGCTGGTCTATTCATCTAGCAAATGATGACTCCCAGACTTCTCTCTTGACTGGTCAAACCTAGTTTAGAGCTTTTGTATGGACCATTCAGGTTGCCTGTTTGGATACAGACAGCCTTTGAAATGTTGTTTTTTTTAGCCTTGCTACCAGACGTAAGACCATGATTAAAGATCACAGCCTTATCACTGTAGGAACTGTGACCACAACTCAGGGAGGGAAGAAAGGAAAAATCCTTTGACTCAAGCAAAGAGGATATATGATAGTTACCTGTCTGATCGACTATTTCTGCGACTTAAGATGAAACAGCATTTTGAAGATGTTTTAAGATATCAGAATGGGTCTAAGTCATAGCATCATAAATAGAATGGTTTGGTTTGGAAGAGACCTTAAAGATCATCTAGTTCTAATCCCCCTGCCATGGGCAGGGACACCTTCCACTAGACCAGGTTGCTCAAAGCCCCATTGAACCTGGCCTTGAACACTTCCAGGGATAGGGCTTCCTCAGCTTCCCTGGGCAGCCTGTTCCAGTGTCTCAACACCCCCACAGTAAAGAATTTCTTCCTAATATCCAAACTAAATCTACCCTCTTTCAGTTTGAAACCGTTACCTGTCATCCTATTGTGAGGATATGACCCGTCTGTCCCAGTCACTCTGACATGCCATACTACTAGGATTTTTTCCTTCAACAACTGGATTCTTGGGCTTGCATAGTTGAGATCTATTGACCTTTGGGACACACTACAAGTCTGCTTTCTTCCTTGGTCATTTGTGGTTTTCTGAAAAGCTGAGAGCAGTTTGAATGGTAGGAACAAGGAGCATTAGTGGCTTTGCCTGTTGTATTTTGTAATGTGGATCTTGGTAACTTCAATCTGGATTTTTGTTAGTTTTTGCTGTTTGGAGGGCATGATATTTGAAAATATCTAAATTACTTGGAACCTCACAGAGGCAACATTTTCAGGCTAAAAGAGTAGGAATAAACAAATAAACAGAATCTAGCCTGCCGCTTCCCTCCCTTCTTTGATATCTGCAGTTGGAGTCAGCAGGCACCACACCAAGTGCCAGGCCATACTGACCACCCTGCCACCACCAGAGCCAGCACGTTGCTTCAGGGCCTGTGCCAGCAGAACTGGCATCAGGCACCATTTAGCATCTCTGCTCTGCCATGTCACTGAAGGGTTCCTGACAGGGTCCAAAAGTACAGTACTTTAGTAATACATCAACATGGTGATGAATGTAAAGACTTTCTTCGCTTGAACACTTAATCTATTATCTAAAAGCTCCATGTTAAAAAGAAATATTTGTCTTGAAGGAAAAACATTTTACCATTCCTCATCTGTTTTTACAAATCTACACTTACTCTGGCAAAGATATCCACTGTCATTTTAAATGAAAACTGACTGAATGTTACATCAGTTTAAAATTAACTCACACTGCAGTTAGAATTTATTGTAAGGCAGCTGGTTTTTATTCCTATTTTTTGAAGACAACATATGGATTATGACAGAACCTATTAAATATCTCTGGAGTGTATCTGGGAAGCTGTGTTGCTTTACTCTGAGCTCCATCATTGAATTTCTGTCTGAACATCTTAGTCTCCTGTAGGCTCCCATCAAGTTACAAGAAGATAGAAACCAGAAAAGCCTTTCTTAAACATATAGCTTGAAAATACAGCTGGGTGAATGGCAGAGTTTCCTTGCTGATTCTTTGCCTTACTCGCATAGGTGAATTTGAAATTAGTCCAGGGTGTTCTTTTTTTGCCCTGATTAATACAGACGAAATGTGCACACTTGAATGTGTGAACTGGGGATCATCAACTTTTCACCTCAGCTCTGCGTTATCTGGTACAACAGATAACCTACTACACAGCAGTATCTTTTGTAGAGATTAATGGCCTGGTTTACAAATGCTTTTATTAGATTACTTGCTATTCCTAGAGTTTATGACAAATATATTTCTGTCACTTTGTTCATTTTATTGTGTTATGGTAGCAGTGTTTTCATATTCAACAAAGCGAGAGAGCATGAAGACAGAACACAGCTGTCAGCCCGCCGCCCTCCAGCAGCTTCAGTAAGAGGGTGACTGAAAATAGCTTACTCAGTGGAAGCTGGATGGGCGATTTCTGGGCAGCCTGAGTGCAATTACCTGGCTGGGAATTTGTGGAGGAAACTGTGGTTAGTGCCCCTCCTCTCCTGAAAAGTGCATGGGATCTTTAGCAACCACAATGGTCAAGATCTCAGGGTTTAGTTTAATTACTGGGAGACGCTCTGTACCTTTAACACAGGGAGGAAAAGAGAAACAGAGTTTGGTGTGTAGCGTGTGTGTGTGTTTTAAATGCCATTTGATAGCCCTTAAAAGCTCTATGCTGGAGCAGCTCAGATGCTTTCTTGTTTAGAAAACTTATGAAGCAGAAATGCTGTTGAAAGAAACTTCACTGGAATACATTAAGATCTCCCCTTTGTTGGCCGCTGACATTATGAATGTTACTGGTCCTTACAAAGAAGAAAATGTAATATTTCATTTTATTAAATTGCAGAATTAGTCTTACTTGTTGCACTGTTCCAAACTTCTCAAGTGTTTCGCTGTGTTTTGTTTTATGGTATACTTTGTGTTACTACCTGGTAATTAAGACAGTGATTCCGTAAACACAGTGGCTGTGAGCTGCGGCTGCGCTCCTTGCCTGTGCGTTTTAAACACAATGTCTGCTGACACTGAAGGCAAATATTCATTACTATGAACTGTATCAGTTTTGACTCGTAACAATGTATAGAATCCTTAGCGTAGGAGAGAAAAAAGCACAGTTTGATTCTTAAGTTCCAAGCAATTTGCAAAACGGGCAGTAAAAATCAGTTTCAGACTTAACAACATGAGCACTTTTATTCTGTGTATTTCCGACAATATACCATTTCTGAAGGAAAAAAGCAGTTTTCTAGCATTGGCTTTTAGGATGCCGATCGTAGCACTAATCATTGATTCCTCCTAAGAAAAGAGATGATTAGAGAAATACAAAGCAGTCAGAAGGAAATTAGATGACTTGAATACACGAAACTTCTCTGAAGGTGAAGCATTAGTGAAAGATTTCATCACCTTGACCTATCAGCCACCACTTTTAACACTGATTACATGTTTGTGACTTGAACTGGAGACATAAATCAGACTACTGCTGACAAATCCAATTAATTTTGCGATCACAGAAAAGCAGCATGCCTTTCTGGCGCAGTTTGCACTTGCAAACAGGAAGGCAGAGAACCAGCATGTCTGGAAACTTACCTTTGCAAATGTAACAACATGCTTCTGAGGATCTACAAAGTGGAAATAATTCTTAAATTTGCATGAAGAATAGCTGTATAGAAAGCTTTCCAAGGAAAAAATAAAAACATTGTAGGAATGGTAGTCTAGGAAAGCAGTGTGCTAAAAAGGCATGAGTCCAGTGTACTAATCTATAGTCAATTAGTGGAACTTCTGCAGTGGGATGGAGTCTCTACATTGCCCTATTCACTTTTAAGGTAACACAGTTCAGAGTACTGTTCATATTGTTTCAATATTTAACTGTGGTGAAAATAATTTTTTTTTTTGTTATGTCTGCATAGGAAGCAGAGATTCCAAAAGTCAGTTTTATCCTTAAAATGTTTCCTACTCTGTATCTTTTTTCTTACATGTCAGTGATCCAGCAGTTTGAATGAAGGTCCAACAGACCAAGTTTTGCTATGAATACAGCAGTTGGTGATCCCCTCCCCACATGATTAGGTGGTGGAAAAGCATCAAAAAGTCTATAATTATAAATCTTATGGTCTCTTTGGAGATGCTAGGGGACCACTGCATGAGATACAGAAGGATAAAGGGGGTGCTTCACTTTGCAGTATTGCAAATACATTCTGCGTTGTCCAGAGTAGTAACAGATTTTTGGAGTTTTGTTTTCAATAAGTCCAAAAGAGCTAAAATATTTTAGTAGAACACCACCAAGTAATCCAATCACCAAATGCATCTCCAATCCAAGATCACTCAGGCTTTTTGTCGTCACAGCTCCCCTTGTTCCCTCTTCCACGAGCAGAGCATTCTCCACTGAGTGAGGGTGAAGGCAACTTCAGAAACACAGAGGAAAAAACATATCACTGCTCTCTTGAGCTGCCTTTGGACCAGTGAGAAATAGGGGGTTTGAAAACCTCCTTTGCTTCATCCAAAGTCACGTATGACCAGTCATAGTCTTGCCCATTCTTTGCAACTTGGCTTCTGTAAGTCTTTTAGTTTATAAGAATGTAAAGACAGAAATAGAACAAGATTGGATGGAAGGATCCGTTAGGATATGGATGAAGAAGCATTTTCTTTCCTCAAGAAAAGTAAATTAATTCTCATTAAATTACTCTTCAAATTGCTTTAACTTACCACATTGCACTGCAGTTTTGGGGCAATTAGTATTGGTGTACGGACATATTTTAAGTTTTTTGTTTGACAGCTGTGAATGAGATAGGCAAGGCACACAGACACATGTGCGAGACTATCAGCTTCTGAAGTTGCTTTTAAAGTTGCTTTTAATATTCTCCCTAATAAAACATTTTCTGAGAAAGATACTGAATGAAATTCATCCTTGGTGTGGCAACTGGAATTACACCATGAGTGACTTGAGTTGTGGATCTTAATTCCTGTTTAGCTGTTCTCTGGGTGGCTTTCCATACCACGATGGATGAGCGAGAAACACAGTTAAGAAGGAATAACAAATCCTACTCCCTCCTCACTAACAGCACGAATTTCTGTTCTTCTCTTTGTGGGTCCCCTCGTGTCTACTGGATTTGGTGGTCCCTTCCCCACTGCAGCTTTACGGCTCTAGTTGAGTATTTTCCTAACTGAACAGTGTGCTTGCTGCTTAGATGCAGTCCGTCTCCCAGAATGTCTTCCCTACCTGCAGATTATTGTGGATCTCAGGAATTGCTCTGAAGAGTGGCTGCGGATGGGGAAAACAGACATTTTGCTTGCAGACTAAGTTACACAAATTATTCTCTTTTTTAAGCACAGTGGATGTTTAAAAACTGTATCAATAGGCCTCTTAGGAGTTTTTGTCTCAATCCAATGTTAAGCCTAGCTGTTGTACTTGCTAATTCTCAGGGCAAAATCTCATTTGTTCCACAAGACTCTTTTTTCTTGTTTGACATGTGTTCTCCAGTGGGAATTCCATCACCCTTTGATTTAATTCTTCCAGATGTTTCATGCATCCTATTATGAGCCTCTTCAAAGAAAGAATAGTCACAGGTCTAGAAAGCAGTTGCATTTTCATTGTTCCAGGGAAGGTAGTAATTTTATGTTAGGAAACAGGAGCAAAAAAGGGTATGGGTAGTTGAACATATATGTGTCTATAAGTGTATATATAAATCAGTAATAAAGAACTCCCTAAAATCTTGTCAGTTAAACCCGATGGAAATATACTACATTTAAGCAGTAAATACATACATAAAAAATACATTCTATCTGAAGGTAACAGTATCCTTGGGAATGGAAGATTTAGGGCTTTTAACTTCTCCCCTTTCCACATAATGATTTGCTTTGTGTTTATAAAGGGGTGTTGTTACAAAGAGGGGTAGTTTATTGCACCTGAAAGCCATAATGCCCTCATGAAAGACTGTAACAAAATAGACATTTGTAGAACAGATTTTAAATTTCACTGTTTAAAGTGTTGTTACACTTCAAATAAGAAAAGTCAAAAGCATGGCTGAATCTTTGTGCTCACTCAGAACTTAAAGCTTGCTCCTGTAGTAATTATTTTGTGAATGTTTCCATATTGGCTATTCATATCACTTACTGTCAGTAATTTTACCACACATATCATTCCTCTCCTAGCACAGTGCTTTTTTGTCATTGCCATATAACTATTGTTTAGGGATCATTACCTTTTTCTAATTCATTCATGGCCTCTAGGCTTAGGAGGAAGGGTTCATTAACTACTTTTTCAAAGAATTTTTTGAGATCATGTCATGCCTTTCCTGTTCCTTCAAATAGAAATCACAGCTTAATTTCTCCTCCTAAATATTTATAGAGTTCATCCAGCTAATACCCCCTCATAATTCACTGGCCTACACAAGCTCAAATCATCGGGTTATTGATTAATTATTTTTCAAGAGTCTCTTCAGTTCAAGCTTCTCTTCCTCTGGGGAATCCTGTGAAAGACACACATGTTCTCAGCAAACACCAAAATTTCTGCCCAAATTATATGTCATGACAAACAGTCTGAAAATAACCTTTTTTCTTTTCTTTTGTCTTAAAAAAAAAGCCAAGCAGGGTAGATATTTGATATCATAAGCTCTGTTGCCAAGTCCTGTACTTTTCCAGTTTCAGCACTTTATTTCCAATAGCGCTGTCTCCAGACTATAATAGGGCAGATTTTGCTGTCCTGCAGTTTCACCAATAAATCAGGTGAAATTGTACCGATCACATGAGATTACAATTAGTTTGGTTCAGCATTCCTCATGACCTGACTACTCTGAAAGCAGAAAATGCTTCCTTCACTTATGCATGGCACTGTGAGAGGGACTTAACTTGTAATGACTGTAGAAAGGATATGCTGGAACAGCTGTGCTCAGCCTCCATGCTGCTGTCTACAGGCCATCTAGATCCTGTCCTCTGGGGTGTAAGGAGGACCTACCTTTCAATTAGCAATGTAAGAAGAGCAGAATAGCTGAGAACCCCGAGTACGAATATCCCACACTGGAAAAACCACCCTCAAACCCAGAACACAGGTGGAAGCACACCGATTAGGCCCACACAAACTTTGTCACTTTAGTGCCACAAATGTGTTGAAAATCAAACGATAGTTTTTGCTCGAAGTGGTTCAAACTACATTTACCAACATTTCTGTGAGCTTTGTGTTATGAGTATTGATCTTCCTGAAATGTAGTATATGTGCCAGGCATATATTTGTCCTTGTAGAAATATAGTGGAAAGAAGAAACATTTGGCTTTACCTACCTTGAAAGAACCTTCCAAAACCAGCAGCTGGACACAGCGTCTTCAGATAGCCAGACCTAAATAATGTGACCAGGTTCTCACAGCAACTTCAGCAGCAGCTAACCCAACAAGTATCAGCATTTTTTTCAGCTGTGAAGGTCTTAGTCACTGAAAGTAAGACCTGAAGTTTCTTTGCCCTTACAAACTCTTTTGTGTCAAAAAAAAATGTCAATCTTTTAGAAAACCTTTGTCAAGGTTTGACAAGTTATTGACTTAGATACAGGAGGAGATGACTGAAACCTTCCGTGTGTAACTGGCAGCTGGGTTGTTATGGATTATTAGGTTCACAAAAACAACTAGATCACAATCTGTAATTACTTACACGCGGCAATAGGGACCTCTTTGGTCTCCAGAACTAGAACATAATGCAATCCAATGGCTACAGGTAGGACTAAAATTACTTTTTAAGTGTGTAATTGCTCCCTGAAGCAAAATAATTCCTTATGGTCTTTGTCACTTGAAGCCTTTCAGCTGAACATCTTTCTTCTTCAGTCACAAGTTACTGGGTTTGATAATATTCACTAATTTAGGTGCTGATCTAATTACTGTCAATAAGGGTGACACAAGGGAGAGCAAATCTTTAACAGAAAATAATGAAATCCTGTGATCTGGAGGGAACTGCCAATTAGGCTGGGGTAACACATTAGTCCCTCCTAAAATTTATGGATGTGACCCAACTTATCCGAAGCCAAGTGTACCCCCTGAGTCTTTAAAAATATGACTCATGTTCACTGTGCATGTGTGTTTGTATGGGTGTGTTTACATCCTCATGTTGAGGGAGGGCTAAGACACCGCATTAGATCGAATAACGTCACTCTCTCGTTCTGGTGTTTTTGTCTGTGTTCCAAAATATGAATGTTGATATGTTAGTGATTAGTGGTGGTGTAACTGTGATGATCCAAGTGTATTATTGGGGTACAATCTATAATTAATTCTTCTCACTAAACTTGCTTCACATTCACCCTTCACATCTTGCTGCTAACAATGCTTTTATTATTTACTTATAGAAAATTAATGTGATACACCTTGAAGTGCCATTTTGGTTTGATATTGAATATCATATATTTCTTCTTTTGGCAATATCTGCTTATTTCCTTTCCCTCTGTTTTAAACAAAAAACCTCCCACTTTTCCCAGAACCCCAATATCTCTGAATGATTTGAAATACTATTACATACAGCTTGGTAATGTCTAGAGGGTCAAAACCTGTTGGGGCTCCATTTTGTCAGAATATAAAATTTTTTTGAAGAGAGGAGATAGGCTAAATACCGAGTGGGTATAACACGAGCTGATAGGGTAAGAGGGGAGGGAGGAAAACCTAGGAGGAGAATGTTCCTAGATGAGTTGTATTTGTTGCAGGGATGGATGGTTTCTTTCTTGAGAAGGATGAGCAGATCAGTAGCAGTGGTCCCCAGTCGTCACCTGCCCCATGTGTACTCAAGCTGGTGACTCCTGCTTGTTCCTCCTGTGTTAGCAGAGTCTTTACTCTGGCTCAGAAAGAAGCGGGATGACCCAGTGTGAACTGAGTAGGGGGTAAAATGAGTGACACAAGGATTCAGCAGTAATTCTGCATTTCCTTGATTTTGTCAGTTTAAAGTTGACCTCTTAACATTAATGTAGATTTTGTCATTTGTTTTTTATGCCTGGTGGACCTACCTTAATACAGGGACAACAGTTCATGCTGAGTCTTTTATACATAATTTATATCCAATACTAAAACTCTTTGTACTGCTTTAAGAGGTTATAAATTCACTGCAGCCTAGCGGATACATTAATGCAAAACTCCTGGCCTGCACATTTTACTTGATGTGAATTGCCTATGAATTTCCACCCTAGACATTTTGCCAGCAATATATAAAAAAAGAGTTACAGAATGGATCCATGAGCAACAATAAAAGCTGCCTTCCTGGGAATATTCACATCTCTAATAATGATTATCCACCAAAGTTTGGATCAGATATTCATTGTTCACATTATTTTATTATCCATGAAGCAGTGCTATTTCCAAGACTTGTACAACATCCAAAGTTGTGGTTGTAGAGGAGTGTAACAACACTATATCCAATTTTATTGCACTCTGTCATATCAAGTTAACAACACACGGAGAGTTCTGTTATATTTTGTCTTGTTTGTTTACACTTTGGCTAAGATGAGATAAACCTGCTATTATGATATATAAAAGTCATCCTAAGAATATTGCACTATTTTCTGTGAAATTAATACTATAAAAGATATCCAATTCATCTTCACTGCCCTATTTATTATTGGCCTTCCTATCTTTGCACAATGATATTAGTGGTTAAGATGCTTTCTAGATATGATGAGCATAGTTCTTTCCCACAAGAACTTGCATTTTTGGGGCGCTATTCTACAGACTGTGCCCTTTATATGCTTTGGTTTTCAGCAGCTTGCAGGACTGAACGTGAAATTATGAAGTGACATAGCAAAATAGTAAAAGAAAAGAAAAAACCATGTGCAGAGCCAAGACAGAGCAGTGTGTGCTATCTAATGGAGTTGCATTTACATCTTTAGAGTTCTAGAGTGGGTGTTCGCACTAACATGTTGTCATCAATGTGCATGTATTGAAAATACCATTTCTGTCATGGATCCATATTGAAAAGAAGAGGAGATAGGGCTGGACATTTGTTTGGAACCCATTGGTATTGCACTACTTCATATGTGTGCAAACATGGTCCCTCCATCACCTAGATGGTGCTTTCTTTTCATACAGTCTCCATTCTTTTGGTCTGTATGACGGAGCCTCACCATGGAGAACTTTCCAGGTGGGGACACAGTCATGTTGCAGACCTGGTGTGGAAGTAGAGAGGCGAAGTGGCAAATCTTAAACGTAGGCTGGGATAGGAACAAGGAAAGATGTGGGAAACAAAGTTGGGTTGCATGTAGCCATTTTGGTTGCGTTAAGACTTTCCTTTTGTAGCAGGAGCTGGAGGAGACCTCCTGTTGCTCTAGCTCCTGCTATGGCTGGAGAAATGAGGATCAGAGTACTGTTATCAAATCCCTGGGGCTACCAGTTTTCCCTTCCTCCAAGAGCTGCTCGATGATGCATAGGATCATGGCCTCTCTGGGTCCCCAGGGATGGCCTGCTCCCCACCAAAAACCCAGGGGCATCCGTTCTGTACCACAGAGCCAGCTTTTGTCTCCTGAAGGGGGAAAAATAATGAATCCGAGAAAAGTTTAAGGGAAATTCAGGAAGCCAGAGCATCATTATTGATGTTATAGTTTCTTATGAAAGGCTGCAAGGGATCTTTAAGGTTTAAAATAAGCTGTCCGAGTTTCAGTTTTACGTTCAAATAAAATAAAACAAAAATGAAATGAAAAAGGGATTTCCTTATGAACACAGCTTCTCCCGAAACCACACGGGAGCTTTGATCAAACACAGAGCCTTGAGAAAGTGTACTATATTATGTACAACATTTCCAACAGCCCCCAAACTTCCCTTGGCAGCCTCTCATCCAGATGCTTACCAAACCAAACACACCTTTATTTCATTCGCTCTCGCAGGCTCTCAGTCCATCGTGTTAAGGGTACAAACCCTTAAGAAATATATAAATCTACCCTGTAAGTGGTATGGAAATATGTCCAATGTGCTGGGTACTGTGTCTCGTAGTAATATGTACACAGAAAAGCTGTCATCCCGTGTACGGTTAAGATAATACTTCCTTGTTTGCCAGGGAAATTGTTTGTTTGTTTTTCTGAAGGGGAGCACAATTGTTCCAGCTGTTGTAAACTGAGTCAAAATAGATTTCAGCAAAGAGTTACGTTTCATTGAATTATTTGTGACGGCTTTGATTAATCGCAGATGTGCTAATCAGATTTTTTCAATTTCTTATTAACTACGGTACCTTTTTTTTTTTCAGGACCTGATTTTTCTTCTTTGCCGGTGATAATGTAAACCTGACCCGAAGGCTGGCTTCAGTCCAGCCTTGGCAGCTTGCAGTCACTGCGCAAAGGAACAGGTAGCCTCTGGCTCTTTGTTTGTTTTAAAGTTTCTGTGATGATTGCGATCTGGCAGTAAGAAGACAGATCCAGGTCTCATTTTATACAATTGTTATAACACAGGGAAATTTTGTAAAATCCCTTGAAGCCAGTGATGAAACAGAACAACGTTCCCCTGTCTTTACACCCCACAAAACACCAAAGAAGATCAGAATCTGTCCTGTGTGTTTAGGAAGAACTCCCCCTGAAAATTAACTAAGACCTTCGGTTTTAAAATGTCACCAAAATGTATATATTTAAGAGATAAAAGGAAAAAATGACTTTGAGGTTACAGTCAACACTTAAGTTAATTTAAGTCAAATCTGTTTATTTTACTTACAGGCAGCGAGACGTATCAGATTTCAACACATCACACACCTGCATCTTCAGGGTTTGTTTGCTTTCCATCCCACCACCGCATTCAGTAGACAATAGTAACAGTCAGTAAGACCACAATATTTTCTAAGCTAAAATGAATGAAAATCCAGATCTCAGTTTCTAGAGTTTAAGTAAACATTAGAGACCATGGGGGAAATTTGGGATATTGCAGGCAGCCTGTAGTTATGCCCTCAGGTTGCACAGAAACCGCATTAGTTAACACCGAGGCACGATCAGTAAGCGCTGATGTTCACCATCGGGCTGCTGCTGCTGAAAGTCAGGTTGTCACCTTTAGGTTTGTGTACTCCTATGGTAACATGGAATTAATAGAAAATTTAAATTTTTTTTCAGGGCACAAAAGATGTCAGCAAGTACTAATGGGTTTTTGTTTTCCTTTCCTCAAATTGCTTATATATGAGGCTTGACCTTCTAAAGTCAGTAAAAAGACTTTGTTTTTATGAAGCTTCGAATCTGCCTGTTGAATGCATAAGGGCTTTTAAACAGGAGGGCAGAACGCAAAGATTCACACTTCTGAACATCTCCACAACTAGGAGAGAGTGTGTGTGTGTGTGTGTGTGTGTGTGTTTGTACATGCAGGGGGCTGGGGGGGAAGCAGGCCAAAATGTTCTTGGCTTTTGTTTTCATTTTGTTTTTTCTTCAAGGAGAGGGAGCTCTGCCCTTCAGTCTGAATGTAATTCCTTACATCAGCTTTCAGAAAGGTTACGTGAAGAATAATGAAGTTTGGGATAAAAACGGTAAGGTTTTCAATGCCTCTTCTGACTATTTGTAAGTAATTGAGGTCTATTGGAAGGAGACTTCCCTCTATTTATCTTCCCTTTTTAACTTGAGGTTAAGAACCTAATAAATCTCTCCAAGTAGTCCCCCTTCAGCTCACAGATATCTTGAGCAGTACCACTGAGGTTCTGTGGCATGCGACTAGCAACTACCACCCATTACAGCTGCTTAATAAAATTACCTGAACGCTGTCTTTCTGCTTTTACTGTTTTCCCATAAATTAGTTGAAAAATGTAAAAACAGCTAAAAATAGAAAGAGAAGGTGCTATAAAAATGCTGACTGTAAGACTGTAAGGAGCTCCCCAGGTACTGGAAAGAGTTTCCAGAAAGATACATAGGAACCTTCCCCTGTTGGGATTTTTTTGAAATTTTTTTAAGCTGAGAATTTTATGAGTATCTCCTTAGAAAGGAAGGGTTTGTTTTCTTGGCAGGAAGGGCAGGAGAGCAAGTCCTCTAACACCCATGAAGTTCAGGGATCGGTAGGGCAAAGCAGCTCGAAACCTCCCCTGGCCTCCACATGAAAAGCTGCCTGACTCCAGACTCCCCTGACAGTCGGTATCACAGTTTTCCTTGGAGACATGCTGCCACCAGCAGCTAATGGCTTGGAATAGGAGCTGATATTCCCATCAGTTGCCTGAGACATGCTGTTGGAGTTGTCCACTACTCCTGCTCTAAAACATTCCCTCCTCTCCCTACCTCAGGCTCTTTGCTTTGTGGAGCTGCTACAAGCATCTTGGAAGAGGGCACATGTTCAAGAACAGTCTTTCCCACATCTCCTCCTGTGATGGGTGTTCAGAGCTTTCCTTTTCATCCAAGTATCATGTATTCATCAGTTCAAGACTATAAGGCCCAAAGAGAGAATACAATTACGCAGAAGTGAACTTCAAAAGCAGAATTGTTAAACTATTCTTTTTTCTATATGAACTTGCCGTGACTTGTATGCAAGATACTTTCCCTTCCCAAAACGCAGAACAAAGGAGACAAGAGGAACCGTTGCAGTGGAAACATGCAGTTCATTTTATTACACTTTAGTTTAAAAACAGACCAGAAAGGAAATAGTTACCTCGGGTACAGTGATTTCTCAATCTTCTCACCATAGCTAAATTTGGCTATGAAATTTTGGCACAGGGTTTGGTTTGTTTGTTTCCAAACAGAGAGTAGGGATGTTCAGATTTGAAGATTAGAAAGCTTCATTAGAAAGACAAACAGAGCTGGGACTACCTGCGTCTGACTTTCTGTAAAACTGAAACGTTTGAGAGACTGATGTTCTCTGTCTCTCTCTCCCACTTTGATTCTGTTTGCCGAAATCTCTTTATTTTATTTTTTTGCAATTTCATGACTGGAATTTAGCATTTCTTTTCCAGACAATCTTTCCTCTATCCAATAGCAAGTACACTTTTTCTCCCCCCATCTCACTTTGTCGTGATGAAACATCTTCTGCGAGCTCAGACCTGGCTCTTTATTGCTAACACCAGCTGTTGTTACCAAGAAAACTGGGGACTTTCCAGGTGAAACGTGGCAGATTTCAGCATTGAGTTTTACGTACTGGATCTAGTACAAGTTTTAGACCCTGATATTTTGTTGAAGATGCTCAAAGTGGAATGTTGAACAGGACTGTGTATCTAACCAAGAAATAATTACGATATTCAAATGCAGGATTTCATTTTAGCCATCACCACTTGAAAGCTTTGAGTTTTATGTTGGTAATAGAAAGAATCTGATCCTTCTTTTATTCTTTTATTCATTTTCTTTAAGATTTTACCAATGGCAGAAGAGATAAATAAACATTCTGAACTTTTTCTCACCTATTCCACAGTTAGGTAAATTTCCCATGTAGCTGAGTGGTCATGTGGGAAGAGGTACAAAAAAAAAAAAAATTACCTGGATGACGGAGGATGCTAAAAATATTCAGATGTGTACAGAAAGGCAATTGTTCTTGTTGTCTCTAGAACTGCTTGATTACCACTCAACTATTTGTCTTTTATTTTTATTCCTAGATTACCTGAATGTTTTAGTACCATCAATGATGGATGATATTTTTCTGAATCTCTTTTACCTCTGTTATGTGGTGAAGTTCAGCCACTCTGTACAAAGGTTATACCCAGTTAAAACAGCCTGTTAATTATTTATGAGACAGCAAGAAGACCAATGGGACTTTCACTTGTCCTTCTGGAGAAATAATGAGACCATTACAGTCTATTTAACACCATGAAAAACAATATCCACAGGTGACCTTTCAGAATCATTTCCAAGTTGGATTTATGGCCATCATGTACTCTCATCAACTAAGAATATCAAAGAGGGCCTTAAAGTTAAATCGGCACTTCAAATGGCAACAGTGTCCTGAGGTTTGATAATAATAAAATCTCTTCATTTTCCTTTATGTTATTTAAGTGAGTGAATGTCTCTCACAGACCAGATGTGATAGCTAGTGTTGTTCTTTTAAGTTCTGCGAGCCTACTGAATACTTTGGGTATGTGTGCTGTTATATGACATAATGATAATGGCTGAGATATTGCCATGTCTGTTAAAATGGTCAAAACATCTGTACTTGGAGAAAAACTTCAGCACTCTATTCCTTCAGCCGCACAGTCCCTGAAATCAACACCAGATATTGAAAGACTGAAAGCTTTTTTAGTAGTGCTTAGGCCACTGGTATAAAAAAATTGAATACCACCATCACCTCCCAGGGATGAAAATTAATTTAAAAATAAAAATGCGTCAAACTTTGTTTTTTATTAGTAACTAATTCAAAAAGAAAAATATGGTTTGCCTGTCCTTTATAGTAGCAGATTATACTGAGGTAGATACAATTTCAATCCTGATCCCTAGGTGGGTTTGAAAAGACGTGAACATCTATCAGAATGGTGACTATAGGAAGAAATAATAACTTAATCTAAATGCTGTCACTGAACAAAACAGCAGCATGTAGGACACATGCAGCTGTGAAACTGCAGATGGAATAACAAGGAAACAGAAGCTAACTGCATATCTTGAAACAGATGTGAAGCAGAAGGGGCACGTTCCAAGCAGCTGATTTAAAAAAAAAAAAAAAAAAAAGGCAGAAACATTGCATTGAACTAAATATAATTGATTGTTTATCTTTAAAAATGTATAATAATTGGTGATATACAGTTTCAAGAGGTTGGCTCAGTCCTTGCCTAAATGACTGCACAACAGCATGGCTGCAACTTCTTCGTGTGACAAAAAAGGAAGACCCACAAGTATCGGTGCCACAGGAACTGCCAGGGAAGGCAAACCTGGCATCCACAGAAAGATGAGTGCAGGCAGAAGGCACAAAAGTAACAAAATGTTTATTCATCTTCTGTCATGAGCATCACATTCATGTGCTTTTCTTGGCCAAAGGTGTAACATCTTCCACCTTCACAGAATCATAGAATGGTTAGAGTTGGAAGGGACCTTAAAGATCATCTAGTTCCAACCCCCCTGCCATGGCCAGGGACACCTTCCACTAGACCAGGTTGCTCAAAGACCCATCGAACCTGGCCTTGAACACTTCCAGGGACAGGGCTTCCTCAACTTCTCTGGGCAGCCTGTTCCAGTGTCTCAACACCCCCACAGTAAAGAATTTCTTCCTAATATCCAAACTAAATCTACCCTCTTCCAGTTTAAAACCACTACCCCTCATCCTATCACTGCACTCCCTGATAAAGAGTCCCTGCCCGTCTTTCCTGTAGGTCCCCTTTTGGTACTGGAAGGCTGCTACAAGGTCTCCCCAGAGCCTTCTCTCCTCCAGGCTGAACCACCCCAACTCTCTCAGCCTCTATAGGAGAGGGGCTCCAGCTCTCTGATCATCTGCGTAGCCCTCCTCTGGACCTGCTCCAACAGGTCCATGTCCTTCTTCTGTTGGGGGCTCCAGAGCTGGACACAGTACTGCAGGTGCAGTTTCATGAGAGCAGAGTAAAGGGGCAGAATCACCTCCCTCGACCTGCTGGCCACGCTGCTTCTGATGCAGCCCAGGATACGGTTGGCTTTCTGGGCTGTGAGCACACATTGCCAGCTCATGTTGAGCTTCTCATCAACCAACACCCCCAAGTGCCTCTCCTCAGGGCTGCTCTCAATCCATTCTCCGTCCAGCCTGTATTTGTGCTTGGGATTGCCCCGACCTACATGTGGGACCTTGCACTTGACCTTGTTGAACTTCAGGAGGTTTCCATGGGCCCACCTCTTAAACCTGTCCAGGTCCTTCTGGATGGTGTCTCTTCCTTCCAGCGTGTCAACTGCACCACACAGCTTGGTGTTGTCAGCAAACTTGCTGAGGGTGTGCTCAATCCCCTGTCCATATTGCCAACAAAGATGTTAAACAGCACTAGTCCCAGTACCAACCCCTGAGGAATGCCACTCATCACTGGTCGCCACTTGGACATTGAGCCATTCTGTCTCATCTGTCCCTTCCTTCTCCACCAAAGCACTGATAGCAATTTTTTCCTCCCTTACAGCAAGAGAACAGCAAGGGAGAACTTTTCTTTGTTATAAGCCTCTGGTTGTAAGAATTGTTTCTCCTTTGCTGTCAGAAGCCATTTCTTCACATTGTCTCAGGCTTCGGATATGAGCAACACTGAGTCTTTTGTGGAGCTTGACCCAAGCATTTTCTTCCTCTGTGTTAAATAAGCCATCTGCCCATACAGCTGCACAGCTCCAGCTATCGTTGCTGCTGCTGGCCATTGTGTTCTCAACTTGTCACCCTAACCCCCTCCTGCATCACCACCTACCTCTGCCTACAACCAGTCCCATTCAGCCCATGAGAAAGGATTGTAAATCAGCATGTGTCTTCTCAATAGTGCCAGAGCCCTGGCTGCCTCCACAAATTCCTGTTTGCGCTGCCTGATGCTGTAATAGCAATGGATATATTATCTATAAATAATGATACAAAACTTTCAAAGCTTAAGTGACTGCAGATTCAACAGAAATTTTTGTCTCTTTTTCATATTGCGTAGTTTCAAGACCCTCACACCTTCTGAAAAGGAGGTGTTTATTGAACTCCTAGTCAGAAAGTGCTTCACAAGGAACGTTCTGAAGATAGAATTACCAGATTTTGCTTTAGGGCAACAGAACCTGTATTCCTGTTTGCCCTTCACAGTTCAGAAGCTAGAACAACTGTATATCCTCCCATAACTCATTAGCAGTAAGGAAATCGTAGGATTAAGCATGGTATAATCTTCTCCTTCCTCTACTTACTTTTAAAATCCTTGAACTCTGTATTCTGGATTTCTTGGGGTTTTTTGTTTTGATTTGATTTGGTGTTTTTTTTTTTAAATCCCACAGTAAATGAACTGAAGACTATTCACAAATCAAATATTAAATGCTCTAATATCCAAGATCACCTAAATCCTGGAAACAATGTTGGCCGCTTTCCAACTCAACAGCCCATAATCTGTGTATTTTTTTCCAGTTCACTTTCAGAGCTCTATTAAATTCAGTATAGTCTGGTGGTCTTCTACAATTCAGTATTTTAAGTAGTCTTCAGGCATTTTTGAAAAAACAACATGGAGTAAAAAGATGCCTATTCGTTTTTTTGTCCTGAGCAGTGTATTTGTGGTCTGCTTTTGAAGCCCTCCCACATTCATCCTCTCCTTTCCACCCCCTTGAAGAATCTGATACACCATGTCAAAAGGAGAGCCAGTGTTTGAGGAATAGAATATCTGTCCCAATGGTTTCATCTGAGTTTTCACTTTGGGTCTGTAGAGTACCTGCTGACAGGGAGCAGATTCCTCATTTCCTGCAGTTCAACATACAACTGGATCGTAAATGAAGCTCTTGACATTGCCTCAGTTACTAAAATCTGCCTGCATCCTCCCATCAAGTGATCTCGTCCTCAAGTCCTCATTTATCACTTTGATATTCCACTTTGAAAGAAACCAAACTTCCAGGGAGAAAAGTACCAGAAGGGAACCATTAGGAGAGGATGTTTGGGGAGCAAATTATCCACACAGACCATCAAGTTTTGTCTTCATTTTTATAGGTTCAAGACAAACCTTGATCAAAGAGTGCTTCCTTCCTACCCCCAACCCCCAAACTACAGCAGAAGCAATTTATAAGGAGACACTGATTTTTGGAAGATTCTGCTTGTTTATTTAGAGGGACCACCACAACATGTAAGTACTTCAGCGTCCCTTCCAGTTTTCTGCCTTGCTTATTCAAACCATTGTTCTCACCAAAATAAAATACTGTGTATTTTTGATCTGCCAGAATTTGCTTCTAAGGAATAGGGAGCTGTTCTGTCCGAGCAGGAGCAGCCACCCTTTCTTCCTGACTAGCAGATACATGCTTTTGGTAATTGAAAGCAGCTGTTGCCTTTTCTGCCCCTTCTTAAGCTCTTGAAAGAAATCCTACTTAGAGAGATGCCAACGCCTTCAGCAGGGATCCAGAACATGAAGGAACAACAACTGGAAAGACTACCTTTGCAAAGGACAGGTACTGCACGATGCCATTCTTAAATCAGTGCAGAGAATGTGGGTATGATGTCACAGGAAAGTATAATTTCAGCTACTGTATTTTAGAGTCTGAACAGCTGGTATTTCTTTAAAAGAAGGTCTCCCACAAGTGAGATAGCCTTCTGGTCTCTTGGATGGAGATGTCAAATTCTTTTGCCAGTGAGATAATGCGTATGAAAAAAACTTCTATACGCATCTATAGACACTTCATCTTTTGCCTGTTAGCATGGCCACCCTCATAGAGATGTGTGGGACTAGAAGTAGGGGAGTTCTCAATGACAGACCCTTGGGTCTACATGGGCTCTCCCATACCGTCATGAAATTATTAAAGCAGGTGAGCCACTAAATACAGCCATAAAAGGAAGGACTAAAACAAACTTTAAAGCTTGCTGTTTGTTATTTTTAATGTCACCAGTAAATACAATTTTATGTTTATACCTTCACATTCAGATGAGACACTAACACGGGCCCTGGGCTTTCATAAGTGAATGCATTTTTCAGCGTTGCAAATTTTGGGAACATGGTTTTAGAACAAAAGATAGATTTCCCAATAATACAAATGAATATACTGTGACAGCTAACGGAAAGTGCAAAATTAATATCAGGAATTAAGTCTCAGGAGAGTTAATAATAACAATAGCAAAACTTCAATAAATTAATAGCTGTACTCAAATTGTGCAGTTCTTCAGAGATATGCCAGTGCAAGCATGAGTGACAAGGGCAGTGGAAGTGCTGTAACTTTTTAAAATGGATCTTAAATTAAGCAGTTTCATTCTCTCAGGCTACAGACACAGGATCCAGTAGATAATGCTCAAGGCATAAGCCCAGATCAAATCTCACTGCAGCAGCAGTATACAAAGGAGCAGAGAATAAGCAGTCAAAAGCATGCTGACCATGCATTGAAGAGAAGGCGTTTGAAAGCCCCTATTTGCCCTTGTTTCAGTTCTCCGTGTATGGGTAATGCAAAAATAACTCTAGTGGATTGTGTCAAGCATCCATCCACAGCATTTTAAATAAAGATGAGCTGATGTGCTAGAGATTAACTGCACTGTAAGCGTGCCTGCAGTGCTCTGTGGAGTGAGGTGCAGTGTTTCCTAAGGCAGGAACAAAAAGTCATTACTCCCATAAAATGACACATCACCCAATTTAGTGAGCCAGGATGCCCAGAATTTTGTAACACTGAGCTAGGTCTGGCTCAGGCACGTCTGCATCACATCGTATAGGTGTTAGCTGCTGTAGACGTGCAACGTGTGTTCGCAGTCCTAAAGGAAAATTCTTCCACAGGTAGTTACTGATAGTTTTACGAGGTCAAAATCAGCCAGGGTGCCTCACATCACTGTTGGCAGAATGTTGCCCCCTGAATCTGGAAACAAACTCTTCCGTAATTAGAAATCCAGGAAGAATTAGGGCAGCCTCTAAAGTATGAGGAGCCTTCACAGCAGCTGCCCTCACACTTTTACGGACACCAGTGAGACTGCACAGCTCTAGGTGAGGATAGGTCACAGCTCCTGAACACTTATTTATGGGAAGAGAGGGAGAATCTGTGAATATAACAGCAGTGCTTGGCCTCTGCTAAAACAAATGTTCTCAATGGCTGAGAAGGATGCCAAATTGCAGAAGCCAGAATTTCTTGAGGGGAAATAAATATTTTTCCACTGTCTTTTTTTTTTTCTTTATATTTTTTAGCAACCTTTGAGAATCTTTTGGCTGCAGCAGCAACACTGTCTACAGGGGAAAAAAAAATTACTAATTCCTTCAGTTTACAGTCTGGCATAAACTTTTTAAACCTTGACTGTCTTTATTACATTCTGAATTAAAGCATTTCTGCTGAACGTGGTGATTTATTTATATTTTTGTTGTTGCTGTTGGCATTTTATGTTCAGACATTTTTTGAAGTACTTAATATAAAATAAACTCACATGCAGATAACTTTGGAGCAGCGCAGTACTTTAAAAACCACATGTTTACAATAAAACAGTGAGAGCTTTGAAATTGAAGTTAAGCTCAGGAGGAAACTAGGAAAAAAGTTAGAAAGGTTTCTGTGCTCATGAGTTTGATTCTGCCCGAGCTGGGCCAAAATTCTTTTCTCATCAAAAATGAGTTAAATCTGGACTTTCCCCAGTAAGTCAGTGAAGATAATTCATGTATGCTTCTCTCAAGAAAAGCAGAATCAGGGCCTCTGTTCCCACTTTTCATTTAGGCAATGGAAAATCCCAAAAGCTGAAGAAATTAAGCCATGTGGATAAAAGACAGCCATCTAAGACCCAAACTTTTCATCCATTTACTCAAAATGTTTTCACTGCCTCTACCCTTGATTTCTGTCTGCTCTGACTTTGTATCTATTTGCAAGGGGTTTTTGTAAGTGAGGAGAGACTTTAAATAAAAGTCTTTTACTGGTTGCATTAAAAATATGAAAGACATGGTATCATATCAACTCGGAGCTGATATGGAGCAGCATTTTTCTTCTTTACATTTTTGGCAGATTTGTATTGCGTTTTGGTGGTGGGAAAATGATGAAAGAATGGTAAAAACAAAAACATCATTCGTTTGTGGCCAGATCTTTTCTGGAAAAATATAAACTAAGCTAGTGTTCTCTGAAGGGTTCATCTTGCTTTAATTATACCTTAATTATATTTTAGCAACTTAGTTTGAGAAAGGTAAGGAAAAGTTAGGCAGGTATCAGCTTTAAAGATGCCCTACATTTTTAAAACTCTAATTGAATAACTAAGCAAAGGCATATTTAGAGTGCAATTCTCCTCAGTTTTAGTTACCATTGCCTGGTTCATCCAATTCAGAGCTCAGTGACTGGAAGCTTGGCCTGTGTTTTCTGTTCTGGCCACTTGAGGGAATCAGTCTGTAGCTGTGGTCCATAATTTTTGTTTTTACGCGCAGGAAGTAAGAAAAATTATATTTGTTGCAGAAAGTTTTCCAACTTTACTTCAACATGAAAGACATCACAAAGCACCGGCTCAGAAATAAATTACTCCCTACATACTAAATATCCAGGAAGGGGAAAAAAATGTTGATAAATGAGAGTCTTGGGAGTTGCTAAGTGAGGTCCCTGCACACAATTTATGATCATGCACTCTTGGACTTCAGAATGATTAATACAGCTAATTCTCAGTAGAATAAGAGCTGTTTTAGCCCAGGAGAGAACTGTACGCTATTGTTTATAGAAGCAGATAACATCAAAGTGGCCCACTGCTTGTGTTAAGCAAATACAGAATTCTGGGTCAGTGCAAATTAATCCTAAAGGAGTATGAAAAAGTTCTTAATGACTGTTAGATCAGTGTGTTATCACTTTTCATACAACCGAAAATGGTAGAACTGTTAATGAGAATTACAAATGGCCTCGCTCACCGCAGCATGCTGGCAGCTGTCTATTAGCATGGTCACCATTAAGTCCTCTGATGATCTGTGCATCCGACTTTTGCTAATGAAGTGAAGAAGATTTAGGCAATTTTCTGAGATACTTGAGCCATTTCAAAATCGTCTTTTGCAACCAACATGCACAGTGATTTATGCTGCAATTAGCTGAGTGGACTGAGAGCCTTAAAACCCTTATCTGCTACTCATACAGTAAGATCTGGTTTACAGAAATAAATGAATTGAATTTACACATGAAGTAACTGTGAGAGGAAAAAGCGCCTATTGCTCGTGTCTATTAAGCTGTGTTTTCTAGTTCAAAGGCAAGGAAAACACACAGTTTAGCTTTGTTTAGAAGGAACAGGTTGCATTTCACAGACTGACAGTACTGCAAAGTTAACTACAAATTGCCTTAGAAGCTTTATTTGGTTCCCTTAAAGTACAATTTAACAGCTAGACCACAAGAAGGTCTAGAAAATAAACTTCCTTTATTTGTTTTTAGGAGGTGGTTTGGGTTTTATTGGTAATGATTTGTGCACCTCTGAACATACCCCAACACATTATAATTCTGTTCCAGTCCCTTTGACGTGATCTACACACCACATTATGGGATGGGGCAGGGCTGTTGACAGGAAAGGAGTGGGAATAGGCTGTAAGGGTACAGTGGCCTTGTAAGCTGCGGGCTCGTTAGCTGTGCTGGTGGAACGGAAGGGCAAAAGTCTCCTCAATCCCTGTTGGCAGGTCCATGCCTGTTTACAAGACATCATAAAACGGTATGAATACACACTCTGTGGGCGATTTAACTTTCCCAGTATAGTCCCCGTACAATTATTTGTCTGTTAAATTTGTTTTGAAATAAATTGTCTTGTTTCACGCAGCATCATTACACCAAGAAACTATTTACATAATTATTAGGTCCTCTGGTATGTTGTCCTCTGGTGCAGTTGTTGTCACTCAGCAAAGTTCATACATACATTTCAGTGCTTCTCAGAACATTTGGCTGTGAAAGCAAATGCTTTTCACAGTGCAGTAACAGCTAAAATAGATTTCCCCCCTTGACTTACAGCTTTCCTTTCTCCCGCTTCATGTCTGGGGTGCATCTTTGCCTATGGAGACATCTGTTGATGTAAGCCAAGGATGTGAAATAACCCTGTGTGTACACGGAGGGAAAATGTTTGTCCTGCATAGGACACCAGCTCTTTTTTTTCCCTCACGTTGATACTCTTACACAGGAGAGTTCTTTGCTCAGGCGATGCAACAGAGTAGAGCTGTAGCAGTCTTGTTTCATGCTAGCACCAAACTTCCCCGAAGACCTCCAAGACCTTTTTGTATGTATCTGGGTGGGGGGTAACCCAGATCCCTACATATGCTCTCTGGAGTAAACTAGCCAACTCTTCAGCGGCACACAGAGGGGCTCCAGATATTTGCCAAAAATACTATAGTTAGTGGGAAAAGCTGCTGACTTCCGAAATTAATAGCCTCCCAAAGGAGAGTTTATTAAGAAGGGAAAAAAAATCCCCCCCGCACAAAATGAAAATACATCCTCTCTTCCTCTCTTTAGCCCTTCTCGCTTAGTTTCTTTGAGGAAGGGAAGCAGCTCTCCCTTTCACCCGTGGTAAATCAGTCGCCTGACCAGGAGGGAGGTTACCTGGAATTGCATAAGTAAAAATTGAACAGCCTGTGGTCTTTGTCCTACGGAGAATGTCCGTAGATAGCTCTCATGCCCACTGCCCCGTCATTGCCTAACCAAACCATTCGTATTTAATTTTTTTAATCTTCTCACAGAAGTCTGTCCCTCCTGCCCTTTAATCAGCCTTGATGTTTCTCTCTGAACTCCCTCCAGTATGTCTACATTTTTTGCTGGTATGTATCTGGAACTAAACAGAGTGTAATGAGTACAGAACAGAGCTACAGTGTAACGGGCACACAGAAAAAAATCTGTGTCTTTGGACTTGGGTAACCACTGTCTAGCAGACTTAATTTACAAAGTTTGTGTTTGAAAAGGCAAAATACGCTATTTTTCATTTGCAGCTAAACTTCTGAAATCTTCCACCTCCACTCTAATTCCTAGAAAAGAGAGGAACAAAAGGAAACTACTGAGCAACTGCCTGTGTTTCGGCTCTGTCTGCCTCTCAAAAGACCGTGCACAGACCCGTTAAAATGCTCTGCAGGCTTTCTTGGTGCCTGGCTTGTCCAGTTCACCCTTTCTAGCATCATACAAGTAATATACTGTGCAACTGGCCACTGACAGCTTTCATGATGCCGAAGTTTATGGCAACTGTAAATCTATTAAGCCACAATTTGCACTTAATAAAATGAAACAGCAAGTAGTTAAATGAAAGCTCAATCCTAAACTGGAGAACATTTTTCAGGAAAAGTCATTGAGCCTGCCGCTGCTACTGCTGCCTTCCTTTGAGAAATTCAATCGTGCTGATTGAGGAAACCTGGAGAGAGCCGGCTATTCCTTCCTTCGGTTCGTAATTGCCCTGTAGACCATTTAATCATCTGTAGATGAAACAAAGCCTGTGCTGTGGAGTCCCGGAAGGGCAGGCATGCGCTTATCAAACGCTTCCTACCCACCGAGCAGAGCTGGGAGCTCATCCCGATGCCTCTGAGCAGCCCTGCTGTCAAAGCAAGGAGCTGAGAGCAGACGGGCTTTTCCTGCTGTCACTATGCCGGCCTTCCTGCCTGCCTTGATTTTATTACAGTAAGGTCTGTGCAAGCCAATTTTTCAGGAGATGGGTTCAGAGCAGAGAATGAAGGTCTTTCTGCTGGAGAAGGCAGGCGGGCACTGAGACACCTGCCAGGACAAGAGCTGCTTGATGTCGTCTTGACGAGAAGAGATAAGCGCTGAAAGTTAAATAAGAGAAGCAAGGATTTACTGGCTCCTGTAAAACACATTTCTCTGGCAACTTTAAAATGTCAGTCCTCATACCCCCAGCTCTGTCTGCGCTCCATATTGCGGTGTTTCTGGGTTACCAAGTGGATGGCCCTGTTTCACAGATGAATAGTCTGGTCAGAAACCATATGCCCAGTTTCATTAACTAGGAAGAGAAAAAAAAAAAAAAAAAGCCTGGCCAGGGGAGGCACTGAGAGCTCGAAAACCTGATCCATCATACTAATTGGTTTGGAATATTAGCCTTTAGTTGAGATTTAAAATCCATTTCCTCCTGAATATAGGCAATTTGCCTAACAGCTCAGGCACTATACACATCCACGTGAAGCTTGACATGCTGCCCTCAACTCCTAGCTCTTACTTTCTGGAATACACTGAGAGAATGCGGCACCTAAAATAGAGTTTCAAGAACTGGCTGCTCCTGGAAGGGTACCTCTGGGCACCTATCTTCCCCCCTTCCAAAACTTTTGTCGGGAAGAATTCTTAGGAGGATTTTTAATTCACAAAAAAACGCTCAGTGCTGACTAATGCGTGCCAATTAAGTTCAGCCCATTGAATCAACAGTTTCCTGTTACCTGTTCCTTCAGGTAGAACAGCGGCTGATATCCCTGCCCTTTCCCAGGCTTCTGTGCAGGGACCTTTCCTGCCTGAAAACAGTGGGGACACCTGTTTCCCGAGCGCGCAAGGCCAGCACCTGAAATCCTAGGAATGGGCCTGCTATTGAGAAAAGGGTGCTTGATAAGGCAGCCACTGTGATAGGCAGCGGAAATTTGATGATGAAAGGAGATGCCTAATAGATTAATCTGGTGTGATTTGCCAAAACACAGGGTTTTCTGGAAGATTATCCACACTCGCAATAGGAAGCCCTTTGTTTTGTAAAAGTCCCCACTTATCATGGTATTCTTTATCTCAACAAGAAACATAATGGTTTACTTGTTTACATGCATGGCAGATATATTCAGAGCTGGGCTTAGGAACTGTGAACTCCTTTTCATTTGAAATGTTTCCAGCAGGCAGGTTATTAGCTGAGGGGGAACAAGCAGTTGGACACACATAAAATTTAAATCTGCCTTGCTTAGATTGGCAAAAATGAATGTTATTTCATCCACTGGGAAAATGTTTTACTTCCTGCTCAAATACTTTTGAAAGAAAATCACAAGCTCATTTGTAGCCATCATATATGTATGTATATATTTTTTTAGAGTTAAGTGGTATGTCTACAGAAATGTATTTGTTACTGTATACCAGTTATTTTCCACTAATATTAATTATTTTATTAGCTTGTCTTTACTTCTCCAATTTTACTTTGCTTACTATAAAATGTGACTGATGGCTTTACATTATTTATACTGAATGTGTGGCTGGAATCTAGCCCTTGATGTACCTTGGACAGAACTGCTTTGGTTTCTGGAATTGATTTTTAAATACCTTACACATCCGGGACTGCAGAACTACCAAAGCACTGTGTTCTTGAACTCTGAAAATAAACAAAAACTACCGTGTTAGAAAACAGCTTTATTATAAGCCCTGTTTAGCAACCTTATATCAACAACGTTTTTCATGGAGCGCAATATTAAGCTTGCTGGATACACAACGTACATGCTGTACAAAAGCGTGCACAGCAAGAACACGCATTGTATTAAAGGAGCTGGAGCACAGGAGTTTGACGGCGTTATTTTTCTGTGCTCCTCAGTGGCAGCATACTGTGTGTACCATATAAGTTTTAAATTTGCTGCAGAGGCAGCCAGTTGCCATATCATAATAAGTACGAGGTGGGGGGTCACTTCAAACAAGACTAAAAGAAAAGGAAGGCAAGTAAGCGAGCTGCTCGCCCTGATGCCGCAGGATTAGCAATGTGGACCTACCTCAGCAGTCTGCTGCAGCCAGCACAACAGCGAGGAAGGAACGGGAATTAGAAAGAGGGGGGAAATGGGGCTGGAAATCTGATAAATCCATCAAAAAGAATAGATCTCCAAAGATTTGTCTGTCTAGACCAGTGGACGGCTACAAACGGGAGTTAGTGGCTCATGCAAATGAATTCAGTGTAATGAAAAATTACCATGGAGTAATGCTTGGCATAGACAAAGGATTTTATTTTACTTGTAGGACGTATTTTATGGTTTATGAAGACATTGGAAATCTACTTTCTGTTTTCTTCTTCTATATTCATAGTTTACATTGCTTATTTTACAATGTGTTCAGGCACACATTGTACTTTTTTCTGTCTGCTCCAAACCTTCCTATAGTTCAAATTGCACTTAAAGCCAAGTCCTGCAATTCAGCATAGTCAGTGCACAGCTGAAACTGAGGCGTGTGGGGAAGGCCTTCAGAATTTGCTTGGAATTAGTGCAAAATCATCACAATCTTTAAAAAATGTCTTCTTCGGGCTTGCTGTGTTCATGCAGTCTCCGTAAAACCCAAAGGTGGAATCAGCAAGCAGAACCAAATATGACACACACACCCAAATAAAATAACATTATTATTATTATTATTAATAATAATAATGCTTTCTAATGTCATTTTCTCTTATTAAGTTTTATACCAGTTACACAAAAGTGTCTGAACAAAGTCACGTGCTGGAAAATAACAGCATCCTCTGGCCACGATCAGTGGGGCTACTTTCAGAGGAAAGACCTTAGCAAAGCAAGAGTGACAGCTGTACTCTCTTAACTGGAGCAGTAGAGACGAAAAATAATTTCTTAATGTATTTCTTGGCACTTAGTTCTTCCTTCACATTTATTGAAACGATTGCAATTCCAGTACTTTCTATATTTTTAATTTAGGCTGGTGATTAAAACATTCTAGCAAAGATGAGATGATAAAACATTTTAGCCTTTTATGGTACATTGCTTCCACTACAAAAATGAAAACATGTCTCATTAGGGTAAGTATTGTCAGCCTTATGTTTCATACTATTGTTTCTCACTCATTTATCTTGAACGTATTGGTACAGGCTTCTAATAGGGTCCTTGATTTTTTTTGGGGGTAGGAGGCATTGCGGTTTTTAGAATTGGTTTGTTTGTTGGGTTTTGTAGGGTTTTTAGCAAATGCATCACCCCCCTTTGTTTGTTATTAGAAGCTTATGGTTACACCACCAGACACTAAAAATGGGATATTTCCTTTTGTACAGATACGAAAATATTATGTCTGACTAGGTCTTCTCCCTAAAAAGTACCTTCTGGGTTAGTCAAGGTTCCGCATGCACACTCGTATATGACCTGTGGCATTGTAACCCAGCCTCAGGGATAAAATTTGCCTGGTGATGTTAGAATATTTTCCTTAGAAGCTGACTTCTACAAATAATCATGGTTTTTATTATTGTTATTTTAACATCAGAAGCAAAAGTGTCTATCCATATCCCAAGTCTTCTGGAGGAACATGGGCCTCCTTGAGTAAAGGAAATACAAGGCCAAACTGAAGCAGTGCTGATGCACCATGAAGGAAGGACATGGCCTTTCTGATGAGCCATGCTATAGCACGATGTGCTCCAGAGGAGTCTACAGCAGTGTTTTAGATCAAACCAGAAGTGCATTTCTGAACAAATCTCCTGGTTGTTCCCATTCATTATGCTTTGGTTCGCAGCATAGAATGGTCTAAGAGCACATTCAATAAACATTTTCTGGATGAAACTAAACCAGATGTGCTCCAGGACTGCACCTAATGCACTCCAACCCCTAACAGGTAGCTAACAGGTCTCAGAACCAGGCACAAATTACCCCAAAGCAAACCACCTCTGACACATGCCTGGTCCTCGGCACCAACAGATTTGCTCCACTGATCTGCTCATACCAGCCTGTACTACCTGCTACTGTATGCATAGCTTCTGTGACCAGCACTAATTTTGCCATATGGAAGGAAGTTTATGTGAATAAAAACACAGCGGTGGATTTCAGAGCAGATTAAGATCTCCTGGCACTAACAGAAGTATTGCATGCAGAACTGGTGGTTTGCTGAGAGGCAGGGCTTCAGCTGAAGCAAAGCCTCTTGGTAGATGCAGAGGAAGCCCTGACACTTCCACACAGGATCGTTTGCTGCACGCTGCTACTTCCCATCAAATCTGTCACTTATCGTTACAACAGACATCTGTGAGCATGACTGAACACAAGAAAAGTCTCTATTTAAAATCAGTGCCCTGTGTTCTTGTGAACGTCCATCACAGGGAAATAGCTCTTAGAAATGAATGGAAAGACTACTGGGGAAAAATGACACATATAGTGATAAAGTAGCAGGTGATGAATCATAGAATAGAATCATAGAATCATTTAGGTTGGAAAAGACCTTTAAGATCATCTAGTCCAGCGACTGACCCTACTCTACCAGGTCTGCCACTAAACCATGTCTCTAAGCACCACATCTACACGACTTTTAAACACATCTAGGGATGGTGACTCGACCACCTCCCTGGGCAGCCTGTTCCAAGGTTTGATAACTCTTCAGTGAAAAATTTTTTCATAATGTCTAGCCTAAACCTCCTCCAGCGCAACTTGAACCCTTCTCCTCTTTGGATGGCACATCTCTGGAGAGTGACACAGGCTCTTCAGCATTTCTGGTTTGCCACTAGAGAGGGAAGAGACAGACCTTTGTGCCTGGAAGCTCATGGGTTGCTTTTTTGCTTTGTTGCTCCAGTTAGGTCTAGTAAAAGTTACCAGCTCTCCTTACAAGCCTTGACTCGGTTGTAAACTTAGATCGTCCAAGCTACAACAACAACAGGACAAACTCCGCATAGTGCAAATGTAATTTGCAGGGTCAGCATGAAACTGATCCTGGCTCTTGGATGAAGACAGAGCTATATATGTTGTGTCACATCCACAGAGCTGCCAGCACCTGCTAAGAACCTTCAACACAAACTGAAGCCAAAGTGAGCTGAGGTCACGCTTCAGGCATGCCAGGATGGATGAAGTCATTGTGTTCAGTGACCCTGGCTAAATGTAGTGGCGATGTATACATATTGCAAAGCCACAGTCTCCTGTCCGTCCTCTGCTCCGGTTGTCCTTGGTCCTGCTTTACAGAGGATATGCAGGAAAGGTAGCCTTTTGGCTGTACGAAACAGCTACAAAATTGATTTCTACATTGTTAGATTAGGTACAGACTTTATATGCATGCCCAGAATTTAGCCCATCATATCTTCAAGATTTTCCAGAAGATGCTAAATATATCTTAAATTCACCTTTGAAACAAATGTGTGAAGCATATAATATGTACTCAGTCCTACTGACCTCCCTAATGGGAAGACAAATATTGCAGAAATCTTGAACTGAACAGGATGACTTTGGTATGTCAGCTCACCACCACTGGATCTGAGGCAACAGAACATTTATTGTTTTCAGGTCTCTGAGATTTTTTAAAAGAAAATCTTGGATTTTTGGCAGCTGAAAATAAGAGCTTTCAATTCAGACAAAAGAATTGTTGTTTCTGGTACTCGTTCAAAGGATTAAATACAACATGAAAAGTAATATACTTCTGTCTGTACCTTAATGTCAATGAAGTGTGTGCTCTAATTTTGTCCTCCTTTTTATTCATGGATAGATTTGTCATCTTTTGCTTTTTTGGTCATCTTCCCTGCACCACAAGAGGACATAGTGTGTGACATCCCTTCACTCCCTCATTTGGCTGTACACATCCAGGAATTGACACTGTAGCAAAAGGTCATCAGACCTATAAATTAGTATGATCTTTGTGTAGAAACTCAGGCTCTTTCCCATTAGAGGGGCAGCTTCCATTATCTAGTTTGGTGTCCAGCATACCATAGAAGTAAATGCAGCTGTTTCATTTGGAGCCAGTAGACAGTTCCCAGCAGCAGCAGCAAAACGACAACTGTTTGTTTCATGCTATCTGCTTTTCCCTCCTATGTGTCTCTCCTCTTTCCTACCCCTGACCTATCCATCCTGTCCATGGCTCATCACTACCCATGAAACTGGACGGAACTATTTTCAGTTATTCCCTGGAGAGGAGTCACCTTCCTAGTTTCAGCCTTGTGAGACTCTTCACTTAAAGCCAAATCACCACTGGACAGAGAGATCTCTCCATCTCTTCTCTATCCTTCTGCGCAATGCACGCGGCAGAAGGATCTCAGTTGTCTTCTGCCAGTTCAAACAAAGGCTGTTCAGGAGGAATGAGCATTCTCGTTGCCATCCTTCTCTCCCACACAAATGATGATCATTTATAGCAATTTACAATAATACAGCTTTGGAAAATATATATTGGAGGAGAAAGTGTTGTTTTAAGAACTATGTGGAATTTTCAACATAAAACTAAGAAAAGCACAGGCAATTTTTAGTGGTAAAATATTTAAATCCCTGCATATTTGACGGATTATTCCACATGAATGATAATGATTTGTTGTAAATGTCACCATAGCAGCTACATATAAATATATACAGTCTAGTCTGACTTCAGAATAAAGCGAGGTTTATCTTTATTACCTGGTACGCCACCAAGAATAGAAACATCCCTTTCGTATTCCTGAGAAAGAAGACCCAAGGTTTGCCTTTCTTTTTTTTTTTTCCTTTCATTTAGATGGTGAGAAAATTGCAATGCAAGCTAGCCAGAAAATGTTGGCAAATGCACGTTGGATAGGCTCGAGGGGTGAAACCTGAGAATCCCACAGACAAAAAAGAAGGATGTTGTCAGGAACAGAAACTTAGACTTGGTAGCCACCCTCCTAGAGATGGTAGAAAAAGCCATGAAAATTAATTGGGTTGCCAAGGGATGAGTTGGAAAAGGAGAAAGGGAGCAATGAAAGAAGAAAGCCTTAAGAAGACACTGAGAGGCAGAGGAAGAGGAGAAGCAGTGGAAGAAGAAGAGGAAGGGAAATACCGAGCGGTTCCAGAAGCATTAGGAAATCGGAGGTGGAAGCAACCCAGTTGTCCAAAGGAGCAAGTGACCACAGAAGAGCAGTGATGGAGAAGCAGCAAGAGAAATCCACTTGGAGAAGGTGGCAATCGCCTCGGTGAAAGCACTGCAGGAAAGCTGGTGTGAAAGGGCGGCATCTGAATCAGGGAGTGAAGAGGAGGTGGACAACGACAGAGGCTGTGAGGGAACCTCTCTGTCCACCCTGCACGCGGTCATTCCCACCTCAGCCCCTCTGGCATGGGCTGCACGAAGAAGCGGTGGCAGACCGTGTGGCTGTTAATGTAGGGTCCTAATCATGTTCCTTCACAGAGAAATTACATTTCTTTAGGCCCATCCTGAGGGGAAAGAAACCTTTTCTTATATCATTGTGGCTGTTGATCTCGTGCTGAGAGTAGGGTCTGAACAAGTTCCTCCTCCGCTTAGGCTGTTTACACCATCCCTCTGAAGGCACTTGAAGGTAGTGCCTAAGCCAGGAGTCAGTTCTCTCCGGCTTCCACACAGTCAGCAGAGCAAGAGAAGTTGCTCCAGACTGCAGTTCAGGGCTCCCAGCACAAGCTTCTTTTCTTGACTTCCCTCAGGCGGCTACTTTTTCTTTCCCTGGTCCCCAATGGAACAGTGTTCCACCACCAACTCTCCAAAGCTAGCTCCAGATTTCCTGTGCTGAAAGCAAAAGCTATAGGTAAAGAGAAGTTAAAAGCTTAACCCTGTATGTCTACCAGGATGCTTTCTTTCTCTTCTTAGATTTTTGAATGGGTCATTTCCTAAACACTTTTCATTCTAATTAAAAATGTTGTGTGTATCAATTGCTTGTAAACTTGAGCAATGCTTAAAATGCATGTGCAAAATAATAGGAAGAATTGTAAAGCTAATGCATGCGCTCTGCAGTGAAGAATACGAACAGAAGTTTTAACGTTTTGTCCTCTAAAAGAAGCTAATGTTGTATGCGTTGGTGTAGAAATACTAGATCCTGTTTCAATTAAATGACTTCATTGAAAGAACTATAGCATGAAGATCGAATGCTACTATTTATTGAAAGTGATAAATTATCCAAGGATTATAGTTCATAAACATGAGACTCAAAGTCTAGGAAAAATGTAATAACTGCCTTAGGTATATTTAAAAAACAAGCTGTTCTGTGAGTAGCTAACAGAGCCTGATCCCCTGTATGTTTGTGTCTTATATCCTCTATACATTACTGCTGTATTAACTCTATTCATGTCTCATGTCCCTACTTTATAATCTCTTTTGGCAAGAGAGAGCACAGCCTGAAGCCAGCCCAGAGCTACGGGTTTACTGGTGAGCCGGCTGATACGTGGCCAAGAGCATCCATTGTGCATCTGGCCATTGCCACGCAGAAGCAAAGCTGGCTTTGCCGAACAAGAGCCAAGTTACCTGGAAGAACAAATATGTTTCTTCTCTTCCATCCAACCACAAATTTTCATGGCAGTTATTGGAACTTAACGATGTTTGGGAGTTCTCCTCCTCTCTCAAATGTGGTTGAAATTGGCCTGAATTTTTGTGGGGTGGGAGGGGGTAGGGGGGAAGAAAGAGTGAGAGAGAAAACAGGGCTAAAAATAATGTTTGGATTTTTCCAGGCCATTTATCCTGGAATATTAGAAAATGTAATGTGTAAAATAATACCTTTTTTTTTTCCGCTAAAGACACAGAGTAGTAGACATAAATTGATTATTTTTATTTTGATCCAGTAATATACTTTCATACACATTGACAGCTGCATTTTCTTCGATTCAGAGTACGTACACTTTGAGCTCTGTATTTTTCATGTCCCAAAAGGACAGACAACACACTAGGGAGTCATTTGGTCAGTGGGGGGTAAGAGCACTTTCCAGTGTGTGGATTATTATCACACAGCCCACAGCTGTGTGAGGAGCACGTCAATAGAACCACATCTGTTTACATCAGCAAAGGATCTATCACTTGTCTGTAGTAGTATGTTTCCCAAGACAGCCTAACTGATGTGGACTTAATACTTGATTACATGGTTATTTTAAGAGCTCTACAATGGCCTATAAGAGAAATCTTACTGTCTTCTATAGTCTTGTCTAATTTATACTCTAAGTCCCACAACTATTGCTGATGCTACGTACTAACAAACTAAAGGGAATGTTTTTAATAGTCTGTGCCATTGTGTTCACACTACTCATCAGTAAAGTTATTTATAATTTGGGGAGTTAAAAACCTTTCTCTAAAGTAACCAAGCTCAAAAGCTGGTCCACAGGCATAACTGACAGCATCAGAGAGGTGGAATTAAATTCAAGTCCTACACACTAATGCCAACACAAAGATGCAGTAGGTCCAGGACAGCCCCCACTGCTTTTGGTATTCTGATGCCATGGACAAATACCAATTATTATTTTTGAGAATATTATCCTCTCTCAAGTTTATATTTTCACGCTAATCTCAATTTGGCTTACTGCATCTTAATTACAAACCTCTCCTCTCTTTTCCATGCTTATCTCCATGGCATCCAATTAAATGCTACAGAGGTGCAAGACTCCAGATCAGCATGTGGCAGATGAGGTGCAGATGCATCTAGTGAAGGTTTTGCTGTTATGTATGTTGTAATGTATAGTTTTCATCAAGTGTCACTCAAAGGAAATAGGTTTACATACATACACATTTGTCTCTGCCTTCCCTCTTACCCCCCTCACCCTTATTTATTTTCTTTCCTTTTCTGTCTCAGTATATCTCTACTGTTCTGTTTTTCTTGTTTCCTCACAGAATGGCACCCTTTTATAAGTTTAGATGTCTACAGTGAAAAAAGCAAAAGAAAATGGATCAGTATAAACATGGGCTTTGCAGAGAACCGTAATGGCCAATGGCCAAGGAAATCCTGCTGCAAAGTCAGCAGAGAAGCCAAAACTTTTAAATTTCACTGCCTCCAGTGCACATCAGCCTAACGTTCATTCCATCAGGAAAAACAGGGATAACTTAGAAATCTAATTACATTGACCTTCAGGGGTGAATTTTACTTGCTGTCACTCCAAAGCCAGCAACACAGACTCTCAGAATACGATCTTAGTGCCTACAGTCCCTTGTTCTCATTTTTAAAAATTAATGACAGTACATCTGTCCATAGTCCAGATCTCGAGATGCCAAACTTTTTTCTTTTTTCTTTTTTGTTCCCACAGGAATGTTGGTGGATACATGGATGGGGCTGAGAGTTATGTTCAGATCAGCTTTTTACATATATACTGTTTCACATTGAAAAAAAAAGTAAGAATCATATGTATGGAGAGTGAACAATTTATAGGGAAATAACTGGTTTGTCTATTCATAATTTATTACACGTTCAGTTGCTTTCTGAATATATCACATGGGCTGTTGTACTCCAAATACACTTTGCAGACATCTACCAACTCAATAATCAGTTGTGTTTACATTACAATCAGACTTGACTCATGCCTGTAAAGTCATCCCATTTTATATATTTACACACAGACTTTCTTCCCGCTCTTTCCCCCAACAGACCACATAAATGCAAGGAATGGTTCGTAAATTCTGAAGTCAAATCTGCAAAAGTCACAAAATCTTGGGATAAGGCTGCTGCTTAAGCTAGAAGAGTAACTGGTAGTGGGGATTAGGAGGTGGTCATCTGTGAACCAACTCTGGAGGAAGAACTGGGGTGTTCTCTCTCTGTGCCTTTTAGCACTAGAAACAGGCAGGAGAAAATTGAACAGTGGCCCTCAGGCATCCCAAGTCTCATTCCAGGCTATGGACCAGACAAGGGAAAATAGGCTTTGAAGAAATGGCAAAAGAGAGCAAACTTCCACTGCCATTATGTTTTTCATAGACAGCGGATTAAAATCACTGCAGACAAATGTAAGGCTTGGATGTGCAGCTTCAGGAGCTGAAGCTCTGCTACCTGTATTCCAAATGTCAATCAGTTGGATTTCACTTGTGGAAATTATGACTCCAACTCTTGCTCTGTGTGAACAGGTTTGCTCTTGCAAGTCTTTCAAAGATAGGAATTTTTGAACAGAAATTTTTCATGAAATTTGCATGAAATACCATTTGGATGAAAAAAGGGGCCAAAGAGGGGTGGGGGGAATAAAAATTTACTTTAGGTACAGGTTGGATGAGGCTTTGAGTAACCTGGTCTAGTAGGAGGTGTCCTTCCCCATGTCAGGGGGTTTGGCAACTAGAGGATCTTTAAAGTCCCTTCCAACCTAAACCATTCTATAATTCTATTCTATGATAAAGACAGCATTCAAAACTCTGAAATTGCATGTCCCTAGTCCTGCCACAGCTAATGCGGAGGAATCGGTATTTTTATTAGACAGCTCCACAGCAGCCCTAATTGAAGACTTGAAAACCGTGGAAAACGCGTCACCCCCTCAAACAGTCCCCAGTCTATCTGGAAGGCCAAGTGACTTGACCCACAGTACAGCAGCATATTAAAGAGCCTGTACCATTTACAGCACAAATGGTCCCCCTGATTTGATGCAAAGCACTAGGAAGAAAAATCAAACAGGCAAAGATCACAGGAGTTCACAGGAGTGCGAATTCAATGAAAATCACCCAGAGGTTGAATTTAATTGGCAATCGCAACATTGTTTTGTCAGGTCTAATAGTGACTCACCGTGCTAAAAAACTAAATGCAACAGTACGGTAAAAAAAAGTGCGGTCAGGAAAAGCATTACCAAAACCTCACAAGGAGATATCTGGCATGGAAGCGCTAAAATAAACCCTTTGCCAAATACTTGTTGGCAAGGACAAATGTTGTTGTTTTCATTCAAGTCTATAAAATGAAAAAAAATCCCTCTAGGAGCTATTATTTGTAGCTGCGTTTTCTCCGTAAACTTTGCCTGTATGAAAGGTACCATGCGCTTTGTTTATTATCATTTTAAATTGGTGAGGTTTGGATTTTCTTCCACTCTGAAGTGATCCCAGAGCGTACTCTGCGTTGGAAAGACTTTAGATGAAAAGTAAGCATAAAGAGTTTAAGAACACAAACATCACAAAATGATAATTAATTACACAAAAAGACATAATAAAAGTGCATCGTAAGATTGTGGTGCTGTGGTGAATATATTTTAAAAAAAACAAATGAAACACTAACACTCTTGCAGCAGATTATCTTCTTTCTGTATTCTTTAAATGTTCTGATTTCAAATTTCAAAATGCTTTCCTATGTCAATGACAATCTTAATAGAGTCCAATTAGTTCCACAAGGCACTTTCTGATGCACAAGCCCCTGGCTTGATTGCGGTGAATGGTGGGTATTTCCTGTGTTTAAGTCCACATATGGATTGAGTAAGGCAGTGGCAGAGAGACTACTGTTTTCCTTCACTACATCTTCATTTCTTTTTCACAGGCTAAGCCTTTTTTGTTTTTCCTGGCTCTGTTGTCAAAACATTGACCAGAGTTTTGGCTCATGGTATTGGAATACGAGGCCAAAACAATCCTCTGGAAACCAGTGTGGCAAAATGTATTTTTAAGTCTATACATTCACCATTCAACCATGGGAGTAACCACGCCCACTGCCCCACTCTGTGGTTTAAAACCAACATGGGTTTGCCCCCAGAACGGTTTGATTTATTTGACAAGGTTTTTCAAGCTGGGTATATCAACATTTAAACTGTTTTGAGGCTTGGCTTCCTACGTCACGTGTACAGCAAGTATTAAAACACACTCTAATCATTTTCTGCCTCTATTAAAGTAGACAAGGTGAATGCATTGTGCATTCTGCAGGATTTCGCTGAAAACCTGTCAGTCTCTCTAAAGACAGACTACAGTGATTCTGGTTTTTTCCCCCTCAAAAACATATATGTGAGGCCTTTTAAATATTATCTTTTTTACATCCTTTTTGGAAAATATATCATAATAATAACTATGTAGATAATAGTAATAACTAATTCCTGTTCCTGACATACAAAAGTCCTGTGCAAAACAGTAAAAGATAACGCATTTTAAGGGATTCTTCAGAAAATGTAGCGTAATGCACAAGTACCCTATGACATTGCAATTTCTTTTCCTGCGTTGTCAGGTTCCTGGAGGGATTCTCTTCCCTCAGGGGTAACTAGGAATACAAATGAAAACTCGGCTGTAAAACTGAAATCAGGACAAGACCAATTTTGCACACATAATCAGGAAAATTAAAGTATAGAGATGGTGTGTGGTAGATTAAATAATCTATCCAAACAGAATCTAATAGTTTAAGTACTAGGATGAAATTCCCCTGAACCAGAATTCCTGCATGATTTCCTTCCCGCTTTTTTCATTCCATTTTTTGCATTGGGTACCACAGCACTGAGCCGGGCCTCTGTCCGCGTAGGTTGCATGGACATGATCCACCTACAGAAATATACGCACAGGCATGCAACAGTACGCCTAAATTCAGGGTAAGTGGTGGTTGTACCTTGAAGCACCTATAAGTGATCCGTGTGACATTTGAACCAAGTTTCAATACTCCACCTGGATTTACTCCCAAACTGCACAGCGGGAACCGAAGAGCAGACCAGAAAGTGCCTTTCGTCCTTAAATAAAACATCAACTTCTCAGCCAAACCTGTTTCATTGTGAGTGCTGCAGAAAGCTTTAAAAGGGGGACGAAATACACGTTTGTGAAGGTAGCGACACGTTTTACGGTTTCTCTTTTACCTCCCCAGCCCAGGGCTCCCCTGCCCAATTTCCACCGGGAGTGAGAGGGAGCGCAGGGAAGCGCGCCGGCCCTCATTGAAAAGAGAGCAGAAGCAATTAAGGCGGGGGGCGGGCACCCCGCTCGATGGGCCGCCGCTGATGGATGTCCCGCCGCCCCCGGAGGTGGCCCCGGCCCCGCCGCACCTCGGGCCCCCGGAGCGGCGGCTTAGCGGGGGGCCCGGCCGGGCTCACCTCCCGCCCCGCCCGGGGACGCTCACCTTTACACCCCGCCTCCGCGGCGGCGGATCTTTCCGCCTTCAACCTATTCCCGTCGGCCTTGCTCCCGAAAACTGTAAATCCCCAAAGCTGGGTTCCTAGTGGCTAAATACAGAGCACTAAAAAAAAAAAAAAAAAAAAAAAAAAAAAAAAAAGAGGGGGGGGGA
>VFFE01007126.1:751028-832513 GCA_008921705.1 Burhinus oedicnemus | reverse complement strand
CCCCCCCCGCCCCCACTTCTGTCCCACTTCTTATTTAAACGCCAGCCGGTAGATCTGAATTTCTTTCGAAAATGTACTTTTGAACATACGCACCCCTCATTCGCCTCTTCGCGCTTTGGCCTCACATCGAAATCCCTCTCGGAGGAGGGACCTAACGTTTTAGATGCCCCGGAAGAGTGTTGAATTTTTGGCCAGAATGAGACCTATTAAAATACCGACTAATGATTTCCACAACTTCAAAGCCCTGTTGGCAATGGCTGCGCTCAAGCGCCGCAAACAGCCCACGGGACCGGAGACGCGTTAGCTCCCCGCGTTTAGGACGTTACCGAGCAGGAGCAGTGACGCGATCTTCAGCCGAATAGGTTCGGGGGTTTGGGTTTTTCCCCCCGTTTCATCTCCCCGTTTCCTCTCTTGGCCGTAGCAAAGCACGCGAGTGCCTGAATGCGGCGTTGAGGGAGCGCTCCCGAGGTGCTACAGGAGGTCCCCTCTGCGTGACAACGGGGTTGACCCAGGGTAGGTGGAAGGGGATGATTTCACGCATGCACCTGTTTTTGCGCCCCGGTCTCTGCCCACCGGCCCGCTTCCCCAAAACCTCGCTGCGGGGGGAGGAGGTGGCGGAGCCCCGGGCTGGGTCCCGGCCACGTCGCTCGGAGCATCACTGCGGCCCCGTGTCCCCTGTGGGACCTCAAGCCTGGGAAGTCCCGTCAAAGCAGCCAGGGAGGGGGAGCGTTCAAAACAGAGGAAGGCGGTGTGGGCTCAGCATCCCCAGCCCGGCGGCAGGGCAGGAGGCGGCGGGCAGCCCCGGCTCCGCGCAGCCCCAGGCCCGCAGAAGGGACTGCGCGGCTGCGGAGCGGGGAGGGAGGCGGGCGCGGCTCGGCCAGGGCTGCTGCGGCCGCTGGGCACCGCTTTTCCCTCTTCCCTGGTTTGTTCCTAGCACGTTTGCACGGTCAAATTTGGTCGTGGGATAATATTTACTTAAAATTCGCCGTTTCGTTAAGTTTCTTGACAATAAATTCGCGTTCTGGAATTTTTCCAGACGTGTGCTCAGAAGAGGCCTGAACAAACTCGGAGAAGGTAATCTAAAATTCAAGCATTTCCCCCCAGATATCTAAGGATGGTGGGGTTTTTTCCTATTAACCTGTCAGAAATGTGTTGCAATACCTTCATATCCTTTTGTTCATTAAAGGAATACTATTGTTTTATTTTCTCATCATTATAATAAATATTTGCCTTGTGAGTTAATATTTTCTTCGAAGACATTTGAACATCCTGTTATGAACACAATTTTCTCAAATATACCAAGTAATTTTCCTTATTGATCTTCATGAGGATATAGTAATGACAGATAAGCAAGACTTACATTGTCAACAAAATGATTAAATTACACGGACCATCCTCTCGGACTGCTAGGAGTTAAATCAATGTTCTAAGGCAAATGAGGAATGTTAAACATATACAAGTTTTCCAACATCCCAAAATAAGACACCTTTGATTAAACTCCTATATCTGATAAACTGCAGTTCCCAATTTGCAATAGTTACTCTGCGCTTAACTACTTCCACAAGTGGTCTCATGCAAAACTGATGCATAAGCCCATGTTTGCAGAGTCTGACCTTAAACAAGTGGATTGTCACTCTGAATGGTTCAGCCTCCCATTAATACCTGTGCTGTGTACACAGGCTTCTGATTGCAGGCCTTTACTGCTCTACATTTGTAGAGAGACCAAAGCTAAGGATATTATTCCCTATCACATGGAGTATTCAGTTTTAAGATCTTAATGAACAAAGGCACAATAAAAATGACCAGAGAATTTAAAATATAAAATAGGATTTAATTGATAATCTAGTTTATAATCTGGTTTTAGCCAGTTATTTCACTGAGGAAACTTCTGTATATCCACGTACTCATAAATAGCTCTGTGATAGTTTCATTAAAATTACAAACACAAGTGTTGGCAGTGTTAGATCTTAGAAAGCATTAGAGATGAATTTACAGATACTGAAAAAAGTGCTCAAAACTCACTGGAAGTCAGAGGGACTTCTACCACTGACCTGGGGAGCTGTGGGAAGCTTCTACCTGCAGTGATACAATTAACAGATTACGAAGCTGGAAGATCCTCTTTTTATCTGCTCCACACAATGTTAAGTTGCTGCTTTTCCCACCTCCCTCCATCTTCAGTTTTACACAACTCCCTATCAAACTGACAAACTAGCTGGGGGGGAAATGAGCAGCATAGCAGAGGGAGAAATATTTAAAGTTCTATTTTCTAAATCAGAGTATCATGTGGAGGAAAACAACAAACATTGGAGGTATTGAAAACATAAGCACTACAGATAAAAATGGTTTCTTTTGGAGAGTCAAAGAAAACATAATCATGATTTAGAACATTAAATGGATTTACTTTTGAGTTGACTACGTGTTATTTGTCTTCTCGTGGGATCTACTACAGGAGTAAGTGAAACTGTTGTCACGCGTGGCTCACCAACATGGCATTATAGGTGCCAGTTCGTACTGGATCCCAGTAGCATCTGCCTCAGAAATGTTTCCACGTTCCATTAGAAACCATTACTGGAAATGCTCCCTTTGAATCTTGTATTTTTTCTATCAATAAAAAATTTGCTTTGAATTGCATCTTAGTGTAGCTGAGGACTGCATCTAACTCTGGACTTGAAAAGCCCAGTTTTACTAGTCCTTCTTTGCATGGGTAAGTCGGGTTTATACTCACAGCAGCGCTTTTGTTCCTAATGCCTGTGCCAGAGCAACATTTAGGTCGCCTGTCACAGCTGCATACGTCGTGCAGGGGACTAGGGGCAACGGCGTTAAAAATGTCTGTCTGTTACTGAAGGAAACCAAAAAGGCTCTGAGGCAGACAAGAGGACCTTTACCGACTACGGAGGTCTCATTTTATACTCCCTTTCTAGTATGAAACAATGAATATTTTAGAAATAAATGTATGCTTGAGTTGTTTCTAGAAAGTTAAACTGCAGTATAGACTGAGTGCTGGGGTTTTCTTTTTAACTCGTCAGGGCAAGGCAAGCAGCGTGCTACAGTAGACCTGCCACAGAAGGAAAAAACATACAGATAGGGCACAACAATGTCTCTGGTAATGAACTCAAATCCTCCAGTCTGTAAAACCACATTGTATTCTTGAGTGATGAATTTTGTATTTGGATCACTAACTTAGTTGAAAGAAGTGTAAAGACAGCTCCCTACTGGCAAAATATCTGAGGAGGTTACAGAATGCTGTTTATTCCAGCTAGTGTCTGGAATAAATTATGTTCAAGAAATTGGCTCCTGATACTCCTATTTCAGATGAGAATTTGTACAGTGTGCTAAGTCCTAACACTTCTGGCCAAACCATAGCCTTCATTGATTTGCCATTCATCATAGCTGCCAGGAGCCCTCAGATCTGGAGAGGTGCTTGTTTTGAGAAGTGAAAGAATAACAGAAAAGAAACCGTTTACCTTGGAGCTACTGTCCGTTCTCAAAGGCACCGGTCTTCCAAACTTCTGCGCTCTGAGTTGCCAGTCCTAATATGTTTTCTTACTGTTCCTACTGAAATTCATTAGCTATATAAGTTTTTAGATAACACTATAGGTCGTGTAAGCCTCTTACCATTTCAGAGGTTTCTACTGCAGATAAGGGGATAATAGCAGCAGGTGACCTGACAGCTCTTGCGGTGGGAGGGAGCTTTCACAACTTGCTTTTACTCCAGTGGCAACAGCTGATGCTTGACAACTCATGAGACTGGAGTCTAGGAAGTGGGATGGCAACGAGTGCTATTTTAAACAATTTTAAACAGTTTCAGCTATAAGTTTATCAATCACCTCTTGTGAACGGTAAATATGTTGATTTTTCACTCGGTGCCTAAGTATTACATAGGCTTCACTTGATTCTTCTCACAACATCAATAGCTGAAAAACCCGCAGAAGGGGAAAGTCAACAGAAACACTGCAAAGTCAAATCTAAGAAAATCCAAATCACTCCTTGCCATAGTGTCCAGGGCTTCCTATAGGAAAGAAGTCCACTCTTTTACTTCCATAAGCATTCTCAGGGCTCTCACGAGAGCGCAGTCCTCCTTGGGGCTGTGCTGCCAGCATTCTCATACGTCTTTGCAACATTTACCCTCATGCTGGAGCTAACATTCATATTTTGTTCTGAGGTATCCCACACCAAAATAAGAGCATCCCTGTGGTCCTAGATTTGCTTTGGCAGAGACCTTCTTAAATATGTTGGGTATGTGTATGGTTTTTGAATACTCTACTACTTGCTCAAAATTAGTAAATACCTAAGAAACGTGAATCTTTTCATTTTTACCAGGCAAGATTTCGAGGTGAAAAAGGACAGAATTTGGACATACGCTTAGCTCTACACCTGACTTCAAAGAAAGGCTTCATCACAGAGTGGATATTCAACCACCTGTTAGTCAAAGATCGTGAATTTCTGAAGAAACTGCTCTGTACAATGTAGAATTTAGGCTGCACACGCCTATTCCATAAATCCAGGAGAAAGTATGTTGCAGAGATCCTGCTCTCCTCTTTGCTTCCAGAGATTTTTCTGGATCCACATGTGCTCTTCTCCATTTCATATTCCACTAGAAGGGAGCAAGTGGACCTGTGACTTTATGTCTCTTAAGTCTTTCTTATAATCTGTGGACCACAATTTTTACAAGCCATAGATCACATTCTCCCCTCAGGTACGTTAGGGCAATTTAATCTGCTTCCCTGCAGTATAAAAATGCGAGACTGAGGTAATATCATCCATTATTTCCCATTGCCCTGGGTCAAGGCGAGTTTGGCTACTGAATTTAATGGGAATTAGAGTAATCTCTGTTTAATATCTTAAAATTGTGCTGAACTAGAAATAGTTTAAGGAAAATTTTAAAAAATCCCAACATATAAATATTCCATATTTGGTAAGTCAAAATACGGCCTAATGGATTAATTTAAATTCAGAAGAATTTGGACTCCATCTGAGTTTGTCAGTATGTTTGTACATGGCCTCATGCTTGACATTTTAATTAACTCTCAGCCTTTAATTTACAGGACTGTTACACTGGAGAAGAAACAAGTGGGGAAAAAAACTTTAAAACTGTTTAAAAGCAAGAATGGATTCCAAGTGATTGGGGTCCTTCAGGACAAACATCTAGATATTCTAGTGATTTAAATGGCATTGTTTGTGTATCTGCAGTTAAGGAAGCTCATAAATGCTTGTAGAAACAGAATTTCAATTTCTCTAAAGGTAGAGATATGTTTTGTACTTTCTGAAATCAGCATACAGGCCGACTGTGAAGAGCTGGAAAAGGAAAATAGCAGAAGAGTACATTCTGAAGACAAAGAAGTGTCTGAAATAAATAGAGGAGCTTGAAGCAATGGCAACTTTTTTGTTTTGCCTGTCCAGGGGAGCACACCTTCTGGTTTAAGAAAGAAGAAAGGGAGAAAGAGGCCCGGACTGCGATGTTCATCTTTATAGTATAGATTGGAAAAAAAAAAAAAATCAGCGGCCGTGGTGGTTCCATGTGGACCAGCCTGCCAAATTGAGCGGGGCATTAATTTACATTAGACTCAGATGCCAGTGCTTCACGCTTCATGCAGGGTCTAAGTTCATACCTCCAGGATGGACAAGGAAAGAGAATGTTCTGCCACTGTTTTGCACGGACTTCGTACCTGAAGTATAAGACACAAGGAATCAAAGCCATGCTTTCTCTCTTCATAGGTAATGAGGAGGGGATGATGTGCACAAGCTCTGATTTTAGGGATAATCCCAGGTCCATGGGGTCAGGTGCCATATGCGCTGCACAGCTTCTTCCAGAGCGGTGTTCCCATGCTGTCCTCGATGCCTTGCCTCATTCTTTGCCTTCTCCATCAAGTGCAGCCATGGATTTCCCAGGGCGTGAAGAGTGGTGTCAGATACCGCTCCCCCCCCCCGCCCCCGGTCCGGGGATGCTGCAGGTACCTCCCGACTGCCCGCCCCCGCCGCCCCCGCGCTGCCAAGAAGGCGGAGGAGCTGCCAGACAGGTCTGGGGGTGCTTAAACCCGCACCCATCCCTGACGACCCCGCAGGAAGCCGGGATCCCTCCGGGCCCATCCTTCCCCTCTCTAATAATACCTTCCTTCTTAAAAATAATAATAAAAAAAATACAAATAGGAAAAGCGGAGGGGAGGTGGGAGGAGAGGCCAGCGGAGCTGCCGCTGTGCCCCGGCGAGCCGAAAGCGGCGGCAGCGGGGGGCAGCGGGCGGCGCGGCCGGGCAGGCGCGGTGCTGCCGCCGGGCAAGGCGGCGGCGGCGGGGGAGGAGGAGGAGGAGGAGGAGGAGGAGGCGGTCGGTCGAGCCGCTCCGGGGAAGTTTCCTCGCCGCCGCCTCCCCGAAACCCCTCCCCGCCCAGCGCGGCTCCGCGCTCCTCGCAACTTACCGCCGGGCGCCGCTCCTGGGGAGCCGCCGGGCCCGCGCCGCCGACCCGCAGGCCCCGCGGAGTAAGTGCGCGCCGAGCCGCGCTGAGCCGGGGACCGGGGCGGGGGGCCGTGGCCGCCCGCCCCCCGCAGCCGTCGCGGCGCGGGGTGCCGCACACGTGGGTGCGGCGGGGGCCGGGCGGCCGCGCCGGCTCAGCCCCGGGCGTTGCGCCGCCGCGGGCGGTTCCGCGGGCGCGCAGCGCCGGCGGGGAGGGAGGGGCGAGGCTGCGGGAGCCCCGGGGGGCGGGAGGGGAAGGGGGCGGCAGAGCTCGGCTCGCCCGGCGGCGCGGGAGCTGCCGGTGCCGGCCGGGGGGTCGCCCGGCGCTGCGGCGCGTCCGCGGGGGCCTCGGCGCGCCGGCTCCGCTGAACGCGTGATTATTTTTGTGGCAAAGGGTAAAAATCGGCGGGCGCCCGGCTGCGCTGAGCGTGTCTGCCTTCACCCCCTTCCCTGGGGGTGTCCCTGGCAAGTGTTAGGGGAGGTGTCCAGGCCCCCAGCGAGGAGCGGGCAGCTCCTCCTCCGACGGACGGACGGGGAAAGGCGGCCGGTGCCGGGGCACCGACGGCGTTCCCACCGCAGCGCACGGCAGCCCCCGCTGCCCGGTGTCCCGGGCACGGCCCCCCTGGGGCGGCCGCCCTCCCCGCCGGGAGCCCGCTGGCTGCCCGCCTCCGGGGGGAAGGCAGGAGGGAAGGAGGGATGCTCGCCTCTCCCCTCCCCTCTCCGCACATCCCAGCACCTTGTTCGGGACGAGGAGAGTGCCGAGCATCGGCGGCAGGGAAGGGGTACACCCGCAGGTGTCCCTCTCTTCTCAGCCTGCCTTCTGTGGTTTTCATTTTGCCCGCCATCACCTAAGCCCTTCAAAAGGATTGTTGGATATGGCTAGTTATGATATGATTTTTGTCTGTGTTGTTGGTCTTGGAGGCAAAGCTTATTTTTTGCTGGAAATAACTCTGTTCTCTAAAACTGTAATGAAATAGGCAGTTTTTTTCTCTTACAAAGTCAAAGATCAGAGTTTTCTTCAATTATTAAAATATAACATTAGGCTTTTTATTTTCTTTCAGGCTCTAAGGAACATGCTGTTGCATTTAAATTGCAAAGAGAAGAGTAGTTCACATTGACTTTTAGTAGCAAACCACTTTCATGCTTACATATGCTCTAGCAAAATGCAGCACTGGACAGTCGCTACGTTTGAAGACTCACACTTTCCGTAGTCTTTTTAAATAAAAATATGGTTATAAGAGGGGAAATCAGTCGTTCAGTGCTGTGAGAAGCTCTTTAAAAAGAGAATGTGGTGTGTGGAAAGTCCCTGTGAAACAATTTCCAGATTAGAGCTGTTCATTCTCTGCCAAAAGCTGTGTAAGCATGAACCATAATGAGGGTAGTTGTAGGATCACAGAGTAGTCATGGGGCAGGTAGTCTGGCTGCACCAGAAAGTAAGAGACAGGAGCGCAATATGTATGGAAATGTCCCTAATTGAGGGCTGCAGCTCATGGAGGTAGCTGGCACATCTTCTGAAGGCTAGTCTGGATATGCTCCCCCCAGACCTTTGTCCTGGCTTGCGAACATCTTATTCTACTATAACTTTCAGTGTAAGGTAAACTGCAAGTATCTGTGTCCTTGAACAAAATTTTAAAATTTATGGATTAGTCTTTATGAGTGGTTCGGCAGTCTTCAGAATTGTAGAATTTGTAACAGCATCGATAAAAATGTTTACAGCCCATCTAAGCAGAAACAGCTTCCTGACAGCTGTGTTATTTATTCCAGGCCTGATGCTTCATTCCTAATTTTCTTCGTTAGCTGCATCTTCCCATGTAAACTCAATCATAAAAAGGGTAGGAAGAAAAAGGAGGAAGCAAGTCACTCTTTTTCTTGTTTATGGCTCTGTCCTCCTCGAGCTGTGAATCCTGTCACTGTGGGCAAAATGGGGGACGGACTTCTCTGGCAGGAGAATTTTAAAATCTTCTAAGGTCACTTGAACAGTTGCTGCAAGTCAGCTGGAAAGTGGGGGCCTCCTGCTTCACGTGCATTTAGAGAAGTTCAGGTTATTTTCTCTGCTTCTTTCATCCAATTACTTAATTATAGAATCCATAAATATTATTGCTCAAAATAACCTTTCCTTCTAGATTTAGAGAAAGAAAGGGAGATTGATACAAAATTAAGAGATTAAATTGCATTGAGAGGCTTGAGTTTTTTCCTTCCTTTCATTTTTCCTCTTTGAATGTTAAATCTGATCTATCAAACATCATACGATAATGATTTCTCAAATGTCTGGACACTTTTGATGCTCTTTTACCTTTCTTTAACCTCTTCGTGACACAGCATCTCTTCGCACTCTGTCTCAGAGTGCTAATCCTACTGCATGGCATAGAAAGTAAAATGTGAATTTACCATCGAGTTCTAGGATACAGGTCAAGCTGCCATGAAAAGGCTTTAGCGGTTGGACCAGGAGAGATTTGCCCAGATTTGATGGTGTGACAGTGAGCTGTGGCTGCTTGGGAGAGACGCCCGCAGGGGCAATTCTTGGGGGAGCCTGGAGGGCGGCAGCTGCCCACAGCCAGGGCAGGCCCAGGGCAGCGGGTGGGTGTGTGGGAAGCGCAGGCAGCGCAGGCAGCAAATGCCCCCCCCCATAGCCCGCCTGGGGCCCCCGCCGTCCCGGGCTGCCCGGAAAAATCAGGGAGGTGGACTCCCACCCTGTGAGGTGGGTCTGCATTTTTGCAGCTCCCCTTATAATGAAGTGAGCTAGGAGAAAGCTCTTTTTATTTATAAGAACGGAAATTGTGTGTAAAGTCCTTAAAATCAAGGAGGCCACAGCTGGGTACTTCATGTGCTTTTAAAAGCTTTTCCAACTCAAAGTTGTTTCTCTGTCCTTCCTATGCTGTTTCCATAGCGAGTCACACCTACTGCCACTTTAGGCAATTGGCCTAATCCCTGAAATTTCTGAATTTTAATTTCTCAGCTCAATAGCTTGAGCTCTTTATCATCTGAATATCGAAGGGGATTGCATGGTTTTGTGTGAATAAAAGTTTCCTTTTTAGCTTTTAGGTCATACTGTTCTCAAAGGAAAGTGAAACATATTCAGAATGTTAGTGTAGTTCATTCTTCGCTTTCTCCTTTATTATGAAATATTATTTATTATAACTTAGTTATAACATTATTTGGTAAACAAAAAAAACAATCTTCCATAACAAATTGTAAAAATAATGTTATATGGATAACAACTACTATGTTTTTCATGCTGAATATAGTGCTGTAGCCAGTCATATATAACAATAATTACAGTTTTATCTTGAGCTGTGATGGTGAAAAGATTGCAAGAGTATTAGGATAAGCAAACTTCTAAGAAGTGTGGCTATTGCTAGCGGACAGGTTGATTTAATGACAACTTCAACTATGTTTTGCCCTTGTGTGTTTTCTTTTTTCATAAATGTATATAAAATTCATTCTCATTGGTGGATACAGTTTGGAGACACAGAGAACTGAAACTAAATACTGCTGGTTGACTAAGCTTGGTGCATTTTTTGCTGACAAAGAACGCATAATGCATCTTTGTGTAGTTGTGTAAGCAGAACTTATTTATCAAGGTTCCCAATCCTTAAGTTTTCAGTTTTTATTATGTTAAAAATGATGAGTTACCGAATTCATTTTCATGAAAACACAGTCTGGCAGAAATCAGAGGAAAAGAATGTCATCTGTCAAGGAAGAAATATGACAAAGTTGAACAAACCAGCATTTAACAATGGGTTTTAGCATTGTTTTCCAAGGAACTGAGAGTCCTACAAATGCTCTTACAATCATTTCCTTCTCCTCCCCTGTAATATTCACACCAATTGTCCAAATTTGACAAAGATTTATTGGTGGGGTTTTCGTTTCATAAGAAGTGACTGCTGGCTTGAGCGGAGAGGTCCTAGCCAGTGCCTCCTCCCTTGACCCACTTGAAGTGGGGATGGCCCTGCGGGGAGCTGGGCAGCACCATCCCTGGGATTGCCCCCGAGAGGCAAGAGCTCGAGGATGTAGCACAGAAAGGTGAAGGAAAGCTGGCATCATTGTTAGGTAAATACAGTGTCACTTCTGTTTTAAAATTAACTTCTAGTTAGTGAATTGTTGGTATTGCTGGTCACCATGGGTTAGACTTCCAAAGGTATTTAGGTGACTAAAGGTGCAGCTGGATGCTTGCTGTCTGTCATTCATAAGGGTGCTTGCCGTATAAACAAACAAACAAACAAATAAATGTACATGGCTATAGATGCTTAACCTGAGGTGGTGCCTTTATATATCCCGTTGGACCTCACATTGACGACTTTGACAGGTCAGTGATACAGCCTTCTGGTTTTCTCAGGCTTAGATTTGTTCATGCTCTTTCACTTGGACTTTTAACAGAGGTTGACAGAGAGAAAAGGAAAGGATTGTCTTGCTTCTTCCATTTTCATAGATGAGTCCAAATGAAGAAAATAGACTTCTTGCGCCTACTAGGGAAACTCACACCTTTACTGCATGCTGAGAAGCAGAAGTATTTGTAGTGGGTAAATGTGAATTCTGGCATTTGATCTGTTGTAAAGATTGAAAATAAGATGCTTCTTGCAGTATGTGAATGTTGTGACTTACCAATGAAAATTTTGGTCAACCTCGAGAGACAGGGAGGTTTTCTCATTGTATGGTGGGTGAATAAGAAAGCAGCATCCTTAGCCTTACTGATGAAGATAGGAGGAAGGTCACTGGTGTGCGCATTCAGTTGAACCCCAGTTAGTGGTTGATCCAGTGTGGGTACTGGAAGTGCCACTCATGCAGAGACACCAGAGCTGTGGCTCTGTGCCACACGAGTGCAGCTACGCTGCTTCTATGGTTATTATGAGTCCAGAGGCAATTTGGTGGTTCTCACTGAGCATGGGGCTTCAGGCGACCCTAACCCAACGCTCGGGTCCCCCTGCACTGGGAGGTGCCGTGACTTTGGCCTGTGAATTTCCCAGTTGAGTGTTAGCTCTCCATAGCCACGGTGACTCATTCACAATGATGCTTTCGCCAACCCACCCTATTTGGGTATATTTCTCTGCTCTCTGGCATACTGTGGCTTCGACTGCTGAAAGTACTGCTGGTGGTGTTCCTGACTTGTTTACTAGCTTGGGGGAAGCCCGGGCTCTAATGCACGTTGTTACAATTTCAGACTCAAATGTATCTGATGTATTCTAAAAAAGAAACAAAAGTTAAAAAACCTAATTAAACTAAAACATGATTTCACCTAGAGGAAAATTACTTTTAATTGCTCTCTGTAAACCTTGAAACCTTTACATGTGACTTGTATTAATTATCATTAGCAAACCTTTACTTCGTTCCGCTGAATTGTGCAGAAGCAGTACAGTTTGTTGTTAGGCCACAAACTTTTATAGACTGCATATATTTTACAAACTACTTTAAAAGCCCATGTAAAATAATAAGTAATACCTTACCTTTAATCTAAATTTATAATAGGTGTAGAAAGGCTTCCTAGAGCATGTATGTAATTATTACTCATTAGAAATGTTGTACAGAACCACACGGGTTAAAAGTAAGCTTTTTTTGTAAAGCATCTTACACTTCTTTCCTGAGCTAGATAAATATTCCAGTTGCATGTTACGATTCGTAGCTGAACGTTTTTCTTGTATGTATTTCATATGCTTTATTAACCATGACACTTAGTCTAATAGTCAGTGTTAATCTGTGGATCCACTTGGCTTTTGTAGTGTGCTTGACACATAAAAAGCAGAAAACAGATGTATTGCTCAAAAAACTCATGACAAAGGAATTGGCTGTTGTATTCTGGTTTTGTTCTCTTTGTTAATGATACGTAAATAGAACCAGGGAAAGTAGGGATTCTTGTAACTTTTTGATAATAAAGATCCCATGGAATGCTAAGAGCAAAGCTGATTAATCCTTGTTTGAGGCACAGAACTGACGTTGCAAATGGTAATTTTATTAATTTTTAAAAGCATAAGTTTCCCTTATGTTTTCAGTTTAAAAATATTCTTCCTTTCCTGTCCTAAACTATTAGCATGTTTCTTTGCTGAACAGTTTCAACATACATTTCAGATAGAAATAAAGTTGATCCCACTGGGTAGTTTAAACATCGTATTAATTTTGTAAGTAATTTTAAAAAAAATAATCTGACAAGCAAATTGCCAGTATAATTTTAACATTGTTTTACAGTTTGACTTTCATGTGTATTTAGTATTCAATGAAAAATATGATCTTTTGCTATGTTTGGAGAGCTCTGCGTTTAGAATAACATTATTGCTTTAAAACTATATATGTATGTGTGTCTTCCACTTTGTCCCTTTGTGGAGCTTCCTGACAGAGGCATCCTGTTGGATGCCTCTGCCAGGGCACCAGATTTGATACTCAGCGGACATACTCACCAGGGCCTCATTCCTGCTCGCAGTTTCATAGGATCATAGAATGGTTAGAGTTGGAAGGGACTTTAAAGATCATCTAGTTCCAACCCCCCTTCCACGGGCAGGGACACCTCCTACTAGACCAGGTTGCTCAAAGCCCCATCCAGCCTGGCCTTGAACACTTCCAGAGATGAGGCATCCACAGCTTCTCTGGCAACCTGTGCCAGCATCTCACCACCCTGACAGTAAAGAATTTCTTCCTAATATCTAATCTAAATCTACCCTCTTTCAGCTTACAACCGTTACCCCTTGTCCTATTGCCTCACTCCCTGATAAAGAGTCCCTCCCCATCTTTCCTGTAGGCCTGCTTTGAGTTTAAATGGTTCCTGACCATGGTAGATGAAGGAAGCAACACAAAGACTTTATCACGATGGTTTCTGAACCACTTACAGTTTCAGAACTTGTAAAAGCAATGGCAAATTATTAACCTCATTTTTGCAGTTCTGCAGTCTTAAACCTTTACCCTTCCCAGGTGCTCTGGGAGTTTTGGTCACTGCATTGTCGGGTTTCTTTCTCCACCTCAGGAGCGGTTTCTTTGTATTTGACCAAGTCTTTTCCAGCATTGGGGGACCAGAGAACTCTTCTGAGCTTGCTGAAATTAGCAGCCAGCAGATTCCCAATCCTTGATAAACATGCCAACATTTTTTGCCTTTGTTTATTTCTTCAGGTGGGAATTTTCTGTTATTCTCACTCCACTTTCTTCCAATAGCTTAGTTTGAATAATTGTGCTAATCAGGCACAATCATTTTTCTAGGTTGCTTCCACTTGAATGGAAGATATTCCAGGTTAGCAATTTAAATTAGCAAATTATTCATAATCAACTTGGAGAACGAGGTGAATAGCAATGAGATCAGGCTGTGAAGAACTGCACAAGGACCTTATGAGACAAGTCACTAGACAATAAAATGACAAATTAAATTCTGCAGAGGTAAATGTAAACTGCCAGACCCTGGGCAAAATAGTTGTACCTGTATGTGGAAAGTGATGGGCACTGAGCTGACCCTCACCATTCAGAAATAAGATCTCAGCGTCAGAGATAATTCCAAGAAAATTTATTCAGTGCTCAGTAATGTGTGCATCGTGTCCCCGTCCCTGTCGCCCCCGCCCCAAATGAACGTTCAGCGTTGTTAGGAAATCAAAAAGTTTACATGGGTTGAAGAGGAAGATGGACAAGTACGTGAGAGAATGGTACCGAGGGTTGCTAGGCAGATGAACTCCACCAGGCTCAGGAAATCCTCTCAACAGAAATAGCAGGAAACTGGGAAAATTCTGGGGCAATGGCATAGGCTTGTTGTGTTCTTGCTCTTCTGTGTCCCTTTGTGGCCATCGTAGGAGACAGCACCAGGAGGATTGTTGGTCTGAACCAGTATCATGGTCCTTCTGTTCTCAACACCCCCTTTTTCTTGTTAGACTTAATTGTATACGGGAGAAATGTGACACAACTGTATTGTCAAATGGCTTCTTCAAGACATACTTAGGCTTACAGTGTTGTAGCAATTTTGTAAATGTCAAAAGGTAGTACAGGTATCTTACCCAGGCTGTCATTAATACGATTTGCTTGTGGTGTGTTCTTCGTGTTTGTAGTCCTTTCTTCTCTCTGTCTTTCTTCCTTGTGCTCTTGTGTCTCCTCTCTTAATCTGGTCCAGCACCCAGTGAGATTTCTGTGTAGGTAGATGAGACCTCATGTTTCTTTGCCAGAAATGTTAGTTTTCAATGAGTTTAAAAATATTACGGAAACAACATAATTTTAGTTTTTAATTGATTTTTTTCTCTTTATTTTAAAGTTAACAGTAAGCACCCAGATAGGAAAAAAAAATCTAGATATTTAATTTATATTACTAACTTAAAAAGGATGACATTACTTCAGTGCTGACCTAGACATCACAGTAAGCATAAGTGCCATTGGTTTTATATGTGCCTGTCAAGTACACTGGAGTGCTTTTTCTATAACTGAAAAGGAAAGCTTACCAATAAACCAATAAAACTGAAGTTTTTCAGCCCGCTCTCCTGTAAGTTTACTCCAGCCACAAGTCCTAACACTCCATGCTTTTCTGCTCAGTGGTATTGGGAAAAAAAGGTCTGTTGAGATGGACATGGGTGTTTATGGGGATGCAAAAGCGGTGACCTACCTCCCGTGCTGTTGTGCAGAGTATGTTCCCTGCAGGCTGTGTACCCACAGAGGGGTCTGGGGCTGGCCCGGACTCTGTGTTCAGGTCAGTGTCAGCATGGCAGTTGGTGTGGGATGTCTTCCAGCAGATGTGCATGTTAGGTCCTGCACATCTGGGCACCTATCCATTTTACTGGTGCCCCGATGCTCGCTGGAAAGCAGGATACTGTATTGCATCTGCAGGCGTTCCAGGCTGAATCAGAGGTGGTCTTCAGTCACAGCGCTGGAGTTAATTGTTTATAAAGCTGCTGAAAGGTCCCTACTAAATTTCATTTTTTAAAAATACCTTTCCCTCTTCCGTTTTATTTCCTTCCTCTTTTTTTTTTTTCTTTTCTTTTTGGTTTTTAGCTGTTACACTTGGCAAGTTTCTTTCCTAGCATTTGGAAATAATTGTTTTCTAAATGCTACCCAGATTATCTGCCAAATTTAACACCTTAAAAGGAAGTGAGGGTGGGGGACAAGAGACCTACCTGGGAATGGAGTGAATGTAGTGAACTTTTACCAAGTGCTAAAAGGGAAACTTCCCAAGTATAGCACCTAAAATCAAAACCATCAAGTTCCCTAACATTAACTGTAAAATACTACATGCTATCATCTAAATGGAAAAAAAAAGACCATTTTGCCCAGCATCATAACCTCTTTTTTTCTTTCTCTACCAAATGATAAAGCACGTGTGGCTTTTATGGTTGGTTCATTTTTGTTTTTTCTTCTTCTAGAGAATGAGGGAGATACAATTTGGGAAGATAACAATTTTGTCTAGGTGTTACTAGAAAATCCTACCAGTTCATGAGAAAACATGATCAGTCTGGCAAACTTTTTTTTTAAAAAAGGAAAGAAAAACAAAGCAGTATCCACTGCTGACACTAAAAGTGACCTGTCTTGGAGAGTTTGCAATGGTGTAATCAGCTGGGAGGTTCTAAGACAGGAGCAGTTTTGCTGGTGGCACAGGAACAGGAAAAAAATGTTTAATCCCTTCTCTTTGGTGATGGAAAGGGCAAGGTAGCCCAAGGTATTGTATGTTTCTGCTGTTTGTGGTCACAGTGAGCTTCAGCAGGGGCTCACTGCAGCTGAACGTACGTTCCAGCAGCCCTGGGATGGCTCTGAGATGCGGGTATTAGTAGCAGAGCAGGGCTTGCATGGGAAATGCAAGGCTGTTATGGAGAACAGGTCAGCAAGAGTAAGAAATCAGGTTCGTTATCTTTAAATGTCGGTACCTGTAAGTTCTGGGAGTCAGCCGTGGCCAGTAACTTTTTGGTCACCCTTGTGTTCGGCGACGTCTGTGCAAGAGATCACCCTCTGCCAGTACCTTCCAGCCCTAAGAGGTTATTTCACAGTGTCCCTGACTGCGTTTAACATCTGCTTCCCACGTAATCGGCCACTCGCTTTTGTCAGGTTTTCAGGTGGGTGCTCAGAGAGGGACAGCCCTTGCATGACAAGGAGCTTACTGGAGCTGCTGGCCACCTCCGCAGCCTGGCCGGGGAGTGGTTGGCAACCACCCTGCGCCTGGCTGCAAAGGCACGCGTTCAGATCCATATGTGCAGGGAAAATCACACGGTGTTGGATAACGTTTCAGAAAGAAGGGAATAAAATCCCCCCTAAACCACTTTCTGTACTTCATTGCTCTTTGTTACTTTTTTTATTCCCTTTAAAATGGTAATAGCTGTTTGGAAAAGGGGGCTGCTGGTTATCATGCCTGGTACAACAGTGCTTCTTTAGCTGCTTGGACTCTAACTGCTACCATCATGTATTTAATAATAATAATATTTAACCAAGCAAATGACTTCAAAAGTAGTAGAGGAAAATAAAAGGGGATGTGTACTTTCATTACTTCCCTTCAATTTAGATCTTGTCTTTTTCAATAATTTGAGGTATTTTCTCTCATATTCGATGGCCTATTTTGCATATAACAACTTCTCTGTAATAGATACTCTATGTAATTTAGATGTAATTTTTGATACATTAACAACTCAAGGGAATTTAATTAGTTTTCATAAAGCTTTACTAAAAGTTAAAAATAACCTAAGATGACAATTATAATAAGTAAGTTGCTCTTGTTTAAAAGTTGAAATATTTAAATTAAAATTACTTAATTACATTGTAAATCAGCTGTTCTGTATTAACATCTAAGTCCTCATGTTACTGCTAGCTTGATTCTGCTGCCAGAGGTCTCTTGTGTCTGCTGAGAAAGACAAGCCTTTGCCCCTAACATTGTGGGGGGCGGTATGTAAAGGACCATTCCTTAAATCTCTTTTGCAATGGCTTGGAGGGGCAGAGTAAGTCAGAGCAGAATACGCAGTAGTGGGCTCTTTTGATGCTGGTGTGTTAAAGGAACCTCTCCCAGAGAGGGAAAATGTTCTCTACAGCAGCTTCTGCAAGCTAGGTCATCTAATTATTGTTGAACTACGATATACGCTAAAACATATATGCTTTTTCCTTATGGGCTTTAATAGCAAATGCTTTTTAAATGTAGATGATTACCAGTCTTGGTAAAATTTTCTTTCCATTAGTAAAGAGAGCACTGCTGATCTGAAAAGCTGTCAGGTCATTCACATACCAGCATTACATCAATTGACTTTTGAATATTTTTCCATTAGAAAAGGCTCCATTTTATTCCCTCGCTGAAGTGGCAGACTTTCAGCTTGTGCGGTTTTTCCATTTATTGAATTTTGCAATAAAAGAGTTTTTGAAACAGATGTCAGTCATTGCTTAGGAGTGGGGCATTGTGAGACAACTGTTTTCTTCTGCTCTTTGCTATTAATATTTTTTTTTTAAAGTTAGGAGAAATTCTTCTCCTTTCCCCTCCCTAACTTTAATTGTCACTTTTAAAAGCCTTGAATAATTTTCTAACCTATAATCTGGTGTCAGAACAAATATGAGCACCAAACCCTGATTTCATAGAAATATTTCAGATTGGCCATTGTTCTCAGCAGGAGCGGGACTGGATTCGATCTCTCAATTGTAAACCAGAAAGAAGGGAGTGGATGCATTACAGAAGCATGGTTCATATTAGCATCTTCCTTAGGGTGTGGAGTGGACCTGTTAACACTTTCTTAATGTTTAGATTTTATAGAAGTAGCCAAATTTGTGCAATGAGTAGCGTCCACTATGGATTTATTGTGCACAAAACAATTGGGCTTGAAGGTTGGGGTTTTTTTCTTGCCAGAATCCTATTCAGGTAGAAAGGTGCAGAATAAGATTTTTGGATCCTGATCCTAAAATATACATGTATGTTCCATGTGCAGAGTGGGTTTAGGACAAATTTAATATCTTGAGGCCTTTGGATCTTCACTCATCATAGATAAGCAAAGTGCTATTCATGTCTCTGTGTATATAAGGCATGTATGTATAAATACACACTTAAAAAAATGAGATTTACATTTTTATTATTCTTTAGCAGACTGCATTTGCCCCATGTCTTTAAAAAAAACCAAAACAAGCCAATTTTTCTAATGAGGATTTTAGTTGAGTTTGTTTGTATTATTTGAATGATTAATTCTAAATTTTAAGATAGTCACAGCATTTTATTCTAAAGAAAACTGTCTCCGTAAGGAAACCATATTTCGAATTGATGTCTGTTTGGGGGCGTAAGCCTTTGTTAATTCTTCTCAGCCCTTCACTGTTATTTTTAACATCAAAGAACACCTTTTCCAAAGGTGAGAGAACACAAAGCATCCCATATTTATAATTTATAGGGGCTAGGACTGTGCCCTAATGTAAACTTGAAGAGATTTAGTATAAAAATATCCTTAGCTTGAGGGCAACGTTTTGAAAACTTTGTGGATTTTCTTTTATCCTGGCTCAATCTACAATCATATTTCTTTGTTACTATTTCCTCTTAGCATTAAAGTTCAATTGACATTGAGAGATATCAGGGAAAGGCTGAACTTCACTAAAAAAAAAAAAGAAAAAGAAAAAGAAAATAGAAAAGTTGTGTTGTTGGCACAGAAATCCTGTCAGTAGAAGAGCTTCTGGCTGCCTTTTATTCCTCTGCCGGCAGCGAGCGCAACGGGGCTCTCGCTGCCTGCTTTTGCCTCATGTGGATTTGCAATAAACAGCTCAACTATATATTTATTTTCAAGATTAATTCAGTTCATCGAAGATGACTGCTCCCAACTTGTGAATATTTGTTGGTTAATGGAAAGTTGCAGATGTAAAGATCAGCGCTTAATTTCATGCCAACAAATTAATACGGCGATGTGATACTGTCTTTTCCACAGGTGTGTGTGTGTGCTAGGACTGTCTGAACCTCACTGTAACTAATAGTCCGTATGTAATTTGGAAGAAGAAATTTTCAATGGAAGACCCCCAGGGAATAAATGGGAAGTCTGTAAGTAAACGACTTGTCAGTCCTGAGAAAATAAGTTATGGCTTTTAAAGTGGTAATTATTTTTGTTGCAACCAAGTGGCTGGAAACTTTTAGAAAGCTATATGCGCTTTTAGTGATTGGAAGTAGTGAATGATCACATTCATTGAACGGTAGAGGCTTATGCTAAAGCTACAAAAAATAAGTATAGATTTAAAAATATTTGTCTTCAGTGATTCATATTACAAAATGATGGCTGTTGCTTTCTGTAAGAAATATTCATCTTGCTGTATTTATATTATTAACATTTTGATCCGAGAGTTTTCATCCTGTTACTTGAACTTAATTCTCTTTGCCTGTGTGAATATATGCAAATATTGCTTCTGGGAGAAGTGGGTGCAACTCCTAGCTGCAAAGTCTTATGAAGAGTGGCCAAATTTGTGTTTCTTAAAAAAAAATATCTGTAGCAGCATTGTTTCTTGTAAATGCCTGTTTATAAAGTCACAATAGTAAGACATTTTACAACCTACCAGACATGGTTAATAATATTTTAAAATAATGTTTCATGCACGGTCGAATGATTAGTATGTGTTGTGGATTTGTTAGTTTAGTTTGTGATATCATTCTTGGCACTCAGTGAACATCAAAATGCTACATATATGTTTTTATTCTGGATTGTTTTAACAGAAACGGTGCACATGGAAATTGCCTTATTTTTACCAGTTGTAAAATAACTTCCAAAATTACTATTTATTAAATTTGATTTATTTCCTGCTTTTTTTTTTCTGGATTGTTTATTTTCTACGTTTGACAATACTTTGCATCATCTCTCACTGTTCCCCTTGTATACACCGTTTCCCCGGTGCTTGTGTTAGTTTTTCACATAGCAACAGAGTAGAAAGAACTAAGCCACCTAATAATAAGCCTGTTGTGTTGCGTGGTTTTGTTACAACTTCTCGCCTAGTGTCATTTTTACTGTCTGAAGCAATATGGCTTTGATTATTTTCCAATGTTCATTTGTTCCACAGCCTGTCTCTATGTGTACGTTTGGGTATTTATCCATCGCTGCTACAGCAATGTGTGAAAAGGACCAGGTCACTCCTGGAGAAAGGGGTGGCCATGGTTACCGACTGGTGCTAAACAGGGATGGTCCTCTTTGCAGTTGCAGTCCCAGAGCTTTCAGCACTACCCAAGCCCAGTCCTTGTTCTATTTAGGATCAGGCTTTCCTCTATGCATGAAAAGCCTTTCTCCGAAGCCGCTGGGATTTTCTGCTCCTCCTGCTGCGATACTGCCTCTCCGTATGCCCGGCGTAGCCCAGGCTTCGTGTGCTGCCGTGGGTTTGGGTCGGGTAATTGTACGCTGGAGCTGTATGTAATGACAAATGTAACTGTCACTTAACATAACAGGAGTATTAAGGGAAATATTTGTTCATGGTTTGGCACCACCAGTGCTCCTGTTGGGGTTATTCATTCCATTCCTTCTTTTCACCACTTAGTCCAGAGAGCCTGTAAAACACTTCATCTGCTCAGAATTTCCCTTCACATTACCCAAGTGGGTGGTAGTCATGGATGCTATCGGGATTATCAAAATCTAAACCAGTAACTGCTGAATAGACTTGCTGCATCGACGAGGACTCAGGCTTCTGTAACGGCGAGGACTGAACAGCCCACAGGTATATGACACGGGGCAGAAGTGCCCCTGTGGGGTGTGACTCTTCTGATTGCCGTGTCATCGGATAGATTTAAAATTGGGGTATTAAACTGGTGAATCAAATCCTGCAATTAGGCCTCACTGTAATTCATTCGTAATTGGACAGGCTTCTGCGTTTGCAACAGTCAGTTGACCAACACAGAGATTTCTTAAAAGCAGTAGTCAGAAGGCAAAATAGTCTCAGTGAAAATAAAGAAGATGGTGTGAACACTGTTTTTGTTTATTCTGCTCTGTGTGTGTGCATACAAGAAAGAAAGAAAGAGGGCGTGAGGGATGGATTAACACTCTGTGGTTACAACACAGAAACCAAAAGGTGTTTGGGATTTAAGATCCCAAACACATGTAGCCACTCCTAAAACCTGGTGGTAGTCTGTAGGAAAAGAGGAAAACTTTTCTACAAGCACCAGTTGAAAGATACTTTAATTTTGGAACTGGCCAATACAAACTATGTTGTGGAAGCAATTTCAGGTATATGTGGGTAAGGGAGGAGCTTTATTCAGCAACGGAGAATTTAAGGTGTAGAATGTTTTAGGAAAATAGAGCTAGGTGGACAACAGAGGAAGTACCAGGAGGAGGAGGAAGGAAAATGAGAAAAGTTTATCAGACAACACTATGAGAGACACTTGGCCTTCTGTTGAGAAAGACGACGGGAATGCAGCCTGTCAGTGTTAACGTGCACAAGAGGATACCGTAGTAAGCCCAGAAGACTAACTTCTGCTGCCTATTACGTTCATACAGCTGAGAGGGAATTTTAGCATCTAAGCAACACTTTCATCACCTGGAGAAATGCTGCAAATGGTACCATCGTGTTTGCTTCACGTTCTGTAGGAATGGACTTACAAACTTGTGCTTTCAAACTTGGACGCTACATCTGCCTGCGCTTTTCTTTTACTAGGCGCCTGAGAAAGAAGCGTAACACAAATCTGAGGCTGGCTAGACAGAGGATATCAGTGTATTACCCTGCCTGAAAAAGTCATTGATGTTTGGTTCCTTTCTTTCCAAGTCCAGAAAAGGCTTTAAAGCTTGTTTGCTAATGATATATACACCTATTAAAGATGTTCCACTTGGGTTTTATCAAGCTAAAACAAGAGTTCTTGAATCTTTGTAAGCAGTGGGTTATTTTTGATTTGCATTTTTGTGTTAATAAATTGGTTGTTGATTTCAGCCCAATTTGTCAGTGAAACAGATCTCAGTGATAAACTGGGAGGTGCTGTTGACTCTTCTTGAGGGACAGGAGGCCTTACAGAGGGATCTAGATAGATTGCAGCATTGGGCTATGATTAATGGGATGAAATTTAACAAGTCCAAATGCCGGATCCTGCACCTAGGGTGGAGTAATGCCGGGCACAAGTATAAATTCGGATAGGAGTGGCTGGAGAGCTGCCCTGCAGAAAGGGATCTGGGAGCGCTAGTCGACAGCAGGTTCAATAGGAGTCAGCAGTGTGCCCTGGCAGCCGAGAGGGCAAACCGCATCCTGGGGAGCATCAAACACAGCATAACCAGCCGGTCAAAAGAGGTGATTATCCTGCTGTGTTCAGCGTTGGTTTGGCCCCACCTTGAGTACTGTGCGCAGTTCTGGGCCCCAAATTTAAGAAGGATGTGAAAGTCCTTGAATGTGTCCAGAGGAGGGGAACAAAGCTGGTGAAAGGGCTGAAAGGAATGTCCTGTGAGGAGTGGCTAAGGACTTTGGGTTTGTCTAGTTTGGAGAAAAAGAGGCTGAGGGGCAACCTCATTGCTCTCTACAGCTTCCTGAGGAGGTGGAATGGAGAGGGAGGTGCTGAGCTCTTCTCCCTGGGATCCAGTGATAGTACATGTGGGAACGGTTCAAAGCTGCACCAGAAGAGGTTCAGACTGGACATTAGGACATTTCTTTACTGAAAGGGTGGTCAAACACCGGAACAGGCTTCCTAGAGAGGTGGTTGATACCCCAAGCCTGTCAGTGTTTAAGAGGCATTTGGACAATGCCCTTAACAACGTGCTTTAACTTGTGGTCAGCCCTTAAGTGGTCAGGCAGTTGAACTAGATGATCATTGTAGGTCTCTTCCAACTGAAAGAGTCTATTCTATGTAAAGTTCATGCAACTGGGCTGCCTCAATGACTAGGCTGTTTGTCAACTCAAAGACTGTCAAAATGCCGTGCTGCTCACCTCTCTGATCTTTCTGTGGATGTACCTCTTCAGCTGATTGACTTTGGAGGAAACACCAACAAAGTAGTATTATTTGGCTCCTACTGAAATCTGCAAGTCTGATACATAACCAACATGTTTACACTTTGAAGTGCCATGCATAGGGTTGCATCTCACGCTAGATTTGATATACGCATGCTTCAGTCTCCATATCCTGAGGGGATTTTTCTGCCTACCAGTCATTTGCAATGAGTCTCGATGCTCGCACATGCCTGAGAAGAAAAAGACCACATCTTGTATTAAACTTTTTTTGAGATGAAAGTATCAGTTTGGATGTTAGAGAAATTCTAATTGTAAGGAAACTGAGAATGGGTAACAGTACACCTTATAACAAGCTGATTTTAAAAAATTGATGTAAAATTATTGTGGCTTACATTTGTGGTAGGCTAAAGAAATCTCTACCGGTCCCAGACTTGGCATTGGCATGAATGTGTTGCTCTAGAAACCCTCTAGAAGCCCTAGAAACATAACAAATACTGATAGTTGGAAGTTCTGACTTGGTATGCTTGAGGTAGGCATACACCTGGGTTAGAGGTACCCTGATGACAACTTTTAAAAAACCTCCAAAAGGGCATTGTAGAGGTAAGCATTTCATTTTATCTATCTATTGATTTTTTAAAAGTGCCTTTTTTTAAATTCATTTGCAAGATTCAGCACATGGAAGTTTTTACAAGTAAATATTAGCATGTTTTCTGCAATTACTCTACCCTCTGGGAATATTTCGGAGGGTATTTCTTCCCCATCAGTCTCTCTCTGATAGCGATGTTAGGTTATTATATAGCATAAAATACTTCTCATTCCTACCCCATCCAGGCTCATAGTTGAAAATTCTCCTTGCAAAATTGTACTCCAAGAAGTATTTTCAGCATCGAGTATTTTTGATGATGGACTTTGCCCATCTGGAAAACAGAGCGAAGACTCTGAGGCCCTCAGCAGTCAAGTTAGATCCAAACAGTGTGTACCCAATGAGCCAAGAAAGGAGGTGCTCCTCGTCTGCTTCAGCAGTTAATCTTCTCCGATTCCCCCCGCAGCCCCCAAACCTCAGCTTTCGGTCGGCGCTCTGGGCAGCCTGGCTGCATACTTCCAACTTCTCGCTCCTCCCTGCTGCTCTCCGGACAACGCTCTCCTGCTTACCCCGTGCCATGTATTGGAGAGCGGCGTTTGCACCAAAAATTCACTTTCTATGTCCTCTAATGGAAAGATACAGAGCAAGGAGCTGGTTTCAGCAAGAAAACGAGGTGGGGAAAAAAACCAGCCCAAACCAAAAAACATCCAGCACCTGGCTGCAGCAAAATAATGAATTTTGCAGCAAACATGCGAGATTCTGTGGAATCTTGGAAAAATGCCAGACTCCACGACCACAGAAATGCTGAGTCCATGGGGCCCAGAGAGAGATGGCTGGGGCAGTTCACATCTCTCAGTCTTTGTTTCGAGCTCTTTGCAGTCTTACTGAGGCATCAGATTACACTCTCTTCACATTTTCAAGGTTATCTTCGCTACCAGAAGGGCTAGAAAGTTCATTTTGTTTCGAGGTGAGCCGAGATTTGGCGGCGCGGCTCTCCAGCCCGGGAGCGGTTTCAGAGGCCACCGCCGTGGTGGTGGCATGGCTGTGCCTGCGGGCATGGCTGGTGACAGCCAGGCACGACCTCTGGGTTTGAACAACGTCATCGGCAGCGTGTTTATTGTGCCATCGCATTACCAATTTGTCACATGAGGGGACAAAGTCTACTATGAAAATGGGTGAAAATGCAAATATTTTACCTTGGGTTGAAAACTCATAGCATCGTCACCTGTGAAAATCATGTATATTGGTGCTACCTCAGTTTCTGTCAAAGGCTGGCACAGCACTGTACTCTCTTCTGCCTATCCTGAAAAAATGTGTAACACGCTTCCTTTTTGGAAAGCTCTGCAAGGCAATACCGTCGAGTACCATGGAATTGCAATCTGTAACTGAGCCTATAAAATGTAATCACCCGCACCCTTCCCACTCCCCTTCCCCTCTCTATCTGCAATTGGTAGGATATTGGAAACATAAGCCACAAAACCCACTTACAACACTCGGTAAGTGTCAAAAATAATGAACAGCCGGAACTCACTGATGTATTTAAATTCCCCAAATTGAAATGAGCTGCTGCTAGGCCGTCTATGGTAGCTGCTCAATCAGTAACTATTAGTAGAATTTTTTCTTTTAAAACATTTTTGTGAAAATACTCCTGAAAATTGTAAGCTGTTTGTGGACAGTTTGAAGAGCCTACCTGATTCCTTACAAACTGTTCATTCAGCTGTGTTTGCAGTAACACCACGGAGGAATTCTTGGTACTTAAAATGTACTTTTCCTAATTGGTGGCAGAAACCCTGCAGTGCCGTAGGCAACGATGCTTGCAGCACTGACAGAAGTGCTTCTACCCACAGCTCGTAATGTTGGGCATATTCACCTTTGCAAAACCAGACCCTAAGCACAGCATTCATCGTAGCTCTTATTTTTAATGAGCGTTTGTAATTTTCTGCCAATGATTCTGGAAACTAATCCCACCGCCAGCGTAACTCTTAGTGTGTTTTGCACACGCAGACATCAGCGCTGACCTCCTGGTCCTGGCTTTAGGAGCAGGACAGAGACCTTGCAGAGATTTCATTGGGGTCCGTCAACAGATGCCACCACTGATCTTAGCTGCAAACCCTCTTTTCCTCAGAGAGGTGGATCTTTGTCTTTGTTATGGCGTGAGGCGTTTTGAGATCACCTTATAGAAAATGGGTATATAATAGGTATAGAAACAATACACAATCCATCTGACTCTTTCCAGCCCCTATATATGTACACTGTGTGCATACTGTTCTGCATGGTCTCTTCTTGAAAGTCTTGATGAAGATGTAGCTTAGCCCTTAACAGTAAAAAGCAAACTGCCAGTGAAGTTTATTTTCTTTTTTACTAGGTTTTCTGGACCATTGTTCCGCTGGAGGAGCCATGTTTGTTAGTTTTGGCTCTCTGACTTTTCTTCCTTAAGGATAAACTCTCCTTAGGCAGTTGTACAACTATGCACTAAAAGACTGCATAGCAGTTTATTCACAGCCCAAGCTCCAGCAGAATTCAACTGTGTGACTTCCTGACTTAAGCGGGGGTGCATCCGTAATGTAAATACCTACTTGATTTTGTGGAAAACCAGGAGGTTTTTTGTTTGTTCTTGTAAAAGATTCCTGCTGGAAGCTTAACTTTAAAGTTGGCATCCAGCCTTCTCTGCTGTGACTCGGATACTGATCTGATTTTGTGCTTTCATGGACATTTTTATATTTTAAAATTTTTAATTCAACATTAGCTTTGCTTACAAGCTACAGAGCAGAATAAAATCGCATTACAAACATTGTAGTATTAGATTTTATCACCATTTATTTCTTCTCGTCTGCCCAGGGATTTCTACATGTTCGGTAGAACTAATTTGCAGTCAGACACTGAGGTCTTCTAGAAGGCCAGCAGGCTCCACAAACTAATTTATCCAAATAACCAATCCCTCATAGGCCAACCGTAGAAGGACACCAAAATGGCCTAAGCAGGCAAAGCCCCCTTTTGAAGTCTGGAATGTTTTGACTGACTTGAAACAGGCGGCAGGAATGAAGGGATAATTTTCAGTGACCCATGGGACTTTTTTGCCATTTTCAAATATTAGGTAAAACAAAGAGAAATTGCTTGTTCTAATTTAGAAAGACTTAGCAATCCGGAAGGTAACCAGACTCAGAATTGAGTACTAAGGTATAGAGATGAAGTTTACTCAATGCATTGAGGGTTTGCGTCTGGGTGTATAGTATTTACACACCCGCACGAACACACACTGCTTTACTTACACGTGCACATACCTAAACTGTTTTTTGACTTTCACTTTTATAACAAAACTTTAGTACAGAGTATATCTATGCACTATTAAGTGAACTACCTGAAACGCTGTACTTAAGTACATACCGTTTTTCTTGAAACAGTCATTTTTAATTAGAAGGATGTGTTCCTGTTGCTGCTTCAAAAGCTGGGATACTCACTTAGATGCCAAGACTTCCGTGCCATACCTGTTTTCTCACACCCCCTGTCCTGATGCCATTTGAGTAAATGCAGAAATTAATATAATTTTTCAGTGAGTTTTCTAGTCTAAAGTAGTCTTGCAGACACAAAGGGGAAGTATTTTGATGCATACGTAAAACCACATTTTTCTGTGAACATTTCTAGGGGGAGAGAGGGAGAATGTGTTTAGGAACGAAATTAAAACATTCAGGTACTTCACGTTCAGCTGCTTGAATGTATATGTTAAAGACAGTATGGAGCAATCTCATGGATTTCAGCCAATTCTTTAAAGACACAGTCTTGTAAATTTTGTCTCAAATTTACTATGCAGATTTATGTGATAGGTCCAACCCTGTATTTAGCAACACAAATGACACAGACCAACTCCAACTCTCAGCTTAGTTCCCGTGACATGACTCACAGATCAGCTGGAGCTTCCTAGCAGAAAAACCTAAGGAGGAGTCACTAGGCTTGTAGTGAAGCTTCTCTACCCATTATTAAAAGAAGTATGTTTCCTTAAAACAATATTTTGACAAGGGTATTGGTCACCAACCCACCCTTTTTCTTCTGACATCTTTGGTGGTTCTAGGGAGCTGTACAGATGTAACCCTCACGGTTAAGGGAGAGGGTAAATGCCACCTCCGGCACACTCACAGCGAGGTTACAGGCTTAGGGGTCTGGAGAACATTGCTGCAGGGCTCACACGTGTGTCCTGATAACTTTATGGATAGCAGTTTTAAGCTGGCAGTTAAAAGTTGGCACTTAAAGCTCTATGGTAGTTCGTTGGGCTATAGCTATTGCTGGTATTGCTCCTGCGTACGCAGCAAACTCCTAGTTTTAGTTTGTTGTTTTACATGGGATATTGAAATGCAAGTTCCTCCTCATATTCAGATTTCTCTGAAATATTTGTGCTTAGTATTGTTCTGTGGTAATAGACAAATAGAGGATGACGGAGAAATCCTGTTTGCAGTTTTCAGTCTTATATATACTGACCTCAGATTAGTGGATTTCAGAAACATGATGTTTAAATTAATGTTATTTTGGTGTGAGTGTATATATGTGTGTCTCTGTGTGTCTGTGTGCATGGAATGTATTAGATTAAATTAAGTTATGTTCCAGCTTTTACTTGAGGAATATAATTTTGTTAGTAGTTAATAATGTTAATGCCATGATTTTCTCATATTATGTTTACATATATGGCTACAGTAAAATCAAATTATATTTGCTGGGGGGAAGATTAGTCAGTCAAGGACCTGTTTACAACAGGAGAAATTAAAATTCAGAGTTTGTAGGAAAGAGATGCTGCTCTATTTCTGTCTGCCTCGCTTTAGCTGTGTTGTCTAGACTGTCCTGAAGTCACAGACTCACTGGTCTTGCAGTCCGTGCGCACAGCACAGCAGCAGAGACTGGCAGTGAGTGGGGAGGCTTCATAGGGATTTCTCATCGATCACAGAGAATTTGTCATTCTGACATTTTTGGCATTCAAAGCCTTATATTCTGCCACCAGCGTTCACATCGGGTGAACTTTCCATCGTACCAACAATGCACCTATACAACTGTGCAGTGAAGCAGATGGGAGAAAATTTCTTCCCAGCTTCTGTGGTGATCAGCTCATACCCCGAAGCACAGGATTTGATTATCCTGATTATAATTTACAGAGCTATAAATGTTGTTAATGGTCATGAGTCAATGAATGAAATTGCTTGAAGATAAAAAATAGATTTTTTTTTTCTCAATCTGTTTTAAAAGGAGCAAGTAGGAGAGTAAGTTATTTCAGGCACACTTTCACACTCTCCTTATGCAGCAGAGTAACTTTTAAATATATTCTAAGTGTTACATTTGGGCAAAAAGAATGGGGATTAAAAGACAGCTTTTAGCGTAAGCACTACTTGGGTGCTCGTAGATTCAGGCATTTGCTCTTGCTGAATGTGTGTTTAGTACTGTAGATATTTTTAGGAGAGTAAGCATGATCTATTTTTTATTTTATTTTTATTCTTAATAATCGGACATATTTTTCATGTTTGACCACCCTTTTAGGCCTGTAAATAATTTAAAAGCTCTAAAAGTATCTCTGTATTCAGAACCAACTAGTTAAATGCTTATATGCCTTGCTTTCACCTTCAGTTATTTGTACATGAAAAAATAATCTAAATTTAGGGATGGCCTGTTTCACTTCTATTTTACTACTCTAGTTTGACGCATTAGGGTTTTTTGGGAACAAGGTATATTTAGTGGTAGGCTGATAGGTACATCAGATTTGTGTCATTTGCAACAATATTCTGGAAAGGGAGAAGGTGTTAGATCTAGGTTTTATTTTTCTCTGGTTTTAGTAAGGCATTGTAAAAGCAAAGTGGCACATCAAGCAGGTTTATGTAGTGCAGACACTGCATAAATCCTCTGCTCAGTCCCTGGAAGGGCTGTCTGCTGCCATTATGCTTTCTATAAACAGAAGACAAGGACACTGCCAAATCCTTGCAGCGCTGGAGACCAGCTCTTCTGTTCTTAGCTTGTCTTGTTTATTGCTGCTCAAAGACTGTCTTTTATTTGCCAGTATTGCATCCATTACGTCAGGAGCGAAGAGTACCTTGCACTTCTTGGTAGCTGGACTCTCCATCTTCTCAATTTCTTCTCCATCTGCAATTTTAAATAAAATAATTCCCTCTGATGAATGTAATTAATTTGACAGTATTTTGGTCTGACTAAGGAGCGTTAAAGACAATAGCTCCTCACAAGCAAACACTTTTGGGGCTGAACAGGAAAATAGGAGCCTTGTATTACAGCTTGAAGAACACTCAGATTTGGACTGGAAGAGAAGAGCAGGAGGTATGTAAGTGCCACTACATTGGGTTAAACATCATAACTTAGCTTGCTGTTCTGCATCTGACAGGGACTGGCAGCAGACATTTAAAAAGAGTAGGAGAAATCGAGCAAATCCTGCTTTTGATAGGATGGAAGTTACATCCAAACCATTGTATTTAATACTGTCCTTCATGAACTTGCTTTTATTTGGACGTGTTTATTCTTTGAACCTCTGTAGCGATGAGTTACACAAGTTAATTATGTATTTTCTAAGAAAGTCTTTTTTGTCGTTTCACGCTTGCTGCCTAATAACTGCAGCAAGAACATGGAAGTGTTAAGTTTTCCTGACATGAGGAAGAATGAATTGTCAATCTCTGCTCAATTCCACAGAATCATTCCTGATTCTATAGACTTCTTTTGTTTCACTATGCCAAGGTGTCTCTTCCAAGCTGAAGAGCCTCGGTTTTTCCTGAGGCTGGTGATGAGCTTTGTGTGAGAGATTCAAGACGTGAACACTCTGGCTTTATGATGTTTTCAGGTTTACTCTGTGTTTCTTTCCTAATAATTAACATTATATCCACCCTTTGGACTGCCACTGGCCACTGAGCTGTTGTTTTCAAAAAATTATCGGCAGCAGCTCCAAGATCACTTTCTTGGGAATCGTAGTTAATTTAGCACTTACCGTTGCCAGTCCTCAGTTTGAGTTGTCTTTTACTTTGTATTTATCAACACAGAATTGTACCGGCTGTTGTAGTGGGTAGTCACCAGGATGGCAGTTCTCTGTAGGCAGCTTTACTTTGAGCTGGCCTGAGTAGTTCAGCAAATTTATAACCTTGCTCTTTGCCATCTTTTCTGGGGCATTTATGTTTAATAGAGCAGGTTGTTTTGGAATTCTGCTAGTAACTTTGTGAAAACTGCTCACTTGTTCTGTTCCATCCTTTAAATAGTAATTAATGACAGACCTTCTCTTTTACCTTGTGACAAATCGCTTTTGGCTTGCGAGAGCTTTTCAGAAATCTAAATATACTACATTAACCAAATCATTCTTATCCAAATAATCATTAACTCCTTACAGAAACGCCAGTAATCTTGGAGTTATGACTTCTCTTTACAAAAGCATACTCTCTCTTCCCCATTTCATCATATTCCCATGTGCCTACCAATTCTCTTGTTTATTATAGCAGCTGATTTGATCCTGCTTCCATGTTTAGAGCTCTTGGATGAACTCTTGGGTCTGGGTACTTTATGCCTCTTCATTTCTTAATCCACCCCAAAGCTTCCTCTGCTAATGTTTGGTTTAGAGCTGTCAAGGTCTTCTCTTCATGCATAGTGAATATCATGCAAGTAATTCGTTTAGCTTTACTGCAGTGGTCTTGTCTTGACTGAGCATTCCTTTGTTACCACAGGCAAATGTTGGCTTTTCACATGTTTGTCATGAAGTTTTTACATTAATCTGAACCAATAGCAAATGGTTCTTCAGGGTTCTTTTTTGTCCAGTGTTCTCCTGGGTTTGCATTTCAATCTGCAGAACTTAAGCCCTTTTCCAGTTTCAGGTATTTAGCTGTAATGTATGGCGCTCAGCCTGTGTAATGTCTCTGGACCCTCAGCATCTGCTTCAGCGAAGCCTGAGTCTTCTGTGGCTCTGCACAGGTCACCTAGTCCTGTGCAGGTGTCTAGGACATCTAAAATAGCACTAGAAGCCTTGTCCAAGCATCAGAATTGCTCCCAGCGTTTTTTTTTTTTAATTTATTTTATTAGTCTTTTATATTCCTATTTAGTAATTTTGTCTTTTTGTACTCTTGTTATCTTTGCAGAGTACAGAGTGAAGGTACTGTTGCAGATCATTCACCTCTTACAAGTGTTGTTCACTATTTTGTATATATAAATCCTTGGTTTAGTGAGATCTATGGATTGCACGTTATTATGTATAAAAATACAAAACCAGAAAATGTGGGAGGTGAATTGCATCTTGACTTCCAGGTGATACAGTTACAAAGCACAAGCTTCATAACTTCCAAGAAATTATGTATTTGAAGCATACCTACCATGCCAATTGTCAGTAGTGTGAGCATGTCTGGTAGCATGACTGAATGCATGCTTGCACCTTTGGAACCTCTTCTTATTTCTTAAGAAATAAAAAATATACCTGGTGTTGGAATATAGTAGTTGGCCATTAACTTCTCCTGGTTTATATGCTATGGGAGTCCAGGTATTCAAAGCCCTCCTATTGTAAATACTGGTCTAATTATTTTTGTTGTTTAATTGTATGTTTCAGAAAGTCATCTCCCACAGAGTCTTACCCAAACATTTAACTGGAAGCCTAGAAACCTCTTTAGTTTGTCTAATATGCTCTTGAACATTTTTGCTGATTCGGTTCCTGTAGGTGGGCAGCCGTAGTCTCGCTTAAGCCCGAGGCAGAGGGGCCAGTGGTGTCTCCTGCCCAGGCAGATGCCCTGCCACTGCCTTCTCACTGCTGACACTTGTGCATACAGCCACCTCTTCAAAATGGAAAACTGAGCCACACAGGAACTGGACTTCTCTTTCTGTCAAAGCTAAAACAACAACAGGATATTTCAACATCCCCAAAGCATTTTTAAAAACCCAGGATGAACAGTTTTTGAATTTTATCCTCCTGCCTGTTTTGTTGAAGGTGAACTCTCCAAACCGTTTCAGGGAGAATTAGGTCACAAAACTCTGGTAAGTGGCAGCATTTTTGAGGCCATTTCCTTACAACATAGATAACCACGGAAATGAAGCTGCAAAACAAGCAAAGTATAGTTTTTGTTATTATTTGAAGCAACAGGTTCTCTTTATGAATTCCCTTTATCTGTGGGAGATTTTCCAGTTTGGTTTGTTTTTTTGTTTCTCAGAAGTGTTCCACATGAGACCAGAGTGCCCTGTGACGATGTGTAAAGCTTTTGTATTACGTGCCAATGACTGGGAACAGAACTTACTATCCTGTGGCAACTTTTACAGTGGGAGGTTTTCTAGTCGCTGTAGATGTGACAGTACAGGACTAGGGTGAGATCTGAGTAAAGCTTTGTGGTGTTGTTAGAAAGAGTTGTTTGAACAGTTAAGCCGAACAGACTGTCACCAAAAAGAGCTCCCTTCTCCAGCTGAGAACTGAGGTGACAAAGCTTTGCTCTTCACATGGTAGGCAACACATTTGATGGATAAGCTGAATAGCAGAGCTCATCACAGTGAGTAGCAGAAGTCTTGGTATAGCTGTGGTGAAATAAAGAAGTAAATGAGGTAAGATCTGCAGGAAAAAATTGTGTCTTTTTATAAGATCAAAATGATGGAATAAGAGGTTGGAAAAATAAAATGAATTTTAGGTGCAAAAACATTCAGAACCTTTTCACTGAATGTATTCAGTTAAAAAAAAAAGAATAGCTTTGAAACTGAAACACTTGGTGAATTTGTGTTGAATTGTTTTGACCAAAAAACCAGAAACTGGGGGTGCTGGCATCAGTTGCAAGTTGGGAAGACGTGATTCCACACCCTCGTCACTCTGTTCTCTAGAGGGTGACAGTGCTTTGGGATGCGTGGTCATGACTGATGGCTTGGGTTGGAGCAGAGGTGAGTGAACACCTCGCCCTTGCAAGCGAGTGTCCCTACCCACTTGACTGCAGATATTCTGAGGGAGAGGTTTGAGAGCAACCTGTTCCAGAAAAGCAAGAGGGAAGATGCTTTCTTGCGGGAGAAGTTTGAATTCCAGCTCTAATCAGGCAGAAGTGGGATTTAAGCTCTATTTGGCATTCTTTGGATTGTAGGATGCTCAGGGTGGTAAGAGAAACACCCACTCCAGCCACCCACCCCTCCTCCTTTCGTCACCTAATCTTTTTGTTAAAAGCTCCTTCTCCAAAACTTTCTCCTCTGCTTGCTAGTGAAAATTCTAGAAAGTTCTGGTTTTTGATCTGACTCAGAAGGTTTTGGGAGAGTGGGGACATAGCCTTCCAGCAAAACTCCGTATTCACAGCTGTACATTTTGCATTCTTTTCCTGTCTTTTGGGACCTGTATCTCACTGACTGAGAAAAGACAGTGTTTGGAAACATTCCATTATTTTTGTAATATTATTTTAAGGTCATTTAGTAGCTCTGTGATTTTAAAAAAATATATATTATTATCCTTTATATCTAGGGGAAGATCAAAGGCCCATACTGGTAGGTGGCACAGAGAGAGGAAAGAGAAGAGCAAGCTGTCACTTAAAGAACTTACAAGTTTAGTTTATTGCAAGATATGATGGAAGGGTAAACATCAGAGTTGTGAGTCCATCTATTCTAAAAGCAGTTTCTGAGAGCTGAATTACTTAATTTGATTTTTTGAAAAAAGACTCTATTAATGTTTTTAATGAAAAATAAATATAGTCAATATCCTTAATAAGTAAGCCGGTGGCTATTTTTTCTTCTCTTTTAATTGAACAGATGCACTAATTGAAGATTGGTTCTAATACAGGGCTTTATTCCTGTTGTTAAATATCAGGAGCCAGTGAGATCTATTGACCCTCAGGCCTCAGGTAGTTCAGCCACCCTGGCTTCAGTGCACACTTGGAACCAGTGCCTGCTGCAATGTCACCGAATAGATCCTAGAGCTTGGGACAGAAGAGAGTCTGCATCACCACTCCTATCCACTGTGGCTAAATCCTAAGAACGTCACTTGACGTGCAGTATGTGGGGTTCTGCTCTTACCTTGTGCACTGCTTTTCCTTCCTCCACTTTGTTCCTCATCTTTCCCATCTCTGTTGTCTTCTGGTAAAAAAACCCCACCTGTTAAGTAACCACCATGGGTTCTTTAGCAAGTCAGTTGTGAATCCTTAACTGGTGAAGCTGCTAAAACTAAGCCCTACATTGTCTGGTGCTAGCATAATTTGGTAGATCTGAGAACAGCTGAGAAGATCATGAGCTCAACTTAGTCAACAAATTACAATTAAAAGTGTGCAGGAGACACAGAAGCTGTGTTTAGTTTAATTGTGCTTCCCACTCCTTTTGTGAGTATTTTTGGTTTCTCTTCAAGAATGGAAGACTGGACACCAGCAATATGGCAGCTCCGTATCCTTTTTCTGCCACTTCCTCGACTTCTTCTTCCAGAGAAGAGTTAATCCAATGACAGCTGGATTATAATGACACCACGAAAATATTTTATCCCTCTCTTGACCTTCCCCATTAAATGTTTCGGCATGTAAGTGGGAAGAGAGTAAGAAGTGTTATCAAAAGCAAAGTGTTAACTGCTCTTCTTTATTAACGGTTTAGACTGTGTGGGGATCATTGTCCTAGTGGGGGTGTGATGGCTTCTCTGTACTTGCAATGCCAAGGTGTATTGACTGCTTGTCACTGTGTAGTGAGAGGGGTCACTCTTAGTCCATCAGATTTATCATATCTAACACAATTTCAAGAAACCTATACAGAGCATGTCCATTCTCCTATGTTTTACGGCTGTTACCTGCGTGTTATGACATTCGATGTGTTGTGCAGGAGGCAGCTGGGGTGGGCAAGTTGAAGGTGAGGAGGGAGGTGGGAATTGCACTGTGTGGTGTAATGCATGAGTGGGTAGTGAAACGCTGTGGATGATGACTCTGAACTGTCAGAGAGATAAGGAAGTTTGGAAGAAAAAAGGGCAAGTCATTTGCTCCCTCCTTTTACCTCCAGGTGAAAGTATTCCTCCACTCACCTGCCTTTCCTAGCCTTTGACTTCTTGTCTTTGTTTTCACAATTCTTGGCACAGAACAGTCATTTTTTTTGGTGGAGGTTAACATATGACCAAGGATCATACCAGCTCATGCCTGATAAGTTACTTGTGCCTCTGAGCTTTCAAGTCTTACATGATCTGCCATAAAACTAAAAATTCATGTTAAACGTTTTCCCAGAATGACTTTGAGAGGTATCAGTTCTATACCTGTCTCCTGCTGATGAGCATTGTGACTATTTGCTTACTTCACATTAATGCCAGATTTACACTGGTGTTTTTTAGGTCATCCTGAGTCCTTTCCCTAAGCTCTGGTACACCTTTGGCTTTCTTCCCATTCACTGTCAGCTTGTGCTAATAATAATCTGTGGATCTCAGCTGTTTTTGTCGAAAGGCCAGTACTCTTTTGGGGATTTTTTTTTTTTTCTGCACTCATCTTATTCAACCACTGATGTTTTGTGCCGCTCTAGTTTCTCATTGTCAACGGCTAAGTAGGAAAACGTTATTCCCTCCGCAGTGCGCCCAGGGCATTCAGCATTAGAGACAGCTGCTAGAAATAGAAGTCGCGTCCTTCTTGGTTTTGCTGAGCAGTTGTGGATAGTTCATGCCAAACTGACTCCTCAGTGGGAGACTTTATGTAGCTGTTGCTGCTGTTACCTAGAGAAGATTATAAACTTTTGCCATGCTTTTTATTACAGATGGCATTTACTGTCACAGAGCTCATGTCTTAGTATTTTTTCTGTTTAGTTCTTAATATGGGGTTACTTGGCAAATGTTTCAATCTTAAGTCTCTTTAACCCCAAATCCTTGTGAGATACTAGTTTAGAGGGTGTTATTATTCTGCCTCTAAGTCTTGCGCCCTGCTGAGAAATTGTGAGTTAGGTTTGTAGGTCAAAGAACATTGTCAGAAACAAGTGGTGCTGACAAACCCGATGTATTTTGTACTTTAACATTTGTTTTCTGTGAGTCATTTGTAGGTATAAAAGTAACATTTGAGTGGATTAAGTGCAAAGATGTGTTACACAGGACCTGTGTAGGTCTACCAACAAAAATAAACATGGCTGTGGTGAAGTGTGTGACGGTGGTGTTAGCAGAGCTGTAGAGGCTCTTGGAGGGACGCCACACAAGTACCATTGGGATCACAAACAGGCTGCCCGTGGGGAGTGCAGGCGCTGGGCTTCTGAACCGGGGTTCATCTTCATTCAGCACAGCCTTTCAGCTTCATGTTCATAAATGAGTTTTAGAACTTTGTTATTTTTAACAGTCCCAAGTCTGTCAGAACTGAAGGACTAGCTTAAGTGGCTGTAACATCTGATGTGCTTAATCCAAAATCTTTGTGTTAGCCCAGTGTGCCCAAACTGTCACTTGAGGTTTCATGATCACTTTGCTGACATTTTTTAAAAATCTAAGACTCCAGTGAGGAAGAAATTAAATTTCCCTGCTTTGAGATGGCCTTGTCTAATTGGATGTAATGTTTAGGTGGCAAGGAGGGTTTTGTCACTGAGACACTGACCTGGCATTGGGATATATGGATCCTCTCCATGGCTGTCCTGCAAACTGCTTGCATGACTGTAGCGATGCCATGTCTCTGGCTGTTCTTTGTCTGCAAAATGGGATAGTAATGCTTTCCCTCTCAACGTATTAGTCTAATTAATTTGAACTAGTTGTAGTAAACTTGTGTTATGTATAGAAGTTGCACTAAGCCCTGTGTCTTGCAGTCCTGAGTACTGAATTTGGTTTTCCGTTTGAAAGTCAAGCGAGAGAGCGCCAGGCATGAAAGCTGAACTACTCTAAGCTTTTGCTTTCAGTCATGAAAATGATGAAGCTCAAAATAGTAATCCTATGAACATCTCTCTGTAGATGCTTATAGCAATTATACTCCAGTGGACAAATCCAAAACACACAGGGACTGACCCCTATGCTTTTGCAGTGATAAAGATCCAAAGTCTAGAGTTGAGCACTGCATAATCTGTCTCTGTGGGGGGAGTGGGAGTTACGTGTGCACAGCTAAAGCCGTGAATTTGATCCATAATTTTCTCCTACAATCTGTAAATGCAGTAATTTCTCTTCAAGCATATTCTTGTGTATGGTTTCTTCCTCTTTGTGAGTACACAAACTTTTTGTCATGAGACCGTTATACAGTCTATGAAAATTTGTATGCTTTTGAACTATTTAAATTCTAGAGCGATTATTTTCTATAGCAGACTGACATTTTTAAATACTGAGCGCACTTTTAAATGACACTGTTCAATGCTTTAGCATTTCTTTGTTCTCATCTTGTCAGAATATAGTGTGAGAATATTTTGTGATAACCCAACATTGTAGAATATGTTTAGTAGTTTTTTAGTCTACTGAGTAGTTTAGTTAATTAATGCAAAGTGGTACTGAGAGGCAAATGAAGGAAATACCAGGATAAATAAAGCAAATTTTAAACTTGTTCCTTAGCTCTTTCTAAAATAGGACAGTTAGTAGACTTACTTTTCAGCATCTGCTGTTGCTACTGTGCAGAAATGATACTACATGAACAGAGGGCTACGTGATGCAATTTTAATAGTAGCAAGAATCTATTATCTTGTAACTTGATGGGTTTTTAAACAACGCGAATTTTAGAAAAAATATTTTAAAATTATAAATATAAGCGTAGTTGCCACATGTATTTCTTATATTTATTTTATATTTAGCTGTGGTTCCTCTATTAATCTTTGTTTCAAACATTAAATGCCTTCCTCATGGCAGCTGTCTATTCACTTGTACCATGACTACTGGCGTGTTAAGTTCAAAGTGGAATGTCACGGAGAATGCAGATAATATATTTAGTTCCTGTCACCAGACAGCACAAGGCACCAGTGCGTCTCGTTCTCAGAGGGGGAAGCCAGCTACTTTCACTGCAATGTTCCCCTTGAGTTAATATAATTTGGGGTTTTTTTAGAGGAAGCATTAGTCAAGTCTGTCAGCGTGATTTTTACTGTAATCTTCAGTGTTGTGAGTATCTGAAAGAAATATTCTAAACAAAATAATTTTAAAAGCAGTGTCAGAGAGAATAAGTAGAAGAATATATGTTTGTGTTTCAATGCTTTGATATGTGCATTCCAAAAAATAAGTTGTAGCTGGAGCAGATGCAGGAGAACGCTGATCAGAAGCAAGCCATTTTAAAACAAATTATAGAAGCTTACAGAAGAGAAAACTTTCCCAAGAGCATAGTGAAAGGCTTAATCCATATTTCTAGAAAATTGCAGCTGTCAGGATTTCTTTTATTACCCTAGCAAAATGCCGTGTCAGGTGTTACGAAGAAGTTTGGCTATGCATTTAGAAAATTAATAGCTTCCTTACATCAGATGTGTTAAATAGAAACATGTCTGGTTGTGTAGCCAGTTGTCATATTTTGATGTTCCTATTGAAAGTTATTTCTTTCACTGTATAATTTATGTTCAGTAATTAAGCTATGAAGAAAGAGGCATTTTGTTGGAACAGTGATCTTCATGCATGTAAAAAACATTTATAGGATGAGGCCAATGTTTGCTATGCCAGCCTTGCTGTATATAATGTCAGGTGCTCCTGAGAGCAGTTGCCATTCAGCCACAGTGAATTCCAGTGTGAAACAATAAACTGTCGAATTTGCCAAAAAGAAACAAATTGGTATTGGCAAATTCATTTGTATCCTTGATAAATTGTGTTCAGTTTGTCAAAAGAACAAAGTGACAGTCAGTAGAAGTATCTTACACTGATGCTCTGAGTTTCAGTAATGGGCTGTCCAGCTTTCCAGTGTTTTCATCTAACCATAGATTACTACTTGCATTAACAGCTTAAACCTCAGGTTTTATGGGGTTGGTTTCTTCATTCTGTGTTATGATTAGCATACTGAAAATTAGTACTGCACTACTCATGGTGAATTTTTTTCCCCTTGCGTGTAATTTCCCATGTTGACCCTGGTGTTTGTTGTCTCTTACCCTGTCACTGCACACCTCCAGGAAGATTCAGGCTTCATCTTCTCCTTATCTTCCCACTAGGTAGTTGTAAAGACCAATAGATTTCCTATTAGCCTTCTCTCCTTCAGGCTGATCAAACACAATTCCCTCCATCTCTCTTCTCATATGGCATGTGCCCCCTAATCTTCTTGATATCCTTCTGTTGGGCTCTATAGTACAGCAATGTCTCTTTTATACTGGGAAGTCCAAAACTAGACACAGTACTCCAGATGCAGCCTCTCAAGTGCCAAATAGAGGGGAGAAGTAACTTTCTCTGATCTGCTGCTTGCACTTTTGCTAATACAGCTCCATATGCTTTGGCCTTCTTCATTTCTGCTAGCTCACGTTCAAATGCTCTGACAGGTACCCCATCCTTTTCTGTAAATCTGCTTTCTGCCCAGTCGGCCCCCAGCCTGCACTGTTGCATGGGACTATTCTGTCCAGGGATGGGACCTGGCATGTCCCTTTGTTGGACTCCATGAGATTCCTGTAGGTCCATATCTCCAGCCTATCAAGGCCCTGCCCTAACAGTTTGGGAGGGTGGGGTTGCAAACTTGCAAACTTTGCAATCTACAAACTTGTTGATGGCACACACCTTCCATCTCCCTGCTTGTTAGTAAAGATACTAAACAACATTGGCCTTATTATCAGTGCCTGAGGGATGACAGTGGCAACTAGCTGCCAGCTGGCCTTTATATGGATGATCACAAACCTTTAAGCGCAGAGGTTCAGCCAGTTTTCCACCTGCCTTATCTTCTACTTACTTGTCTGAAAGGATACTGTGGGAGACTTTGGGACTCTTGTCCACAGAGCCAGTCATTTCATCATGAAACCAATCAGATCAGTTAAACACAGGTTGCCCTTGCTAAATCCATGCTGGCTGTTCTCAATTATATTCTTGTCCATCGTGCCTAGAAATGGCTTCTGAGAGGATTTGTTCCATAATCTTACTGGAGACAGAGGTTAGGCTGATTGACCTGTATTTTCCTACAATCTCCTTGTTCTTCTTGAAGATGGTGCAACATTTTCCCTTTTCTAGTCTTCAGAAACCTCCTCTGATCATTGTGACCTCTCATTATGGTCAGTGGGGCTGCTTTCCTAACTCTATACCTGCACACTCAGGCCATGTGTCTGTACTCCCCCATGAGTAGTCTGTCCCTGCCTCCACCCTCTGTGTACTTAATTCTTGTGTTTGAGCTCAATCGAGAGTGTCTTGTTCAGCCATACTGGCCTTCTACCCTTCCTGCTCAGGGAAAGGACACGTTGGAAAGGACAATGCTTTGAGGAGGCTGTCGTTGCGGGTCAGTTAGCTTTCCTGGGCCCCTCTACCCCCATGGGATCCCGCCAAGCAGGCCCCATCTGCTCTTCTGAAAACTAAGGTTTGTATCGATGAGAGAGTGGGTCGTGGTTGTAGTCTGTAGGATGAGAGTGTTCCTGGTAATGTGGGATTGGCTTCTCTGTGTGGGATAGGTCAGAAGAGAAGGGAGAGGATGTAGGTCCGGTCTCCAAGTGGGCAGCATTGTGAGGGAATGTGGAGAGGAAGAATCAGAGGTACACAACTTCCATTGAGGACTACTATTGGCAATAACAGAGCTGATGAAGATACTAGCTAACGGTGTTAGCAAGATAAATTTTAGAGCTGTGATATAGACAATCCAAACATGGAGAAGATGGTTGCTACAAAGAGCACATGGAATTCGTAATGTTTTGGAGAAGTTGTTTAGCACTGGAATCCACAGGCTTGTAGATCAAATCTAAAAAAGGTAATAATGAAAGATTAGCCAAAAATGTTCCCCCCCACACTTGTTTCTTTTCTTCAGAATAACTTATTTTGTAATACACTGCAAATACACAAAAGTATAGGGTTGTTATTAAACTCTATATAAGTAAGAGGTAATTGCCTATTATATAACAGTAGCCTATGTCATCACGGTTAATTTCCTCACACAATGATGGCATAGTAGATTCCAACATCAATTAACATTTCTAATGTATCAGTACTTCACTGACATTACAAAGCCCCTTTAAAAAAACCAACCAAACAACAGAAGGGTGTGTAGATATTATTATACTTGTTCTATCAGTGTTTCTGGAATAATACATATATGATTTTTCCTCACTTTAAATGTGATGCTGAATCCAAATGCATAAGCCTGTTTTCCAGGTAGGATGGAAAGCTCTGAGTCTTCCAAAGAAACAGGACCTCACATTAGTTTTAGTTTACTGCTTGAGTCGGGAAGACATTGTAAGCCTTAGGAAGTAATTGATTCGTTTCTCTTGCTTTTTCATGAAAATCAGTTTGTTTATTTGAGTTCAGGCTGGCTAGAAAAACATCGCACAAGAGACTTGATGACAGGAAAAAACAGTGGAGTTTGTGTTTTAGTTACTGCTCTTGAATTATTAAATCAGAAGGAAAAAGAAGTATTTACAAGCACTAGTTATGTTTTGACTATAATATTATGCATTATGAAAAATCTCCATATTCAGTTTTTACACACTCCCTAATTTGCTGGTTTACCACGTGCATAAGGCTTGATTCTGGCAGCACTTCTGAACGTGCAGTTCTCTAAGCAGCTCTTCATTCAGTAGCCCAAAGTCCTTGCATCACTAGCTGAGGAAGGAAAAGGCAGTCTACGAGTAATATTTGTAATAAGCAATCAAACCTTTTCAGTGTTAGGATAAACACGGATTTATCGGAATCAGAAAGATTTTATTAGAAAATAAAGTAACTGGGCTGCTCTTTGAGGTGACACAGCAAACGGGACCCACTCCAGAGAGCAGCCTGCACTGATGGGCCAGAGAGGTACGACTGGGAGGGAGCAGATGGGTGGTGCTGCAATTTGGAGGGGTCGGGGGGTCCGTGAGAAGTTGGAATCAGAGCAGTGAGACGTAGATCATCTGAACGGCCATAGTAGCAGCAATGCGGCTTTGCTGTATTTTTGATCTCGTCCATAACTATGCGGTACCATTGCCAACTCTGCCAAGGCTGCGCTGCATTCGAACCAGAAGGACGTGCCCTACGGCAGCCTTATCCCTGCCCCGCTAATGGATTTGAGAGATACACTTTTCTCTCAAGATGAGAACAATTTTTCAAGGCCATTTTTATCCATAAGCTTCAAAGGAAATAGCTTTAAATAAGTGGGCATTTGCCTAGAAATTGGCCATATTTAAAGCTGGCTGAATGCCCATTTAAATAAAAAAAAGAAATCAAATAGTAAAACATGAGTGCAGATTGTGGATGTAAACCATGGCTGGTTAAGTTGAAATAGGAAATTGATTTAAGTGTGCTTTTTTTTTCCTTACAGAAGCATGCAAAGTAATTATTATATTTTGAATGACTATTGTTTCCGTGTAATGCTTATGGCATAAACACAGCCCTTGACTTCTGAGAGCCTGATAGAATTTTATCAATTCCTGGGGGAAGTTCTTGCTTTTGAATGACCAGCAATTTCATGTCAGTTTATCTAATTGATAATGTTTATGCCTGTAGAGTGTACAAAACAGAAAACCGCTTTTGTGGCAACTTCTAAAAGCTGAAGCTAGGCTACAAAATTTGATAACCACAAAAACTATTTAATGCAGCTAAATGCCAGGGCCCAAATATTTTCCCATTATGTAATGTACAAACCAAATTCAATACCCGCAACATTAAAACAATGCTTTTCCCTACTTCCTGGGATGCTTACAGTTCTCTGCCTTTTATTTTGAAGATTTTTATAAGTACTCCATTTGTTGCCCTTGTCTGAAGAGAAGGACAATAATCACTAAATAAGTAAATTTACTGATAAGTTGACAAAACACAGTAACTCTTCAGTAACTGTCAGTGGACTTACGTATGCACACATTGTGAGATAAGGTATGATGAGGAATACAGCATTGAGTCCATGACTGGGACATGAAGAGGTTGAATGTTGAAGAGATTAAGTTATATAGATACAGATTTTAAAATGTTAGTAGTTCCTCTGCCTTTTCCACCTTACCCAGTGTTTGCTACTGAATGCTAAAGGCAACACAGTTAATTTTGAAATTGCTAAGGGGACTTCGAGAACAATTACCAAAACCAAGTTTAAATTCTGTAGTCCCTTCCAGTTTGCAGTCCGGTTTCTGGCACATAAACTGCTGCCCTCCTGACCTTAAGACTGGGGATATCCTTAACACAAAATACTGTTTGTACTAAATGATGAAATGTTAGTTTTATAATGTAGCTTGCATTATCTAGGGACTAAACTGAGACCATCACAGATACTTTCCTTAAGGTCCCATATTCATTGAACCTAGATATCAAGTATCAAAATAACTTTTCCTTATTTTCTAAAATGTCCAGAAAACAATGACAACAACAACAATAATAATAGCAACAACAATAATAGTAATAACAAAACCAATAATAATAGTAACAGTAACAACAAAACCAATAATAATAGTAATAAAGGCCTGAAGTTTCATCTCTTCTTGATCCTTTTGGGGTAAGAATTAGACTTCCTCAGTGGTTTCTGGAATAGTCATGGTACTTGGAACTCCATCAAGCAAAGACCTTATAAATGTTTTAAAAGACTACTTAAGATACAAAAGGGTGTCACTGAGGGTTTTTTAATGGAATATTTTTATGCCCAAACCATTTTTGCATCCCTTACAGCTGTGAGTTTCTTATTAATGAGTTTTATACAAGTATTCAAAAAGGGGAAATGAGGCACATAAGTGAATATTAGTGCAGTTGGTTTTGGCTGTGATGAAAATAGGAGTTCAGTGATATCTGTGATGAAGTGGTTAATTTGAAACTTTTCATGCCAGTGACATGTCTTTTTCTGTAAAACACACCTGAGTAAAACATCCATATTGTGTGAATACCTATATAATTATGTTATATAAATACATATGTAAGTATGTTATATATGTGTTAAGTGAACTGGGAAGATGTGTAAAAGCTTCTCAGTAGTACTGTGAGTCTAACTATCGTCAGTTGTGAATGGATCTCAAGTTTACATACATGAAAAATGATCTATTAAAGTAAATTTTGTTCTAAATGCTAATTGAATTTTTGAAATATTTATACTGAATCCCTTGCTTTCATTCCTTCTGTATTATCTTTTAATCTCTGCAGAAGCAAAGTATTACAATTACAAAAAAATCTCAAAGTCTTGATTTAGTAAACTATGTCTCCCAGAAGGGGACTTGTAAGAGGGAATTTTATACTTAACTTTTCTAGATATCTGATTGAAAGAAAATTAGTGAGAAAACTCTGCTAGTGCCAAGACTCATTTTTAAGGTAACTGACATTTCTGAGCCCCAGCCAAGGTGATGATTAGGCAGGTCGTTTGTCACGCTGTTTGATTTTCCATTGTTGGTAGATTTTTGATTGTGAGCTTTCAAGTTTACAGGGAAGACCTTCAGTATGAACCAAGTGTAAGTGGAACATTTCAGTGCTACTATATTAGTCCTACCAACAAACAGTGCTTTTGCAGTCCTTCTGTTTCTGTATTTATGAACTATTATTAGTTTGTCATAATACAAACAACATATAAATAGTTCACTATAGTGTCTAGGGGCCTAATCACAGACTATATATTCCTAAATGAATGATGAAATACATAATTATTTTTAATGATTGGACCTAATGCAAAGATCATGAGAGAAACGATGACCATGTTGAAGTTAGCAAGAGGATTACCAGTGATTTGAGAGGGACTAGCCTCCCAGGTTTTTTGGAAGTGTCATTTTTTTGTACTTGAGATAATTCCATGGCCCAGATTCCTTCCTTTTTATAATGCCAGTTTCTACCAGTTGATAATTAGTCTATAGTGGATTAGTCTATTACTCTACTGTGCATTTCAAAGACTATTATTTTGAATTATAACAGATTAAAAGTAGACCTTTGGTGAAATTTATGAAGCTCAGTTTTCAGTAGCTGTCTCCTGTGTGGATTTTCTATTATCTAAAATCTGACTGAGGTTATGAGGCAGCCTTTCCCTTTATGGGGAACAGCTAATCAGGATCTCTCTTCTAGTTAGGCTTCTCTGTTCCTTAGCACTGTAGAAGCTACCCTGTGTCTGCCAGGTTCAAATGTTACCAAGTAAAAGATGAGAGACACGTGGCCTGCATGATGGTAAAATACTTGGTGTTTTTTCTTTTTATGTGAAATTGGATTTTTGTTTGCTGTGGAATTAAAAAAAAAATGAAAAGTTTTAACCATATCTTCACCTTTCTCTCATGTGAATATAAAATATAAATAATAGGTATGTTGTTGTGCAAGGTAAACCCTTAAACGTCATCCTGTGTTGAAAATACGCTTTCTAGTAAATGAAATTAGATGCCAAGTAGCATTCCACAGGATCTTTTTAAGTCAGATCACACATTAAAGTAAAAATTCAGATCTTTTACACAGTCTGGTTATAAAATTGATAACTTGGATAACACATCTTGGGAAAGCAATTGAAGTTATTTAAGATCCTGGAAGAAGTGAGATGGGGAGTGTGGAGAAGGAAAGTGTAACCTCTACTGTTTGACTTCTGCGTCCTACGTGTTTTAGTAGGAGCTTATGTAGTTCTCTTATGGGTACCACACCATCCTCTGGAAGTGAATTACCTATGTAATAGCTAGCATTAATAATAGATGAAATATTTGATGTTTACTGACTGAAAAGTGACTAAGAGCAGGGTTTCTCATAATTAAAAAAACAGTTCCTGGCCAACACAAAAATGATACTTTTGATATGTCTTTTAATATTTTGTTATACTAAACAGTGCTATTAGACCAACAAACTTTTATCTGCAACTATCTATAACTCTCAAATAATTAAAACTGATCACACCTTATCCAGATGTTTGTGGCCATATTCTCACTTGCCAGGTGCCGTGTTTCATCACGTAGATCCCTGAAAAGGAGTAGGCAACATGATTGATTTTATTTGATAGGATGTGATATTCCTTTATAAACACTTTATGTGTATGTAAATGACAATGCAAATTGCAGGGGACTTAGATGAATCTGCCTGGGAGATAGTTTTAACCATCGTATTTCAAAAGAACCAGAGGGGACAGGCTGACTGTCTTGAGGACCAGAAAAAGTTTCTATGTCTAGTCAAGACATAGAAATTTAGAGGGATCAGCAACCTAATTAAAGAACATGAATTCTTCTGGTGTTGACGCCTGAAGTTCAAATGTTCTTTTTATACAGGAAACTCGCCTGCCTGGCTGCTAGACAAATATTAAAACAACTCTGTGTGAGACACGTTTTTTCAGCATCTGGTCTGCAGCACCATGAGACAGTAGCTAAATCTTTGCTATGCAAGACCTCCTTGTCAATCTTGAGCCTAAACATAGTAGCCAGTGTAATAAGATGTTTATTAGGGGAAACAAATAATTCATGTCTTGAGATAAGCTCCTAACAGAGACCACATTCCTCTTGCAAGTTACTGTAAAACGACGACTGTGTTTTCTTCCTAACTATATTCCTTTCAGGAAGAGACTCGGCATGCCTGCTAAAGTAATTTGTAGCCTTCTCCTCCATATAAATGAATGTCAAGGTTGAGTAAGATAACTAATGAGTTGGACGACTTCATACCTGAACACCAGAAGAAAGGTAGCTCCAAGTTTCCTTCCTTTAATCCTTGGTGGGTCGCTCTTATTCTCATAACTTTTTCTCCCAGCAAACTTCTTACTGTATGTTTCTGGAAGAAAAATACCTTATCTAGGGCTTATCCAAATCACATCAACCTCGTTACCACATTCACCTTGGGACAAAAGCCCTTAATGAAAGACAGGGGTAAGATATGAAAACAATGGTTTCCAACTGTTCTAAATCTTTACATTTTTATAACTAAATATTTTAGTGTCAGAAATGTAACTAATAAATTGAAAGCTTTCAAAATCACAACCAGGAGGTACGCTGTACCCTATAGCACATGTTTTAAAAAGGAAATGACTGAATAAATTAAAACATAGGAAGACAATCTGAGTTACATAATAGCTATATGTATTAAATCATTCAGGAGAAGTTGCAGCTGAACTAACACTCTGTAAAAATGAACTCTCTGTGGTAGACTCTTCACTCACTGAACTTATTTAAAATGTAACAGAGAGGAGTGAATGGTTGTACAAAATGGAAAATTGCTGCCATGGAAGAGATATCTTCAGATTTATTCCTTCCAGAGGAGAAGATGATGATTCAGTTACATACAAGGGAGAAGCAATTAACTGTATATTTCAGTTTAAATCTGATGCTTATTTGAAATTATGTTTAACCCCAAACCAATTCTGTCCCTCTTATCTAAATGCTCATCTATAAAAGGAAGAAAGCATGGTCTATTCGTAGAGGAGACATTGTGGATGTAATTAGAAATTGTTTACAGTCTGCATAAACACCAGGTCTAAATGCTTTCGCCATGAATGCTCATCTAAGCACCCCATTGACCATTTTTGTCTCAAAATGTTCAATCACATTTTCACTTCAAGTACATGACGTAACTACAGCCCAGATAAAATTAGTCTTAATAGCCTAATATACAGTCCCTTACAGGGGGCCCCTTACAGACCAACCAGCCTTATGAATTCAGATCTTACTGTTTTATCTAAATTAGGAGCCAATGAGCTGGAACACATAATTTAATTTTATGATGGACTGAAAGTATTTCAGTAAGTAGTCATACCAGACTGCTACAACACTCGATCTCAGAAGGGTCCATATCATAAATTTTAAAGAACAGAAATTATCTGTTATCAGTAAAGATAGAAATATTTCTGATCTCTCAGAAGGGTACCTTTATTGGTTTTTAAAGCACTGAGTTTGAAAAATACTTTGCCATGTATCGGACCAAAAATACTGCAATTAGTGTGTGGAGAAAGAGCTCTTTTCCTTTCTTCTGTTCTTTTTTCAAAAAGGTTACTTGCCAGAGCTGCCTTCTACTGATCTTCCTTTTTTAGCCGCTGTGAAAACATTAGCTTTCACTTTGTCACAGAAAGAAGCATAAACATATAGCAAATCCCCTATATTCATATTCTAAAAGCATTAGTATTTCGTTGTTGCACCTAGAACTTACCAGTTCAAGGGATTGTCCACTCCTGCATCCCGGAAAAAGAGTGAATTCCCTTATCAAGATGCACACAGTTGGTAATTGTATACTTTTGCTTCAAAAATTATTTCAACAAAATTTACTTATTTAGGAGAAATGCACAGAAAACAGTAATATTAATTGGAAGGATGCATTGTATTTCCTGGCACACTTTCTAAGTGATTTAAATAAAATCAGAGATATCATGCTGCGAGTTCAGGGGAGAACTTTACTATGTCAGAGTGGTTGCTCTGTCTTTTCTCAGCTGTATGCCACAGCAGCTGGGGCAATTTCAGTGAGGGAAGACAGCACAAATTCGGTGTGTCCTGTACTTTCTGATGTCTTTGGGGAAGCAACCAAGTTGAATCCCTTGTAATTAGGCTGGTGAGGGCTCGGAAGCAGGTGAACTGTGAATACTTAAGTTCATTTCATTCAACAGGGCTGCAAATTTTAAACCAGAGGTGGAAAAACCTCTTCACTGTAGGAGCCCCATCCTAAAATCCCTGTGGATAAAAAGCTGCATGGGATCCATTGGATACTTAGGAGACTCAAGGACAGAAGGAGTGTGATTTCCCAATACAAAGTGACAGAAGAGTCCTTCTGCTCCATAGGGCTGGCCTGTCTTGCTTCTCGGTCTCAAAGCAGCTGAGGGATGTCATCTTTGGCAAGCTGAACCTTGCTGGCCATACAGATTACCTGGCAGACCGAATAAAAACTTGCTGCTGGCCAGCTTCACTGTAGGGAAATCCCTTTGAACATCCACTTCTGTCTAGCACCACATTTTGGCCAGCCTTATCTGATTGCTTTAAGAATCTGAATCAGCTTAAGCATTAACCTCAGGAGTAAATGGTCTCATTATAATCAGCGCAGCTACCAACGGGCTAAACTTATGGTTCATGATTTAAGACCCTCCAATAATAGATGAAGAGAGTGGATTCTAGTGGTTCCATATGTCCACTCATTTTTCATTTATTGAAAGGTACTGCACCAGCCAGAGTTCAGACCAAGCTGTTTTACAATGTATTATTATAATGTATTGGAGGTAGCAATATACAGTATGTAGTGAGGTTAGATACGAGCCTTGATCATTTGAAAAGATACGATCCCTGTAATGGTGAAGTGAAAACATGTTCATTTCATTTGAAACTCCTGTATGCTCCACTCAAGGATCGCAGCTTATTATCTTTTGCTAATTTTCTGGGAGTTTATGCTATTAAAACAAGTGCTTGAAGCTGGGAGATACTATTTTTAGGGATATAGAAGAGTGTTTTTCAGAGACACTTGTCAGGAGTGGGACTACTCCATTTTGAAGAAATCCAAGGAGGATAAAGTCCTTTCTCAGCTGATAGAGTAGTCTAAGTGGTAATACTAAAAATTACAAGACAAGACCGCTCCTATTCTTGTTATCAATGTTTGCTTTACCATTTATGTATAAAGGACATTTCTTATTGTGTATTTGAGGCCTATTTGAGACTAATTTTCATTGATCTATAAATAAGAATAAAATCAGCCTTTTTAAACTTTTAATGGACTTTTTCTTTCCTAATGACATTTTTACTGCATTACATATCATAATAATATTTGAAATATGCTGACTGTAAATTGAACAATATTAATAGAAACATAAATGAGAGAGAACTTACTTTACAGAGGGTAATTCACTGCCCTCTTTGTGAGAGACTTTTAGGAATTGGTAGGGATTTATCACACGTCTTCTCAGTTTTCTTCTTTCTGTATCCACCCAGCTCAGTTCTTTAAGTCATTCCTGATAACTCATGTTTCCTCAACTTTATTGTCTCTGTGACTCCTTGCAAGGTCACCTACTGGTTCACATTTTTATTGGGGTGTGTTACCTAAAGGAAGCTGAGGCCGTGTTGGAGTAGAGGTGGGTGGAAGGGTTATTTTGTGTGTCTTGCATTTGACATTGCAGTTTATCTGTCACAGTAGGATAAACACTTTTTTCCCACGCAGATTGCTTAGACTTGATTTGTAATCTGCTCCAAAGCCATTTCTTCAGAGCTGCTACTTATCCAGTCGTTGCTTTCTCATATTTGTGCAGCTGCCTTTTTAGATGTTGCAGTTGTTTTACATATTAAGTATAATTTTAATTTATGATAATTAAAAGAAATGAAAAATACAGGCTCAATTTTCTGACCTGACAGTGAATGGAATTCTAGAAACTTTATGTTAGCATCTTTAATTCCAACTTTTGCTTTTATTTCACTGATTTTTATATTTTATCCTAACTGTTCTTGAAATAAATGTTCAGTACACATTAAATTAGAGCTATACTACAACTAGAGTGAAATCATTCAATCTGTATTTTAAATAGTTAAAACTCTCATGTATTTCTTTATTGTCAGCATCCTGAAACTATGCTATTATCAGTCCCTTTTTCTTGAATTTTTAGTGGAAGTCTTGGAAGGACATTTATTTTTACTGGTAACTTCTGTAAATTAATTTTTTTTTTTTTTGGTCAGATGTTCAGACATAAACTGTTGGTTTTGATTATGCCCCGTAGCACTGCTTTCCTAGAGCATATTCTTGCAGACGTGTATTTGCATGAAACTAATGTGGTTAAGGTTGAGGGGGCTGCTTGCAGGGCGTACAATTAAACATGTGGTTACATCTTTTGAGTACTGAGTCTTTACTTTGAGGTCTTCATGGAAGCAACTCAGTCTGCTTTCCTCCGTGGAGAGTGTCTCATGCATTATAATAACAATAAATAATAGGAAGAATGGGTATATTTTCTTATTGTAGCATACTACTATACACAAAGAAAACTAGGTTCTTCCAAATTTTCAAGTGCACGCAGATTTTTTCAGCACATACTTTTGTTGCCTGTTGACCTTTCCTTCATTAGTGTGAATTTCCCTTCAAGGCAGGCATTTTTCAATCAGCAGTAATTTGCATATAATTTATCAAGAGAAAAGCAAAGCAAAATAATTTTATTTAAAGATTTCCCTTTGTTTTAAGTGTCATTAGCAGTTCTGACTAATCAGATTTTTACAATCTCATCAGGCGCTTTTAGAAAATCTCTATGAACTCATCTAGAGGATGCATTTATTCCTAAGTGTCCTGTATTGCATTACAGCACAGTAACGAGTCACCGACTGCTACAGATGTTTATGTGAAATGCAATTAACACTCTGCCAATTTAGTTTTTATAGGGACACAATCAATTTTTATTCATTTTAAAGCTAGAATGCTTTCTTTTATTGTGTGCTGCCTCTCTGCTGATTATATAGCTAAACAAATTATTCTTCTGTTTGTAGTAAATGGAAGTGTTTAGGCAGACAATACTCTGGCGTACTACATGGATCACATATAAGATAGGAATTAAATATTTGGATTATGTAGCCTTTGTAAAAACTAAAAGGTAATTTTAAAATATACTGAGGTTTGGTTTATTAAAAAAAAATCACATAGAAATGTGAATGATGGTATTTAGAGATGTTTGTTTAATCACAAGCTTGGTGCTGTGATGTGCTTAGTGTCCACAGCTGCCGTGGCTAATGAAAAGGGGAACAGAAAACTCAGCTTGTTCAGGGTCTCCTTTAATAGTGACGTTTTCTGGGATACTTGACTTAGTTAAAGTAATTGCAGTGAATAGTACTAAATTATTATACACTAATCTTTGCTGCTTAAAGAGACCCTAAGTAAGTGTTACTTTCAACAAACTTAGGGATATTGTTGTAGGTAAGGGCTGTCTAAGTCTTGAGAAGAATGGAGATTTCTGGATGGTCCTTGTTGGGTAATATTTTTTGGATATTAAGGGGGATGTTAATTCAACTAAACAGTAAGAAGGCAAAAAGACGACTTGAAGTGGCATGGATGTGAACTAGTAGGAAAAGTTTTGCTTAAAATGAACCACCTTCTGCACTTAGAAAAATTATTGATAAAATTGGCTTGTGCTCATGCAGAAGCCATTTTTTTCTAGGAAGTGGTTCCACCTTAAACAAATACCTGTTACCCTGACTTCAGTGATCACACGCAGAATCTGTAAATAGGGCTTATGCTCACTATTCTTTCTTCCATTAGAAGCATGCCCGTATCATTTCCTATCCCTTCCTTATGCATTTGTTTGTTTGCTTTTCTTCCTTGACTGTTGGGTGATGTTTATCTGCTTCAGTAAAAGCTTATTAAAGAGTTGCTCCCTGCCTGTCCTTAGCGTATATAACTGTATGATCGGGCTGGCCAGGGAAACACTTGAATGAGACTGCAGATAGGCCATCTCCTGGCCTATCTTCTGTTTAGGAAGGCTCTGGTTGACCTCCAAGCTGTTCCCCTGGGCACCTCCTGTGTTTCATCCTCCAGCAAGCAGTCTCAGCACTGTCCTTCCACCAGTACTGGTGTTTCTTCCTCGATGGGTCCTCCTGGTCACTTTTCTTTCTCATGGTCAGTTCTAGTATTTGTTCCTGGGGCGTTCCCACCTCGTGTTCTTTCCATCCTCCAACCCCAGGTTCTGCACTGCCGCTTACGTCCCTGCATCCAGCTGTCTGCTGGATTATTCATGCTTTTCTCAGCCCCAGAGCTCATTTTCTCTCTCATCTGCTCTTCTTTCCCTGTGTTTGAATCAACTTCTTTCTCTGTCCTTCCTGGACACAATGCAAAGAATGAAGGGAAGGAAAAGATCATTGAAAAAAAACCAACCCACTTCTGCCCTAATTTTATGAGACAGCTCACTTGGAATTCCCCAAAGCATGTCAAGTGTGGACAGATTGATCCATAGGATTGACCTGCTAAAATGTAGTATGTTGTCAAGTCTCTACCATAAGATGCAGTTTTCTAAGTGTTTTTTTACCAGATTCATAGGGAAGTTAATAATTTCTGCCCTGAAATAAATTTCGTGTTTCTGATGCATAGTCCATCTTTAAAAAACATTAATTCATTATTTTGAATGTGGGCAGAATTGTTTTCTTTTTTGTCATTCTCAGAAACAGCTGAACAATTTTGATCGGCATTTCATATCAATCAGCCTGATATGGGAAAGCTGTAAATTTACTGTGGAGCTTGTTCCCCAAGTAGTTAAGTTTTCTAGGCTGCTGCCAGCCACGCTGGAAAGTAAGTTGAAAAGCCATTTCTTCTGCAACTGCCTTGCTACCCTTTTCCTGTCAGGCTGCAAGGCTTCTAAGTGTTTTTATAGTCCCAGTCACTCAGAGAATGCTTAGATTCCACCTACTGACTATTGGAACCACCTCTGTATAACCTATGCAACTATTAAAATACTTTTAGTTTCAGAGAAAGCAGTAAGAATGTGCATCCTATGTGTGTTTAAAGCCCACATTTACATCCTCTGAATTTTTGCTGCGCGTTTCGGAGAGATTTCAGTCTAACTCCAGATGTATGAGTGCTTAAAGGCAGTCTTGTCTTTATACTTGCCTGTCAAGTGTCATGAAGGCTTATAGTTTTGTTATCCATACCAATGTTAATTTACTTAGGATGCAGTTACAGCACACTACTGAATTTTCTTGACCTCAAGCACTGAGACACAAACCTAACATAAGCACAGAAGTAGTTTCCTTAAATTTAAACTGTGAATATAAAGAATGCTCACACTTTTGTGTAATGAAATAGTTAATAATTTTCCAAAAATTTAGTTGTAAGCTACCAAAACAGTTAATATTTAACATTTTTTTAAACTTTAGGTTTCTGTAAAATGCATCTAGTAGCTTTATAGAGCACTACAAGACAAATCTAAAGAAAATATTTACAGATTATAATGAATGCTTAAATTGGACATGTCAGGATGATCATGTATTCAGAGAAAACCTATAAAGGTTTTGTTTTCTTTTTCCTTGTTTCCAGGTTTTTACCTGATCTAGCTTGCTGTGGCAAGTAACAAAGTATTAGCACCTTTGGTGCTAATACTAATAACTCACAACCTAACGCAGAGTTTTCCGAGGCCTCCCTGCAGACAGTATGAAGGCTTCTTGTTTCACTTCTTAAAATTTATTAGTATTCAAGTTCAGTGAAGCCTAGATGAATAATTGCAGAAAATAAACACCCCTAGGAAGTATGAACAAGGTGAACTATAGAAGCTGCTCTTACACCGAAATCAGATGAGATCCACATTTAGTTCTCTTTCATGTTTCTTTTGCTGTTTTTCAAAGGAAATGGTACAATGACAATGGCCATTTTTAGTAACACACTGTAATTGCGACAGTGTTAGGAGACAAACCATTGTGGATCAGGGAAAAAAAAGGCTGCAAATGACCAGCAAGGACACTTTAATGAACACTTGAATGCACCTCAAATGAAAACCAGATGTTCTTTGTTAACTTCAGCAGTAAGCCTTCTGTTCCGATTGAGGAAACTGTACCTTCATCAAGGACAGAGAACAAGGAGAGCTCTTTCCAACAACAACGCATATTTTTTGTCTATTTAATAGATAATACTGCGGAGGTACATTTCTGAACCTTTATGGCGTATTTAACATCACTGATATAAATAACAACCCATGGCGCCGTAATTTTATGATTTGAACAGTACAGTTCTTTATTTAAGAAAGCTCTGTAACACAATTTGCTTAGCAAATGGAAAATATTTCTGCAAAATAGCTACCGAAAAACTACAAAGAAGAACTATTTCCTTACCATTTCACTGCACCAGAAGGAATACTGCAAATAAAGTGATGCTGTAAATAGAGTTTGATTTTCAGCATGGTTTTGATTTAATAGATCGTAAATACCATTTTTTTACCTATCCGTTCTCCAAGTTCTAGTGGGACTGCCTAGGTCTGGCAAATCAACCGCTGACAGGAAACTAAAAACTCCTGGGAGAATTAGTCACAGTATTTATGTGCATATGTGTATCTATATCAATACGTAGCTAGACATTCAGAGATATATAGCATTGTATAGAAACTCTAGACCTTAAAAACATACTGGCTCGTAGAACACCTACAGCAGCTAAGTCAGGTGTTAGATGCTCCAGTTACCCCTGTAGACCTGCAGTGCTGCTGCAAGTACAACTTCATGGGCACTGCCGGAGTGTGACAACGGTAAATTGTCTCTTCAGACTTTAAGGAAAGGGATTACTCGGAGGTGTTCAGAACTGGTTCTGGAAACCTATGACATTTTGCTTTAGCACTGATTTCTCCAGGTCATCAGGTTGTTCTGCAGCCCATGGTGTGTGCCCATCTGAATCCTTGGTGTGGATTCAGTGAGACTCCTGGCTCTTGACCTGGAAAGGATACTGGTAATTTTCCTGTACCGTCTGTCCCCTTTCCTGTTAGGAGAAGTGGAACTGGAGGTAGACACAGGTCATGGTGGAGCTAAACTGCTGTGTGCTTTATTATTGGACTGTGTTAGTGGAAGTACAGGTGGGCTCCTGGTTGTTTTAGCTGGAGATGAGGAATGGGGAAGAATAGCCAGCTTCTTGTAGCTGCCCCTCTCCACTACGTCTGAACATAGTTTTAGGACTACGTATATTGTATTATTTCATGAATTGCTAATGTAATATGAATCATTACAGTCTGCCACATCAAGGCCTACTGAATGGAAATGTAATATATCATGCCAAGATCTACTTGGAAACAATTTAATTTATGGCTTATTGACAAAAATTTGTGACTATTTTCTTCTGAGCTTTTAATATATGCTGCATAAGGGTTTATCAAGGCACTTGTTCTGTAGTAAGAGAGGTAGGAGATCTGAAAGCCTAGCATGCAGTGGCTAATGCTAAGCAATGTACCGCAGCTATGTTTTTCTTTCTTTGTGCATTAATTCTTTTGTAACTGATATTTAATTATTTAGCCATTTATCTGTTTAGATAGTTAACAACTTGGGATGTTAGGATAATAGGAAAATTCAGTTTGGAAGGCACCCCAGGAGGTCCCTAGTCCAACCTCCTGCTCAAAGCAGGATCACCTCTAAGGTCAGACACTGTTGCTCAGAGCTTTATCTAGTCCAGTCTTGAAAAACCTCCAAGTTTTTCACCTCAGAGTGAAAAAGGTTTTCCTGTTATCCACTCTGAAACTTACGGCTGTTGTCCCTCATTCCCCCACCATGCATCACTGTAAAGAGCCTGGCTCTTGTCTTCTGGATGGCCTGCTTGCAGGTACTGGAAGGGCACTATTCAGTTCCCCTTAACCCTACCAGACTTGGTAGAATTTGCCTGATTTAATCCACTGGCCAAGCCACATGTTATTTTGAGGAATAAAGGCCAGGTTTTAACATTTAAACAACTCCCAGCAGCTCACTGTTAGCATATGTTTAGATCCTTCAGACTTTTTGCCCTCTTCTTTGCTTGTTAGTGCTGTGCCTTTCCGCTCTGTCCGAGTGTTGGTCTAGTATCAGTGAGTAGTTGTGAGTGTTGTGCCCAGAGGTTCAGCGTGGGGAGAACTAAAATGTTGGGGGGGATGTTTAGGTTGTGGATACTCAGTGTTCTCTGTCGGCTGTAGAAGGGTTTTTGTTTCGAGTGCCTCTTCACATAACAGGTGTAATCTGCTATTTACATCAGTCACACAAGGTTCCTCCAAAAGTCAGTGGATCTCGCCTCTCCTGTGTTGTTTCCACTTAATCTGTTCAGGGGGACATACTTTGCATCCTTCTTGCTTTCTGCCCTTTTGCGGGGATTTTAAACTCTAAAATGAAAGTCAGATCCACAAAGCTACTGGGAACACCAGTTCATCTTCAGAGAACTTTTGTTTAGCTCACCTTCACCAGATTATACCATTTATCCTACTATTTAGTATTTCATAAAACTCTTAAGACGTCCACTCCTTTTCTTCAGTTATTATCTGATTTGCTCCGCATTTCTTTAGCACATTTAATTTTCAACACAAAATGTCTGGAAATGTTCATACTATGGAAAGTGGTTCATCTGTTTTTATGAACAGTTTCTTTTTTACAAATGAATGAATCTCAGTTTCCTGAGGACGTGTTTCAAAGTTGCCATTAGCTGTCTTCATTACTTTGCATTCAAAATCGTTTTCTTTCTGTCTGAATTGAGACTGGACTGGAGGGAGTAGGTGGGGACATTCCCATACATCCTCAAAGGGAATTCAAGGGTGTGTCTTACATTTGTTTCAAAGTAAAATGCCAAAATTGACCAAAAATAAGCATTGTATATATCAATCCTATTTTTTTACATTTTCCATTTGAAAGAAGAGATCCTGTGTATGCCAAGAGATAAAAGTGAAAATCTGTTAGTTACTGGCCAGTAGTTTAAAAATACTTGTACAGCTGTATTAACGAGTTTGCATAGAGCAGTTACAGCATACCAGAAATTACTGCCTGTCAGATGTTGGAAAGACCAGATTCATAGATATTTTCGGAGCCTTGCTCATCTGTCACAACTTTGTGCTTGGCTCCAGTGTTTCTGTCCTTACAGGGGAGCTGCGGACTTGTAGCTGTGTTGCGTGAAGCTGAAGGTTTCATAAAGCCTTAGTGAAGTCTGTCCAACAGATCATTTCGAGCACAAACTGTTGGCAGGAAACATGAGGAATTCCTTGAGATTCACTGATAGTTTTATACTTGGTATTTGGAGTTTTTTTTCCACAATATGTAGTATTTCTACTGTAAAGACTCAGTTTACTTTCGCTAGATGTAGAGATGGAAAGCTTTTCTTTTTGATTTCTGCATTTATGGAAATGAGTGGCAGTTTCGCTTTTTATTCTCATCCTCAGAAGACTTGCAGGAGATTTAGTACCACGTGAGACTGTGGGGAGATGTACTGGATGGATGGCTCGAAAAGCATGAGAAGGGAGGGGAGCAGATCACCAGATCCTTCTGAATATCAGAAATTGTGATCATTTAGATTTGGTGATAGCTACTGATGAACCATATCTATGTATGGATAGACGGTCAGATAGACACAATGCTTACTTTTGGTCAATTTTGACATTTTACTTTGAAACAAATGTAAGATAAGACAGATGGATCTGGCCTTTGAGCAGATTTGCTGACTTCTGTTTGATAGCATCCCTGCAGTGCCTTGGGAAGGCTTTAGTTAGTGACGTGTACCCAGTCCAAGTTCTACAGATTTTAACCGGTTCTATCAGAGCATCCCTCCCGTGCTGCAAGCAGGAAAAATATTAGTATTTTGGTTTCTTTCTATTTTAAGTAGACTTTTTCTTCAGTGTAACTGAAGTTTTGTTGTTCATTATGCCAGCTAGCATGTCTCATGGAGAACTGAGGTCATGGAAATCGTCTGGGGAAGGACTTCACAGCAGCAGGAAGGAGTCCAGAAATGGTAGTAAAACTGTGGTTTTTCATTTGGTTATTGAGGCCTATTAAATTTATGTTTAAGTGAGCGAACGTATGAGATATGAATTGGTACACAGAGAAAAAGTAATTTGGGGTCATTCCTGTATTTCAGACTTTAGCAATTAAAAGTGTAAATTCATGTGCTAATGCTTGTTGTTTTATATAAAAGCCAGGCTGGGATACTGATTCATGTGATTTGTGGAAATCGTAAAATATATACTTACTTGGGAAGTCATTCTCAGGTTTAATGGATTTATTTTGAACAGGCCTTGCAAAGTTTATCCCGATGTCACCATAAAATAGATTCACTCCTGCTTTAAGTGATAGTAGTACAACAAAGTTATGTTTACAGAAGTAGATTTCAAAAGAAATGTTAGATAAACCAAATAAGCCCCAAATGCTCCATAACGTAGGTACAAATGTAGTTTTAAAACTTAGTTTTGGGATACATTTAACAGGGCAAATATTACATGTGTTTCTTCTGTTTCCTCCTAGTTCCTGTGCATTGAGATTCGGTAACGCATGCATGAAAAAAGCAGAGCTTTATGCAAGCATTAACTGGTGTACTCATTAGTGCCAGATACCAACTCTGTACTAGAAGATGTTGACATGTAGAATCTCTAGTTAGAAAAAAACTCTGGATCTGCAAGCGGAAGTTACAATATTTCCATACTGTACTGTGGTGATTTTACTGTTTTAGAATACATGGAGCGATTATTCAGCCACACAGCAGTGTTAAATTTTGCATATACTGGAGCATTGCATGAAAACTCTGACTGCCAAAGTTTGGAGTTTAAGGTGGCTGACGGGAATTTTCATAAAGGAAAGAAACCATGAAAAAGGGAGTAATAGTATTTAGATATACTTTCAATTCCCACCAGCATATCTCTATGTTATTTTCTCATTTGAGTCTTTTTTCCCCTTTTACGACTTATTGGAATTTTGTCTTACAGTCTGGGAAAGCATTGTAACAGGGAGTAGAAATCACAGATTATAATTTAAATCTATGGTATGATTGCTATTGCAATGTTGGATATAGCTGTCTGCTGAGGTTTTGGTATAAGAATACTAGTTCCGGGGAGGGGAAATGGAGTTTGTAACTTAATAGGAAAAATAAATAGAAGGTCCCACGCTTAAACAAACAAAATCCCTCTGCCCCTAACCCCTTAAAGTTTGGACACCATTCAAAGTAATTCAGAATTACAGTTGTATTCCAACAAGCCATAGTGGAAATGCAACCTGAAAAAGGAAGAAATAAGTCCTGTATTTTATATAAAGCAGGGAAAGTCTTCATTTTATAATGCCTTATGTATATTTTAGCTTGGTTTACTGGAGGTCTCCTTAGAGAAGCAGAGTAGCGGATGGAGAACTTCATTAGTTCTTGAAGGACAGAACAGATTATTGAATAATCAGCAGAGATCTTACCTCCCAGCTGTTTGAATTAAATAAGCTGTAATAAAATGTACACAAATCCTTGCAGAGATTTAAGTAGATGACTGTGCCTGAGGAAGCTGAGTTACAGAAAAGAACATCTTAATTTCAGTCCACTGTCTCTGAAACTCGTTTCAGAGGCACTGAGAATATTCAACTCTCATAGAAATTAGGCTACTGAATTCTGGGCACCCAAGTGAGAAATTATAGCCCCCTGTATTTTCCCAAGACATGTATATTTTTGTTTGTTTGTTTGTAGAGAAATAGATGGAAGAGATTAATAACAAAAAATATTTTGTGATAATTTTTCTTAGGATCCTTTTGCTAATCCCCACTGGAATAAAAACCGTCCAATTATTCATTTTGTAAAAGCCAAAACATTAATCAGTCAACTGTAAGAAACTAAATATAGTAGTCCAGAAGGGAAGAGGCCCTACATCTCTGTAATGACTCATGAACGATTCATTTATGTTAGTGTAAAATTAAACACCTACTTTTTATACGAAGTTGAGGAGCTGTTTGTGTTTACAATGCTGACGGAGGCGCTAAACCAAATAACAGAATAGCAGCCAGAAAGCCAAATGGCGTTGTATTTGTTCAGCTTAAGAAGGCATTAGTTAAAAAAAAATGCATAACAACACTGGAAAGCACTGAGACATATTTTTGTATGAGGTAACCAGTGAGTGTGGAGGTGTCAGTCCCTCGGAGAACATGTGTGAGACACAATGAGGCTTCTGCAGTCTTCATGTGGGTCACTAAGGTGAACAAAAACCAGACAGATATGGTATGTTTGGATTTTCAAAAAAGCTTTAGGTTCTGACAAGAAGTAATTCAAGAAACACGTTACTGATAAACTTCTGTGTGGATTGAAAAGTGGCTGGGAGAATAAAGAGCAAATAGAAATAGGAGATTGATATTCATGCAAAACCTTCAGTGTCTATACTACAAGTTCTACAAGTACTTTGTAAATAAATACACTTATTAATCAAGTAAAAATAGGATGGGTGGAGAGATGGCAAATTTAAGACAAGGTAATTTAGGTGAAGAAGATTAGGAAAGGCTGAAGGACTCCTGTGGGACCTGGTAAAACTGGCAAATACGGTGCAAGCTACTCGGAAGAACTGTGTGAGCTGCTGTAGCCAGAGCTCCTAGAGAGATCCGAGCAACCTTTTGTGTAGCTCATTGCCACTTCTTCTCGGAGCATGGCACCAATCAAAAATTAAAGTGGTTTCATTGATACTAGAAAATGTGTTCCTTGTACAAGTAGTAAGCCTGTGTTACCCATAGCAGAAAAATTACTTTTAAAGTTCAGAAAGATTTAAAAGGATATTAACAGGGATAATACAGACAGCAAAAGCAATCATAAAAAGGTTTTGGTTTTTTCAATGTTACATAATCCTTATGCTTCAGAAGGCAAAACCGTGGGCAATCGTATCCCTCTGTTGTTGTTCTAGAAGAGTGATCGGCATCTCTCTGATAAAAGTGTCTGGTACCATCAGATGGGTGAGACCCTTGGAAAGGAACAAACCACAGGGCTGCAGCCATACAGCGGTTGTCGTGTTCAGAGTTCTCCAGTAAAGATAAAAGTTTCTAAGTGAGAAAATGCTTGTGCGTGTACAGGTCATTAGAAAGCGGAAATTCAGATTGCAAACCCACTCCATTTGGCTTTTGGGTCTTGCACATTTACTGTGTGCAAGATGACACTGTTGTCTTATCTGAAAAGATATAACCTTCACTATTCATATTAATTCATAACTGATCACCTGCAAATGAGCTAACTACTTAGATTTGTATGGTTTTAGTAGCCTAGCCTAGCTAAGTGCTTCTGGAGACTTAAAGCTCAAAACTCAGCCCACTCAAAAAGCTTGTTAATGGGTCCCACATGACACAGCTATCAATTTTTTAGTATCAGATATACATGCTGTATCCATTAAAACTTTCACTTAGGGGCAGGCTTGCCCTAACTGTACAGGAGCTTGTAAGGCTTTGCTCTTATTTTTGGTCTGAAAGAAAGGAAAAAATGAACAATGTTAGATGAGGGTGAAACTGTATTGCAGAAGACAATGCTCACTATGTGTCTGGCAGAGAGAGGCCTGATGCATTGCAAAGGGTTGCAAGATTGTCTCCCTGTTTTTAACATTTCCCAGGCTGTTTAAATGTGCTTTGTAAGCAATGATAAAATGACAAGTTATCATTGATCTGTCCTTTCCTCCATCTCAGAGGGATTCATTAAATAATGCATGCACCCATGTGAATTACCCTTCTTCACTATACTATCCCCAGACCATTAGCCAAATATAGCAACAGCAGCATCTTTCAACCCCTAGAAACCCTTTGGCTTTCATTTAATTAAATTATCCCATTATGAAAACTCTTATAATGAGATTAAATTTAATTATTTATTAGACACTTATTTGCACCAGGGAACCTATCAATTATGCATGGTTGTGCTAAACATTTTTCAATCCATCACCTTTTCTTTTCATGGAAGGTGCAATTTATTAAGTGCATCTGAAGTACTGTAACAGAAGAGCTCTAGCAGAAATGTGCATGCCATCCTAGTTCAATTAATTGCAAATGTAATAGAAAAACAGAAATATGAAAATTTATTCTCTCTCCTTTTGAAATACAGCACACAGACAGAATTGCACATTTTGCGATTATTTGGTGCATCTCCTTTTTACATCCTACCTAGTAATGTTCATGAACAATCATTTTAATTCATGTCTTTTGGTTGTATTTTGCGTATTAATGGTTCCCAATTGCACAAAAATTAAGATGTAATGCCTAATTAGAATAGTTCAGAGAAATATTTTTAGCACACTCTGGCTTGTAGCTATGTACATACAATAATTTCTTATTAATTTATAGAAGTTACTGATATTGTCTTAATATTAAGTAGGTGATTACAAAGATTAAATTTTAGGCAAATTGTTAATGTGTATAACCATAAAACATCATCAGTCACATACCTTCTTGATAAGAATTTGGCTAGGAAGGCAAAAACATATAAGCTAACAATAATTGTTTCAAGCAGAATGACATTTTCTGATGAATGTTAAGAAGATATAAACGTCAATACAGCTCTGAGCTTTTCTTTTATAAGACCTTGTCAATATGTAATTAATTATTCAACTGGAGTTCTGTGTGGCTCAGGGCAGCATTTCAAAGAGCTTTCTTTTATAAATTGCAAGGTCATCATAAGATTGCTTTTACTTTTTTCCTTTCCTTTTTTTTGCACATTTAGAAATAGGATGTATATAAAACCTCATAAGACACCTGCGAGGTGGCATATGCAGCGCAGTGATAAAGTGAGGAGCGGTAGGCTTTTTAGTAGCAGTAGGCTTTAGCAGATGCTTTTAATACGTTACAAAATTCTGCCTTGCTTTGAAAGTGCTCGTGTTTCATGTTCAGATGTGAATGGGGGTCAAACAGAGAGATTTATGTCCTTTTTTTCCTCACTTATGCATGTAAGAGGATGTTTGCTTCATTAACTTTGAAATTCACTGGCCAAATAGACTGCATATTTTAGAGGATTTAAGTAAATGTGCCCCAAAGTTCACACAAATTACTATAGAGCATTTCAATCCCCATCTTGAAGGAATGAGACACGATGCATCTGCTAATAAAAACAAAGGAGTACTGCTTGTATTTGGCAAAACAGCCATATCTTGTACTTATGACTTTATCAACGTCACTGGTTGTTATTATTTGGTACTTTCTTCCTGAAAGTCAAGACTGTTAATTAAATCTCAGTGTACTCTAGTGGGCTTGGTAGGATGGTTTTATTCCTGTGAGGGAGATTACATTCAATAGGACAGCTCTCCAGACGATACTCAGAGCTGAAGTTTACTTTCTGGCATGCTGCTTTTGCCAGCCAAGGATCTAGCTCTCATTTTCCAGACTAGCCACCCATCTTCCACGCATACGTAAGCCCCATATGCGAGATCAGTATGTAGTCACACACAAGTATGTTTCTTCCACTGAAGTTCCAAGATCATATATGAAGCGAGTGGTGGTACCATAACTAGTAATTGTGGTCTCTGACACTTCCTCTGCAGAATCAAACCTCTGAGTGAAGCTAAAAATTAGCATCCAGACCAAAACCTTTGCAAATCACACTGCAATGAGATTACCATCTGCAAACTTGAATGGTGAAAGGGTGAGTTACATTTGACATCTTCTCAGCCTAAAAGCAGGATTTTAATATATTTTTCAGTAAGTTACAGCAAAAAATTCATTTTAACTTTGGCAAAGATGTGATGATTGCTGCATTTTGCATTCTGAAAGCTCGGTGCTGCAGTCAGCTGTGGAACAGCCCATCTTAGTCTGCGCTGGGGGCTGGTAAGTTGGCAACGGTTATTCTCATTTTTCCTGTTGTTTAATCAGTTGGCAGCTTTGAACTCTACTTTGAAATCTCCTTTAAGGATCATGTAGGCTACGCGCTACAATATGTTAGCAAATAATTTTAAATGCATACTTGAGACATGAAAATGAGATTAAAATGAAAATGAACATGAAAAGGCAAGCTTGAGACGTGACATATGTCAGCCACCTGCTTAAATTTTAGCTATCCAGTCAGGCCAGATGCATTGGAAGGTGTACTCAATTTTTACACCTGTATTACATGTAGGCTTCAGTGTTTGCAAATTGGCCGTGGTTGCAAGTCTCCATATACTCCTCTCTTCCTTTTACATGTGATATCTTTTTTTTCAAGTGGTACAAGAAACGTGAGCCTTCTAAGAGCTTCAGACGCTGAAACATTAAAGAAACTATACATCCAGCTTATATTGTGGAGCAAATTATTTGGATACAGTTTTTTAATACTTTGGATATGAGTTTTGACAGTTTCATCTGGGCAAAGACATGATCTGCAAGGAAAAGTAGAATGGCAGTGATGATTTCATCATTGGTATCAAAACCTTCTAGGTAGGCTTTTCATTTACAGCTTGCTAACAGCTTGTTAGCTTTCATTAACATCCTTTTGCTTTCATATTTAATAAAGACAACAATTAATAGAATACTGCGTAGGTATCAATATGTTAAAAAGCTACTAATTTCAGCTGTGTACCTTTTTGAGCTTTATTTTTAACAGTGATGGTGAAAACACACGATGTGGCCCAGTCTGGCTTGTTATAATCTTTGGTCTCATGTCTTTAATAAAGAACAGCATGAACTTAGTATGGTTCTGAATTAATATAATTTTAAAATGTTTTAAAAGAAAGATACCAAGTTTAATAATAATAATATTACTTAGAGGCATGGAGTTTCCACCTTTGTTGCTTGTTTATTGCTTTCCCCCTCCATAACTGTTTAACTAGAAACAGGTTTCTGTGGAGGAGTTAAGATAGGAGTAAAAATAATGTTGCATCAGGGAAATTATATTAAAAAGGAAAAACTTGTTAAAAATTGAGGGAAACATGGGTTTTCAGAAAATTGCAGGATGCAGTAAAATTTTTAGAACACATTAAATGCAAAGACCTTTCAGCTTTTTTTTATTCTTACAGCTTTTAAAATATTTTGAGACAAGTGAGACTTTGTTTAGTTTGGGTGAAAAGACTTCTGATTTGGGATTTGCTTGTTTCAGGAAAAGATTCCTTTTTAAAAGAACTTTGATGATTTTCCCAATACAGATAACCATAGCTGGAAATCATCAAGACATCAGGCCATTAAGCCAGGGAGAAAAACTCTTGCTTACCCTATCCCTGATGCAAAGCTTTTTTCCCATCATTTTAGGCCCTCAGGTTGCCAACACTCTTCCCATTTTCCTTGAAACAAGCTGACAACCTAAGGCTTTCCAGCAGGCTGTGTAACAGAGCCCTTTCAAGACCTACTCGATGTAAAATCAGGGTCATCATGAGCTCATACGTGGTGTCCATTCTTGTGGCTTTTACTTCTTTTCTAGTGGTCTCATCCCTCACCACATTCCTACGCTGCCTTTGATTTTCTTTTCTGGTATTCATCAAAGTAGTCTGAACGAATGGGTGAAAAAGGAAGATCCTCTTCACTGATATCACCCTTACTCATGACCTGCTGCTACGTAGTGACGAAGACAAAGTCAGTCTGGCCCACGTATGAGACAGGACAGTCCAGCTGTGTACAGCATCAGGTCTGAGATGAAATAAAATTTCAAGTGATCCATAATACAGAAGAAGTGACTTCTTGATCGCAGCCATAGGTGGGCCCTGATAGAAGGCACTGCACAATCAAATTGGGGAAGGATTTTGTGTCTGTAGTATTGTTTTCCTTTCTTCAGCAGCTCTTTAGGATGAACCTGATTTCTTGAGGTGCAGCTTTGCTTGCATAGGTAGGGACGGAAAGGATTTCCTGTGACAACTGACAGATCTCACCCTCTGGGGAACTGTCTTTCTACGTAAAATGAAGTTGCTCTGTCAGCAAAATGAAAAAGTTCATTACAATAACTGAACAGAACTGTAAATGGAGATCAGGCGGTTTCTTGTTAGAACCTGGTTTCCTAAAGAAAAAAGGCTTTTGCAACCACATTCTTTGTACACGTCTGTCTAGCTGTATGTCTCCTAATAATAACTTTTCAATTTGTTGGGAAATCTCAATCCAGTCTGACAGAGACCTAACAGCCTCCAAAATATCACAGTCCTTCAAGTTTTATGAAAACAGGCAGATGGGTTGTAGAGAACGTGTATAGACGTCCTTGGCTGATGAAAGGCTAAAGACAAATGTATCTTCCAGTAGACATCTGTGAATCTGCAGGATAGGGCTGCCCTGTACAGATGATGGAAAGGTTGGAGGCGTGTTGGTCTTCAGTAGCTGCCTTTTGGCCCTGGGGGTGCTGTTGGTGGGCACAGCTCGGTGTGTGTCCCTCTCCCCAGGCTGGGGTTTTGGTAAGAGGTGCATGGCTGGTCTGTGTCAACCCTAAGCCGTGCATCCTCAGCATTCCCAAGCCCAGAGATTGCATTTTTAAGCAACTTGCATCCCAGAAGCCAGACCCTTTCCTCTTAGGAGCTACACCAATCTCATCAGCAAATCCCACCTTCTTCCCTGTCTCTTGATTCCCTTCACTTAAGCCACCCCATGATCTTCCCTTCAAGTTTCCCCACACAGAACCTTCAAACCCATCACAGCTGCTTCACCACTAGATTTCAGCCTGTTTTAAGGTGCTGCTTTGAGCTGGCTGTGCTCCCACTGGCTGCCTGTGTTCACTGCCCCTGCCTCTGTGGCCGCTGAACCTCTCGAGGTTATCTGTGTGGGGAAAAAAAGTCCTCCCTTCCCCCACTCTTGGTTTCCAGGAGATGTAAAAAAGCTGGTTAGAAGCAGCAACTGTGAAAAGTGAAGCCTATGAGCTATAAAACAGAGGGAATCTCTGGCAAGACACTGTAAGTAACTCTAAGCCTGTAATTCTCTCTACTCGCAGCCTTGCTCTAAAATACCCTGGCTGACCTTCCTGGCACATTGTGGGGAAAGTTCAAATATAGTCAAATGACAAAAATCTTTCATTTATAACTTGCTGTCATTAGCTTCTGGGGGAGGAATGTCAAAGCACAGTTTCTGGGACTGTTTGATGGGTTACCAGGTTGATTATCTCTTTTTCTGGTTTTAGTGGTTCTTTTGATCCTACTTTTTTTGGTAATTGTACTTTTAATTATGTCAGAGGTTCCCAGGATATTAATTTTCTATGTACCTAAATAGGCATTTCAGCAAAGGAATTAATGGAAACGCCTTTAGAGATGAGGATTAGGAGCAGCATGAGGAGTTTAGCAACTGATTAGTCTGAGGACTTTTTCCTTTGGGTATAAAATGCCACCGGAGCATCCTGAAGTATCTGTATGAAAAGACTGCATGTCCCTTGTGTATTTATAGACTGTAGAGCGGGAGAGGCAGACAATGCACACTTGGAATTAGAGAGTTATTTTAGATGGTGGAAAGCAGGAGGGAAATTTTCAAATTAGAGTGTGAGAACATAACCATGTGACTCATTAAAATTAATAGGAACTGCATAGTTTAGTCTCTGTGCACCACTTTGAAAATTTCCCTAGGTGTTTCTCTATGAATATTTATGCAATCAGAAATAAAATGCAGACAATGAAGCAAAAGCCAGTGTAAATACAAAGTGATCACGTAATTTACGTGTTTTTAATTATTGACATAAACTCCACTTTTGTCCAGGAATAAAAAATGCATATGAATGAGGAACGTAGTTAAACACAAAAGAAAACAGTTTCAGCAATTATTTAAAAAGGAAATACTTTTCTGATTTAGTTTCTAAAGAATTCACTAAACCTGCTTGCACTTTTAACAAAGATATTTAAAATCTATACTCCAGTATGTGTTTTTAAAAAAAAAAAGACAGGTGATTGCATCACTCAAGAAGAAAGGTTTATGTCAATCAGATCACCAGATATCAAACCACCTTCTGGTAGCGTACCAAGAGTCTTAATTTGATCTCAACATTGGGTTAAACTAGTTCTTTGTGTTCTGAAGACTGTACCTGCACTGAAGGTTGATATCAGAAAGGTGCAGGAGGTAAAAGGAAAGGGATATGCATTTGCTTCAGAACCCACCTATCTACAGTGTCCTCTGACCAGTTACCACTGGCTTACTAAAAGACACAGGGTGCTTATCTTCAATTAACTCATGAATGGTGTTAGTTTTATTATCCACTGATCTTTTATTCAACAGCGTAAATCCAAAGCAAGGTAACTAGCAAGGTTTGTGCTTCCTGATAGTCAGTTCAGTTCAAGGAAAGGACGAAGGATGAAGCAGTTATGTCTGAAAAGAGAATTATCGTACGGTGTCTGCACCCCATCCAAAACTCAAGACCCTCAGAACTAATTTCAACTGTTAGTATTATTGTACCACCTTTGCTTTCCCAAGGCAGATGCAGCAGGTCAAAGAACGGCAATGCCTGCAAAATGAGAATAATTCTGAATCAATCCAACGGCCAAAAAACCTGTCAGGAAAAGCAGATATTCTGCAGCTTTCTCTGTGCTTCCCCGTCTGCCAAGTGGTTTCTACATTTTGAAGTCTTGTCAAACCGAGCAGCAATCTTCCGCCAAATAATTCCATCACCAATTAGTCTGTCATAGGCTTTGTCAGTTTATCTTAACTTCTCTGCCCTATGGACTAAATACTGGATACCAAACATAGATCAAGAGAAAAGAGATGTTATGCTTTTTCTCTGTATAACACTGCCTTAACCCAAACATCCTCCTCCCCTGAGATTGTGAAGCACCGAAATTCCTCCCCAGGACCCCAAACTGCAAAAGGAAACAGTCACATCTCCAGTAGGACCCAGCCACTCACACCCTTCCTAGCAAGAGCCAGCGTAGGAATGGTTAAAGGGGTGAGAAGAAATATATAACAAGATGATCAGTATCAGAGTGAGAGATCCCTTATGTGTCACAAGCGAAATATAAGCACCCTCTCTATCCTATGGAAAATCTAAGAGAATGGATTCCCCTGGGAAATCCGTGTGGTTCTTGCCCAAAAGGAGAGTTTAACTAGCTTGTGTAAAGAAAGACAAATTGTGTAAATCGGTTAACCAAAGGGTAAATTGAGAGAGGGCTGGAAAATCGTGCTAGGTGGATGTGGGCATCCTCAGCTGTTGACAGCGGTTCATGAACAGCTGGATAGCAGAACCTGCTACGAAAAAACGCCATCCAGCTCGTATTGCCATGGGGGCCAGTATAATTCAGAATATCTGTGATTCGTACTTCAGTGGTTCAGATCAAGAGAGCTGATAGAGTGAACACCAGAGATCTAATAAACACGTCCCCTCCCTTCTCTCATCTTCAAAGTCAAGAGAAGGGAAACAAGCTTCTGACACACAATAAGGCAGTCGCCCCTGCGTGGGAGAACGGACTCGTCGGAAAGTATTTATAACGTGGTTAGGGGCGAGACACCGGCGTGTTGGACAATGCATTGACTTCTCTGATAAACACTTTCTGAAAAGTAATTTCCGGAGCTAACAAGGAATTATGTAAATGGAGAAATAATCAGATAAAATGATCGAGACTGAAGAAATGAAACACTCTTTCAGGGTGCAGTTATGAAAAGATGATTGGGATGCATTTAGCAGATTTCAGCTAATGAAGTCAGAGTTGTGATTGCAGGCAGGTGGGGAAACCAAACAAATTTTAAATGTTAAATCAGTATTTATGTTTTCTAGACTTGCAGGAGGTCAGGGTTTCATTTGTTTCAGCCCAAATGTTTAAAAAAAAAAAATATGGGAATTTTTTAAAGCACTCTTTTTAGGAATAGCACTTTTGGGGGAAGAGAGGGTTCCCTAAAAAAAATAGTTTCATTTTCATCATCAAGCCAAGCTACTCTGCTATGCTGCAAGGAATGCGGTGTCTGGCTCTAACAAATTGCATTTGCATGAGGATGTGGGAGCTGTGATGTTTTCTGAATCCCCGCAGCCTTAGGCAGCAGGGAACAGTAGCCTAAGCACAGTGCTCCGTTCTGCAAGGGGAGAAATGGCGCTCAGTATGCTCAGTAGCACAATTTAAGTACCAGTTCCAATCTGACATCATTAGTTACTTCATTTTTCTTAGATGATGTCCAATACGGTTATTTGGGTTGCGTTGTAAGGTAATTTGAAAGCTAAGGCCAATTCATGGAGTCGGGAACAGTTTGGGGGTTTTGGGTTTTTTTTCTGGTAAACAAGAAAAAATATTCCTTTCACGTTGTTGATCCAATTCATAAGTATCCAGTATAATTACTCATAATATTAATGCCTTGTCATAAGTTTTATTTTTCATTGTAACTGTTAGCCAACAGTCATTAATAAGATGCTAACCTTTACTTGGTATTCCATCTGTGACTGGAATACCAGAGTTCTGGTATTATAAATGAGTTTTAAAGGTTCAACGTGAGTTTGAACATTTCAAAGCATACCTGTTTCTGTCAAGCTTTCATAAAAGGATGTTTCAAAATACATTATTTTTTTAATTCTATTTTCTGAATCCATTTGCACATTTCAGAAAGCAAGCAGAGTAAGGAGTAAATTATTTGGGATATTCAAATCATGGAGCTAATCCAAGTTCCATTCAAGTGAACAAAATTTACTGAATTTACTTCTTCTTTCGGTAGGATCCACCCTGCAGAGATGTTAATTTGGACATTATTGCATTTGGTATTAGGTAGGGAAGGATGCTGTGGATAATAGTTCTTCTAGGATGGGAGGGAAGAAAACACATTTTCATATGCTAAAGGAGATATTTAATGAATTAGTCATTCCCTTGAGCAAATGACACCTATATGCTTACGGCACATTGATATGTGGAAATCATACAAAGTCTGGATGTCACCATTTTTATTATTTATTAGGTTATCATGTTTCCACTGATGTCGGCACATGTACTTTCATGTTTGTTGACTGTTAAATGACATCACTGCTTTCTAACTGCTAATAGTTCTCATTACTATTTGTTCTTAGCTATTTGAGATTTTATTGGTATTATACATGGATCTTTCTAGCAAGAGAAAAGCCATGTAAGTGCTTAAACAGAGCTAAAGTTGGAAATTTGGTGTGTATTTTTAAGCTGTGCAGTGCAGTTTTATTAAAACAAAGAAACTTATGTCTTGCAAAGTTACAAGCAAGCTTAGGTGAGTGTAAAGATTTAGCAAATCAGTGTCTCAAACCAATCTCTTAAATCACTGTGATTTATCCCTTTTTTATTCATAGTCATGAATTTCTAAACCAAATGTAAACAGCAGTCTTCAAACCTCTTATTCAGGGTCTCTAAAGTCCACTTCTCTTACCAAATTAATAGGAAACGGTTTTTACTGTGTATTAACTTTCAGCTATTTATTCATTGCCATTCACTACAAGTCATTTTATGTACCCATTCAAATTTCAAAAAACTGGTGTCTTGGCGGACTTCGGTGCATCCAAACATGAAGAGGTAACTAGACCTGGGTCCTGCAAACTGGGCTGTGAGTGTAGACTCCAACACCAGTACACAGACCTTTTGAGGTCAGGACTGTTAATGGGTACCACAGTCCACCTTTGGATCAGACTGCAGGACGGTGGCCTGGGCTGAAAGAGACCCCAACACTGGCTGTCAGGAACCTCGTAACATAGGACCTGCTGAAATGTATTTCATCCTGCATGTTCATCAGATGGTAAAAACAATTTTAGGCATGCCCATATTAGATTACCATAAAAAATATTTGACCTACCAGTTGTAACTTTATAATGCATACTGCATAACTATTTACTATTATGTACTTACTGACCAGAAAAACAAGAGCCAAATCCTGGAATTCATCTACTAATAGAGAATAATTGGTATAAAGCTCCTGCTGTGCTTGGTATACCACATATGGCTGAGGCCAATTCCATAAAAAGAAACTTAACATGAAGTTGATCCTATTTTAATTCAAGCTTTAGAGATGCATACACAATATTTTATAGTATTTTGGAGATGAAACTATTAATAGTGTTTTCTTATTTTAAAAAAATATATTAGGACTAAAAATAATGAGGATTTTATGAGAGGGGAGATAGGAGGGAAGAGAAATGCATTGTAGGGGTATCATTGCTGGTTTGTGGCAACTTTTTTGGGTCTCACAGAGGAAGGAGAGCCTTACGGTGCCCGAGCTGTACCCAGCTGAGGGGCAGCTGCTCTCCATCCATTGAATTTCACCCTTCCTAACTGTAGGCACCCCGCAGTTCCTGAAACTCTTTCGGAATTCAAAACCCTTTCTAGATATGGATTAAGGTTCAGGATGGGGAACCTTTATTCTGGATACTTGTTTTCCTTTGCAGTGAGGGATGAGGAAGCAATTCATCGGTGGCTTTGGGGGCCAGGGTTGCTTTCCCGTACAGCCACAGCCCGTTGTGGCTTGGTGGAGCAGGCAGCAGCACTGCCGATGTCCTCAGCCAGGGCGATGGAGCCCTTGTTTGTGTCCCAAGCACCATAAGGCATCACTTGAGGCATTCAGTCTCCAGCAGTATAATTTTGACTTTTGTTTCAATAAGCAGTCAGCTGCAGTGGAGTACATTGATGGAGTACGTTTCAAGCTAGTGCATTTTTAGGCTACTAAATCTACTAAATTTTCCTAGGTGTCTCTAATTTAGGATTTGCTGCTTTCCAGAAGAGCTAATAAAAATCAGTATAGATACACAAAGGTACCCTGCTTATGAATATAAGGAAAGTGGCACCAGGTGCACTGAAGATAAATAAGCATTTTTGAGTTGCACTCAACACATTCCTTATACTGATAGCTGCCAATTCCGATTTGTTAAAAATCAAATTATAAGAGTAAAAACTGTTTATCTCTGCTCATCCACCTTTGTTTCAGGTTCCTCATACAGTTGTGTTTGGTTGTGCGTATCTTTGTGTCCTCTTCTCCTTGTGTTACTGCATTGTTCGGGTATCACTGGGTGAAAAGCATTCTGCCCCGGCTCGGTGTGCAGTACCCATCCTGCGTCCTTCGGCATGTCAGCTGGCATCCAAGGCAAGGTGTGTTTTCATTTGTCTGTGTCTAGTTTGGCAACAGCATTTAATGGAGGTTGTTTAGTATAGACATTCCTGAATTATAAAAGGCAAGGCATCCTTGAAGACACATTCTCAGAACTTCATGAGGTGAAGCACTGGGCTGGATAGGAATTCTTCAGTCTTCTGCGTCTGCAAATGTGGTACAAGACGGAGGGGCAAGGTATATGATTTGGTTTTTTAGATATTGAAATGAAACTTTTGCATGTTCTTAGGTCTTGTGAAACCCTCTTGAAAGCCTTTTTTTAACCTATTTCCCTCTAAATTAATGACAGGTTTTCGGGGACAAAAGTACTGACTGCCCTCAGTGAATTTTTTTCCCTTGAGCCTAGGTTTGAAAGGGATCTGTCATCCTATGTTCGTGGGCTGAAAATATAGGTGTAATTATGAATAATTGGTTTAGGAATTAAATATTTCTTTGGAAAGGTAGATTGTCAAGCAGGAAATACATGTATAAAATCTGTATAATGCACTTAATTAAAAAAAAATCCGTATTAGTAGCCTGGAAGTATCCAAGCAGTAAAAAGAGTTTAAGCTTTGTTTACATTTTGGCTGCAAGAGGTGCCTCTCTTTAAGTATTTAGATAAACAAACCAAAGCTGCTGTTTTCATTAGCATGTAACACAGAGCCCAGTTTCCTTACCTCAGAGAACATTAAACTAAAATTCAGTGGCAGAAAGCAATTCGATCTCTTGCAAATATGAGTCTTGATAAACCTTACAGTATGGGGAAAAAAAAACCACCTTCAAATTTTGTACCTATCGACATTGCTTAATAAAAACATCTCAAGTGCTGGTGCTTCTGGGTGTGTTTCCAATAGCAATGTGATTGCAAGGCTCTGTGGATAAAGTTACCAATCCTTTGAATTCTGACCTTCAGTCTAAAACAGCTTTAGAGGTTACTCTTTTTCCGATTTGTGAGATTGCAGAGAAAAAGTTAATGCTGCTGGAAGGAAGCGGGGGAGGGAGCTGGGTTTGGAGATGAGAACTGGGACTTTGAAGCCATCTGAGAAGTTTTCCTCTGGCCTTGATTTGTAACAACAAATATTGGCAGTCTGACTCTGAGTAATTATATGAAGTTTCAAAATAGAGCATGCGGCAATTGAAATTTCTGTGAATACAATTACTATTGAGACTCAATTGATTTTAAGGGAAATTATACTGTTGGGTTCAAAAAAGTCTGGATTCTTGGGGGAGCCGTAGCCATCAAAACCTGAGAGCGAGCTTAAGCCCATCATCTGTGACTGTGGGGAGGGGAAACCTCAAAACTGAGTTCCCCCTAGGCACATTGACTGGGAGCGTCTGGCTCTCTCCACTGAAGATGAGGGTTGGGGGGATCATCTGAAACTAAATGCTTAACTTTAGGTGGTTACAGTTAGGTGAGAATCTAACCCCTGCTGAACAAGTGAGGGTAATGGCACAATTACTGTAAGGTTCAAAAGAATTTATTGTGGTGAATTTCTCAAAAACAGTTTACAGGAAAAGCAGTTGATGCGAGTGTGAAATAAATAAATTGCCCTTGTAATGATTATTTTAACTTAGACTTCCACTTTTTCCTTTTCATTACAAGGCCCAAAATGTGGAGTATTTTTGAACTTCACTTGTAGAAGATACTTCTCCCTTCCTGGTCCTCGTAAGAAAAATATGTGTGGCTGAATGTTTCAAGGTTAAGGACGCACATATTTACTGTATTCAACTAATGCAAGGTTTATGATTTGAATGTGTGTTTATGAATCACTTACATTAGTCATAAATGCAGGCTTACCTTAATAATTTGTCAAAGTGAGCTTGGATTGCTGTTCTTTCAATTTTCTTTGTAATTCTAAGTGCTTTAATTAACAATTATTTTCTCTATATCATTTTTTTTATTTGCTTGTCCAGTCTTATATGTCAGCAGCTGAAAAATTATGCAATAATTGACACAAATAACTAAAATACAGCAATGATCCACTGCTCCATCTACTGTTGAACAGTGACATGAATAATGCTTCAGGAAAAAAATACGGAACACATTTAGGAAATAATAACAAAATGGAATTTGCAACAAATAAACCTATTGTTTCTGTGGTTAGTGAACAAACATATTTTTCTTGCAGAATTAAGAATTCTGAGTACAACTTTAATTCAGAGCTGAAAAACAAAGAGGAACTTTCCATCTCCCTTTTCACCTTACAGGAGGTGCTGACAAAACTGGTTTTGTTCATGTTAATGGAAAATAGTTGGAGAAAAGACAGTCTAGCATTACTGAGCTGACTCACGCTATACAGTGTGCTGTATTTATATCACTGGCAAAAGTTTAAGTTATTGCTGTGAAAAAAAAATCGCAACGGTTTGTATATTCTAACTTTTTTCTAGTACCGCTAAATGAAAGATGAGGAAGGCTTAAATAGTTGTGGGAGGACGAACTGCAGGAAAATGGCATGTGTGTGAAATGATGTGTTTCATAGCCTTTACAGAACAACAGGACTTGATTATTTTGTCAGCTCACTGGTAATCTCTCCTTTGTACTGCGTTCTTCATGCGACTTAGTCTTCTAAGGAGCCACTGAGTAGAGCTTTTATTGCCCGCTAGAGCGCTAGCAAGCTGCTCCTCATCATCACTGGTGCATTTGATTTGACTTGTTCATTTTTGTAAGCAAATTATTATTCACACATCACAGTGAAGGATGATTATTTTCAAATTTTTAGGCAGTTATTTCCATGCTGAGCTGGAGCAAAAGCTTGAAGGCAAATTAGAAAAATTAGCTCTTTCTCGAGGATGCTCACAGTTGCACTTCACCCCTTTCATTTCACTCCCTGTCTTGCAAACAGCTAATTCTCCAAATAACTTTGTTCAAAGGCAATTACGTTGTCTTCAGCGGGACTACTTTTATAAATAATTGCAAACGTGTTTATGTATCTTCTGAGCTGAGGTTTTTTGTGCAAAAAAAAGTGGCATTCTCACTGATTCTTAGGTACCATAGACAGTATTAAAAATCCCCCTGTAAAACTATTGAACTTTATTGGAAAATGGGAAGTGATTTTCAGTAGTTCGATTTAATAGGCGTTGCTTAAATGAAAGCTGTTGTAGTTAGAAAAGCTACAACATTACTCTTAAATCAGGCGTAGATCTTAAAGATCTCCCCTTAGAGTGTCACAGACCTTTAGGGAAAAGCGATGCTGTCACTTTTGGGTAGAGCATCTACTTCAGGTGATCTGGAGTCCACAACTTGCCAGTATTTTTTTGTGGTGATCATAAGTATAGTTACCTTCATGAGATTACTAGAAGAGGGAAGTGATGTAGGGAGTTTTCAGTTGGGTGTTACAAGGTACCAAAAGAGAGATGACAGTATTAGATATATTTAAAACTTACCTTCATGTAGGAAACCTTCCCTTCTCTCTGCCAAACTACTTACTTATTTTTGCAGTTAGAGTACTGAGCATATTTATAGTTTACACTGTTTGTATCTATAAATATATATATGCTATATATATTTTTTTTCCCTGTTGCATAATGCTTTTAAGATGCAACAAATCTATTGAAAAAATACACATACCTTGATTCTGGAAAGTGAAAAATTGAGAAACACTAGGTATTTGCTATCAAACTAGCGTTTGACCACTTTGTCTGTGGAAAATCTCTGCATTTGTTTATGTCACATCTGTCAAGAACTATTTCAGAACCCTATGAAGTCATGAATTCATTCAAAAAGCTAAAGCAGCATCTACTTAAGATTAATGAAGTCTACTATTTCCTATTTTAAATTACACAAAATGATCCTGTACTTCATGCTGAAGTTGCTGACTTAAAACAAGTACAATTGCATGCAAACTAGCAAAGATGTCACTGGGGCCAGCAGTTCATACACATTTTGACTAAGGACGATGGTTAGCAGCACGCACCCTTTTTTATAACACGTGGCACAGAGACCATAATTCATTATTAATTTTATCCAGTGTATCTCAAAAGAATGTAATGAAAGTGTCCTTCTCAATCACTTTGATCATTTATGGACAGAACAGTTAAAATGCTTGATTTCTGATACATTTTTTTGTTTGTAGCTACCAAGGTCTTCCTACTTTTGCTTACACGAGTAGCATGAGACAATAAGGGCTCCTGTCAAACGCTGCAAACTTCTGCTCCAGCCAGGGACGTCTCTAGGCAACAGCTGCTATGTGTAAGATAAAACTTGTAGGGAGACGTAGGAGGCATATTGCCTGCTTGAAGGGGTTCTGACGTTGCATTGCAGTTGTTATGGGAAGAGCCACGCGGTGGCTTTGGGGAGCGATGGGATGCATCTTTGGCCTTAGTGAAGTGTGGCCTTCCTGGGCATATTGCTGATGTTAAGTATTTCAGTAGCATCGTCTACTTAGAGACAAACATGCAAACATCCCTCTGTTCCATATCCGTCTTATATCTGTTTTGTCTTAATTATCAGCACACCTGTGATTGTGGCATCTAAGCTCCCAGTAAATGGAGTGTTCAGGATGGACCCGCTTTACTTGTGCTAAAACAAGTGTGTAACACTGCGTATGGAGTTAAAACCATATTGCATGAGTAATGGTTGTAAAAATATACCAAATAGCTTGTTGTGCATTTGATATTATGAAATAGGCCTGGTCCTTTACTTCTTATGACTCTTGAGATGCCAGCTGCATCAGCAGGAATGCAGAATCAGGGCAAATTCAGGCGTGATGCAGACATACACAAATCCCACTGAAATCTCTGGTCCAAACCCAGTGGAATTCTTAGTGCAATTGTGGTTTAAAATTGATGTTGAGTGCCAGTGATCAACAACAATCAGCCTGCACTGATTTGGTATGCAGTTAGTTGGAAGAACAAAACCAAAAAGCCGAGTAAACAAACCTCTTTCAAGTAAGTTTCAAATAGGTGCAGTGCTCAGCTGGCATAATTAGATTAGCTATTGAAATAAAAAAACTGCACTGGCTTAAACCAAATGAGGATCTGGTCCACGGTATCAGCTGTAGGATAAGTTCATAGGTTAGACCATACCATGGGGTAATGATATACGCTAATCTGAAGTCCAATCTTCAGACATCAGATAAAGAACTTTAAGGCACTGTTTAATGGCTGTATAAACACAGAGGACCCTACTTTATCTTATATCCCCCATCTAGATCATTTATATGGCTTCGGTTCCCATACTGCCTACATGCCATACTACAGAAGAGATTAAAAATTCAAAGCCCATTCTTTTCTTGCAATGCATCGCCAGCACCCTTTTTCTGATCATCTTAGCCTCTGTGTAATTTACCCCATGTTTATCATCACATCATCAAGCTCTGTATGTGTGTGTGGGGATCTGTCTTAGTTTAATTAAATACAGAGACCAAGCACACTCCTAAAGTTATTACTTAAACAAAACTCCCTTTAGGGACTACAAACTCTAACCAGCAGTAAACCTGTTTCAGTAACCTTTACATTCAAACCAGTAAGATTTATTTTTATATTTGTGCTATTTGGTGGTTTGGGTTTTTTTTTTTTTCAAATATGGAATGAAGTAGATTTATCCAAAAATTCACATGCATCATTGTCATTTTTTTAAAAATCATTTTTTGATTTCCATAGCATCATTTAAGCATCACTATTTTTGAGAGAGGGTTTTGAGTTACATTTTCCAGTGTCAGATGGTACCTCACAACACCAACATGGTATTTTTTGAGAGGTTTTTTTCCAGAAAAAAAATGAGCTTCTGCTTCCTAAAAGTACGTGCCTGATGTTTTTCATGTAATAGATGGAGCTCCTGGAGACGGTGAAGCAAGATGTGTTTTTAACTCTATATAGGTTTCGGTAGGGTTTTTTAAAAATGATCTTCTTAACACTGGTAAAGACTTCAGTGGTAAGCATTTTCTGGAGGATCATGGCTGCTCCGAAAAGCACATAGTTCAGAACGGTGGCATAGTATTTCCCGATTTCAGTGAATCTTACCTGACAAAACTGCATGTCTCCATAATAAGTAATTTGTAGTTCTTTCACAGTTTAATATAGAACATCATAAATAGTTTTCTTGGCACGAGATCTGGTTTGTGACTATGGAGAAGGAAAGCGATTGTGTTTGTGCTGGCTACGCAGACGGGCCCAATCGAAAGCTGCTTATTTTGACCTGGGTTCCCATATATGGTGTGTGACTGTCCCGAGATCCCTTTTCTCCGCTAAACAAAATGAAATCCTAGGTGCCTTTTCAGCTCGAGGTTGACTTGTAGCTTTGCAAACCGATCTGCTTTCCTGAAGTATTCCCAATGTACTTGCTACAAAATAATGTCTCGCTTACTGGGATGTAGTAGCCAGAAGACATTTCTCCTCTAGAAGTATTGCTTTCATTCACAGATTAGTTAATTGAAGGTAAGGATATACTAGCAGTGAATAACTACAGATTTTTGTAAAGGAAAAAAAGTTCTGTTTGAATCTATTTATACAGTATAAAGTTGGGGGTTTTTTTTATTTAGTACTGTAGACCTGGCATAGTATTAAGACTTCTTTTTTTCGTACTGCAAATCATGATGCTGTTTTCCTCATCATATTTGGATTACGTGTGCTGAAAAAGCGTAGAAAAAAAAGCGTTACGTGAAGTGAAAGATACTGTCTGCAAAGTGGAAATGCTCTGGAGAACCCTGATCAAATTTAGTTGGTGTGTAGGTTATAATGTTTTTGAACATAAGGTATATTTAAAAGAGTTTTTTTTTAATTACGAGCAACTAAAAGTGCTGTCATAGAAATGTATCATAAACCCATTTCAGTTTAATGGCTTACTAATTAAATTATTTAATTACTTATTGATTGGTAAAAGCTAAGCTTTAAAGAGTTACTGTTACTTAATGCACAAATTTAACTCTATGCAACCATCTCTTTCTTCTTTGGAAATATTTGTAAGGTCTGTGGAAAGGGCCTTTACACACTTTTAAATTTTGAAACTTTAGTAAGTGAGTAGCAACAATTTAAAATACAAATTTGATTATATTTACAGTTGTTTTTAGAAGTACAGATATTTCACATATCTGCATGGTTTAAACCATTTAAAAAGTTCCAGATACTTTATTTAATAAATACCTTTAAATTGGAGAAGGCTGGCTTAAATAGTTTTAGCAGACCCTTTCTTTACAAGGTTGCAAGAATCTCAGATATTTGAGAACAAATCTGTTACATATCCAATCAAAACGGCATGTCCGGACGTGCATGCCGGTTGTGTGCTTAGGAACCTCTGCGAGTATCCTTATTTAGCTTCTCTCATTGATATAATGTTGGTTTAATTCCAGTTTATTCTATTAGCACGGCTTTTGTTTAAACCCAGCTTACTAGCCGGGACGCAGCTCCACGCAATTCAACTTTTGAAACGAGGAGGGACCCGAGGGGATTCCTGACTTGTTCGGGGGTGAGGCTGAAGAAGGTGCAAAAAAGGGGCTCTGGCCTGCGGGCTGGGCGCGGAGGGGGCGGCGGGGCGGCCGCCGGCCGGGGGCGCGCAGCTCCCGCGCAACCCGGGCGCGGGTCCCGCGCAACCCCCGCGCAGCCGGACGCCGGCGGAGCGCGGCAGCCCCGGCTGCGTTTCGCCCCTTCAGACCGCGCAAGCCCCATTGCAGTTGTTGCTTTTAAACCTCTAAGGC